>CM019066.1:187840836-188191384 GCA_009667805.1 Leptobrachium leishanense
AAGTGCGTTCGAACGAATGGACGTATTTTTTCACGGAATACGCGATAGTGGTCATACGATGCGCATTTTCGACCGTGATTTTGTACGGATCATCAATAAAACCCTTTTTGCATCTGGACGTTATGTTGGCTGGACGTGTGCAGCGTCTGACGTCTCCCAATCACGCAAACACGCCGCTAGCGGACGCAGCGCACTCTGTACGTCAGTAGTAGCGGTTTGACGTTCTAGAAAAAATGCGTTCGTTTGCCACTTGCGTTGCGCGGACGAACTTGCGTGCAGCCATGCTTCGTATGTTACCCGGCATTGGATGTCATTTGCTGCTAGCACGGCCGTGATTTCGTGCGGTTAAACGCACGTTAAAACTGCTTTCGTCTGACCTTAGCCTTAAAGTGCGCTGGTCTGACCCCAGCCTAAATGAAACAGGACACACAACAATTACATTTACAGCGAACCCATTTGAGTTCATGGGGATTACCCAAATGCCACCATGTGGGGTGAGATGCTTAACATTTATTGAAGTAATTCTACATAGTCATTCTTCCTTGTATAAATAACCAGGACAGGGAAACTCTGAATAATAATCTTTAACAAAAAATCATTCTTGACAAATCTGATGCTAGTGCAACCCCCTAAAAACCCTACATCTAAGGCTGGGGTCAGACCAGCGCACTTTTAACGTGCGTTCTGGCGCACATAATTACGGCCGCACTAGCAGCAGATGACGGGCAATGACGGCCAATATACGATGTACGGCTGCACAAAAGTCCGGCCGTGCAACGCAAGTGGAATTTGAATGCATTTTTCTGAGAACGCTGAACCACTAGTACTGACGTACAGAGTGCGCAGCTGCTGCATAGCGGCGTGTGTGCGTGATTAGGAGATGTCAGACGCTGCTAATGTCCAGCCTACATAACGTCCAGACGCAAAAAGAATTTTGACGATCCGTACAAAATCACGCCCGAAAATGCACGTCGTCTGACCGTTTTTGCGCATTCCGTGAAAAAATACGTCAATGCGTTCGGACGCACTTTTTCACGTTCGTGGGGAAAAATGCTTTCGTTTGACCCTAGCCTAAGGCTAGGGTCAAACGAAAGCATTTTTACACGCGAACGTAAAAAAGTGCGTCCAAACGGATTGATGTATTTTTTCATGGAATACGCGACAACGGTCAGACGACGCGCATTTTTGTGCGTGATTTTTTACGGATCCAAACCAGGAAACTTTGGGTGTCTGGACTTTATGTTGGCCAGACACGAGCAGGGTCTGGCGTCTCTAAATCACACACACACACCGCTAGCGGACGCAGCGCACTCTGTACGTCAGTACTAGCGGTTCTGCGTTCTCGAAAAAATGCGTTCATTTTCCACTTGCGTTGCGCAGCCGGACTTTCGTGCGACCGTACTTCGTATATTGGCCATCATTGCCCATCATTTGCTGCTAGTTCAGCCGTAATTAAGTGCGCCAGAACGCACGTTAAAAGTGCGCTGGTCTGACCCCAGCCTTAGTTGAACTCACTCCACAGTTATCCTCAGAATTCATCTATATTGCCTTTCGCTAAACTCACCAAATAACCCATAAAGATACAAGAATGTCCAAAAAGACAAACCATCCGAGGAGGGAGACCTAGGTGGAATTACATTAAATGATGGAGATACAGGAGTCGATGCTGCGATTCCTACCTCCCAGCTCACCGGCTAATGCTAATCCATGTGCTAAGTGAAATGTTGCATACTGCCGTGCAGGGACCCTCAAATGCTTTAAATAACCCCTAAAAATAACAGTAAATTTAAATTGTTTATATGGGGAACTATCCCTACGAACCGAAAATACTGTTTCTCTACTATGCACTTGTACAGAATTATGAATCAGACTAATGACAAAATCCAATCCCCCAATAACTCTGTCCATGTTTAGTATTGCGGAACTGAAGAAAAACAAGATCCCACAGGATAGAGGACTGCAGCAAAGGAGAAGCACCTATCTCACCCACACGAAGAGCTGGTCAGATGTTTTGGAACTATCTCCCATGATACTCAGACACTTATTAGGTTAGCTGAGCCCCATGGGAGATGTAGTCCCAAAACATCTGGTGGGCCAAGTTGACCCCTTCTGAAGATCCTGATTCCAGCATGTTCAAAAGATAAGGCAATGCTGATCGTGCTATTCTTGAAAAATCAACAAAACCATTCTCCTGTACAGCAACTAGCCTACCATACTCAGCAATATGCCTTCTATGTAGTCAGTGTCATGCAAGACATGGAAGTAGGCACCAAAATAGACTGAACCTACTGTGCCAGTGAAAAATTCTATGTTGCTATAGTTCCCTGAAGTTGGACCTGTGAAAGACCCTTGCACACATTGGACAAAATGAGTAAGGATGACAACTTGTCCTGCTGGAAAGGAAAAGATCTGATCTTTTTGGCCGTGTCAATTTTAATGTCAAAGGAAAGGCACTGGACCTTGAGTCTTTTCAGTTGCCAAAGATACACAAGTGTTATTGATGACTGATCAAAAGACATGAAGTTGGACAACACACTCTAAGAACCAGTCAGACCATCCAGCTGGGTTTTGCAACGGCTGTCTGGCGGGTTTGCGGTGGCTGTCCAGCAGGTTTGCGGTGGCGTTTGTTGGAAGATTTGCCACATTTCGGCGAAGTGCAGCGAATCATAGAGCAATGAAATAAAGATAGTATAAGAAATTGGTTTGACTTAAGAATATGAATTAGCACATTTTAAAATATCATTCAACACCCTGTTAATATATTTTTATTATTTTGAAGAACCAATAGGCCAAGGGGGAGGGGGCATGCCCTGTGGTCAAGGCTTCCCAAGTTCAGGACAAGGAGTCCTGAACAGGAGGCTCAAGACAGAGGACTCGTGCGTGTCTGTGTAGATCTTAATGTCTGTCGCTCTTTCTCTGTCTGTCTCAAGCTCTGATTTGTTAATAATGTATAGAAAACGCAGTTTACTCTCCCAAATTGTATCTGTTATCAAATTCCACTGTGTATGGCTGAGTCTTTCCATGGATTTTATTTCATGCCCTCATCCTACTTTGAAATGAGGAACAAATGTTTCGTGCAACATACCAGAGAGGATTTCAGAGTGTTGTCTGTGATAGTCATTCCTGGAATTCCTGTTCTAAAGGCATTTTTAAGACATTCCTGTGATACTCATTTGGAGCATATATAACTCTACTTGGATTCTACATGAGTTTTAGTAGAAGTGATTTAAAAAACATCATACACAATGGACGGCAGAACCTTTTTTTTCTCTCACATATAGGAAATTACTTTGGCAAAAAAGCTAACCAGCATCTCACACAATACTAACATATCAGTTATGGTACAGTTAGTCAGTTTTATTTATGAGGCAAAGAGTGAAACATGTTTTTGTCACATGAACTGCTGCCAGTAAATGAACAGGTGAAAAAACAAATCAAACAATAGTAAGAAAGAAGACAACTGGTCTAATGTTTACATCTCTCTTATAAAAACAGCACAGTATTTATTCATTTGTTTAGCTGGGAGTCTAGTTATTATGTTACTGAATTTAAAAACAAAAGCTTAACATCAATGAGCTATGGAACTGGCAGGAAGCCACTCAATGCTTCCAGATGGTGTTTAAAGTTCTTCCATATCTATGCAAGTTATTGGCCACCTGACATGGCAGGGGATTCCCTATGTTAGAGATATGGGGGCTCTTTGGACCCCTGTATCTTCCAATCGGTGAAGAGCAGAGGGTCATGTTTTGCATCATTGGAAAGGCCAGAGCATCAGCAGGGGATATGTAAAACTAAAATTAATAAATAATAAAAATAAAACGCTCTTTTTTTTAATAATGTAGCAATATTGTTCACTTTTCAATTACAATGTGAACAATGGCGGTGCACTATCTCACCTTTGCATTTCCCACAATGAAAAATACAGTTCTATCACTTTTAATTAAAATCACGCATTTTCCTCAGAAAACCACAGTAACAGGTTCCCATTTCTAATTCTTTTTAACAAGAGTGCCCCATAGACTATATAACTACAAAGGCCCGGATGATAAAATATAAAAAAATAAAATAATTTTACACGCTGTAAATGATTGAAAGCTAAATGGAAATTCACATTTTCTTTTTCCTTTTTTTTGTTATAGCATTCTGGCAAGACATGACATATACATATAATAATGATATATTATGAATCTGCTGAGTCTACCATAACAAAAGTTATATCATTTGTCTGTGTTGTGTAATAAAACATGACTTCAAATCGTGTTTAAACTTGATGAGCACAAAACGGTAAAAATGAGCTCAGCACACAGAGGCGGTGGTGTAGAGTGGGGGGGGGGCCTCAGGGGCGGTCGCCCCGGGCGCAATTTTCTTAGGGGTGCAAAATGTCAAAAGAAATTTGAACCACTGATATTTTCCAGCAGGTATCAGCAAGGTGTCCGCTCATGGAAACTGGTGTCCATGAGAGGCCCTTGCACGTGCAGCCGCCAGTTTAGTGGCGCTGGTGGTGACTTAGCACTCAGCGTACAGAAGGGAGGACCAGGACAGAAAATTCTGGTCCTGTCCTGAATCCTCCTTAACGCTGACATGAGTCACGTGAAGCAGCGCAGAATTATCAGACGGAACACCGTGTACCATGTTTGTCAGCCCACCTTGAAGCCCTGTTCCAGCCCTACGCCGCTGGCAGCCCTGCAGCCGCTGAACAGGAAGGAGGGAGGGAGGCGCCTGCCCTGCAGCACATTTAAAATCCAATCTCCAGACTAAGCCCCCTGGACAGCTCCCCCACAGGCCACCAGCAACTCCACGCGGGTATGCAACACTGTGTGACACCAGAGCAGCGTGACCAACACACAGTGAGAGGGTACTGGGGGTACGGGGAGAGGGTCGCTGGAGGTTCAGGGAGAGAATGACTGGGGGTGCTTAGAGAGAGAGAGTGACTGGAAGTACTGGGAGAAAGTGGGGGTACTGGGAGAGAGAGTGACTGGGGGTACTTGGAAAGAGTGACTGGGTATAGTGTGAGAGTGGTATAGTGTGAGAGTGGAACTATGCCAGGGTATGCTGGGAGAGGTGACTGGTAGCAGTGGGGTAGCATGGGGGGCATGTATGCTTCATTTTTTTATTATATTAGTGTAGCGCTGTGTTTAAAAAGACTGTTCTGCTGCATTTACTTGCAATGGCCACCAGAGGGAGACAGAGACCATGGTAAGATTATGCTGGACAAACACAGAAGGCACTGAACTACATTTTCCATGATGCTTTGCGTGAGGACAGGAAGTGGGTGTGTAGGAAAGGAAAGGCATCAGCAGCCTCGTGGAAAGCATGCTCAGAGTGAGCTGGGAGCTGAAAGGAGAGGGAAGCAGGCAGAGCTGTTAAGGATCGTGACCAGGCCAGAGCGCAGGGGCTACCTCGCTGGTGCTGGGGGATCGGGACAGTGACCCTGCAGAGATCTGTCTATACCAAGCTGTGGGGTCTGAGGACAAGAAGCTGGTTTCTGGCTGGACCCCGAGTTAGGAGAACCGCAGATCGATCTAACAGGGAGTGCAGGCGGTGAGCTGGACATCTTGTGGCAGATACAGACAAGCAAGACAGCGGATCCGGTGACACAGAGAACCCCAGTCAAAATCGAGCGGAGAGACGTCCTGGGTCGATCGGAGCACAGAGTATCTGGCGGATGGGTGAGAGGCCTTCCAGGCCGTTGTAAAATACTAAAGGACGCTGCAGTTTCTTCAAAACCCGCAGGGCCCCAACGTGACTAGTCGAAGATACCTCCTAAATGATTCACTGGCCAGTTGAATGTTGTGCCCGGGTACCAATACACGCATACACATACATTCCTAGGGACATAACCTGTACGAGACTCACACTCCAACCACTAAGGGGTTAAAAATACTTTTTTCCTCTTTTCCGCTGCGCGTTTCTCGCATTATGAAGGGCTGTATTTTTCCTTTTTCCGCTGCGTGTTTCTCGTATTACGAAGTACTGTAAAAATATATACAAATACCGTGTTACTCATTATATGCCCGTTTATTCAGTAAACTATATAATTTATAAAATCCACGACGGTGCTGGAGTATATTTATTCCCTAGTGCGGGGAGACTGACCCGAGGTTCAAATTCAGCGGCTCCTCCGGGAGTGAGCGCTACATTAGTGTTTTGTTAATATACAATATATGTGCTTGTGCAGTAAGGGGGTCAATACTCTACTGGTAGACGGGAATCCGGGTGTGTTACTGTGTCCACAGGTTGGGGGGGGGCGCACAATTCTTGCCTTGCCCCAGGCGCTGACAACCCACGCTACGCCGCTGCACAGAGGTGAAATGTGGTTAAATTAATTAACCCTTTCCATGCGGAGGACGCGTCCTGCCGCATGGACACTTCCATTTGCAGCGGCGATCGGCCGGGATCACGGCGGCCCCCCGGTGCAGGCTGACATCCTCGATGTCAGCCCAGCCTCCGGGACCCCGGCGGGCATGATAGACGCATGCGCGATAATATCTATTTCAGGCACCCCCCTGCCATTGCGGGGAAAGTGCCTGAAGGGGAGGGGGAGGTCCTTCGGACCTCTCTCCCTCCCCATCCGTGCAGGCCATCGGTAAAAGGCAGGCACCGCTTGGAAGGGCACAGCCTGCCCTTCCAAGTGGCGGCTGTCTTTAACCCCTAGGGGGCTGGATCGCGATATGGCGTTAACATGCGCCGCATCACAGTCCCCTCCCGGAGCTGGCCGACATCTTGGATGTCAGCCAAGCTTCCGGGATATCCCCTTAACGACTGGCATCATCGTCTGAATAAATCTGCCGCATGAAACCACCGAACAGCAGGGCAATTCGACAACTTTTCACTGCTGGTTTTTGTTCTCTGAATAGACAAAGCATTGCTTCACTATGGGGGTTTCACCGCCCTCGAACAGGCACCGAACAGGCATCCCTATATCCCTGAATAAACCTGCCAAATAAAAACACCGAACAGCAAGGCACTTCTCTGACATTTCACTGCTGTTCGGTGTTCTGTGAATAGATTAACCATTGCTTCTATATGAGGGATTTCACTGCTGTTAAACATGCACCATATTTGCTGGCAATTCGCCAAACTGCCTACACTGAATAGCCGAATGGACACGAAATGGCACCTTACGGGGAAATTCACTGTTCGGTACCAGATCGGCTATCTGTGAATAACCCTGCATTTCTAATTTCTAACTCTAGCTATGGAAAATTGTGCTCCATTTCGGCTCGTATCAACCAAAATTCTGGCCATCAAATACAGCTGCGGCCAAGAGTCTTTTTCAAGATGTGACTTTTTTTGCCTCTTCATTTTTTGATGCTTTATTTTCGGGAAATTATAAATAGAATATCAAAACTTGCTTTGTGACGGAACAAAATAAGGGGTGGCGTGTTTTTTTTCTTTTTTTCTTTGGTTGGTTTTAGATTTTACAAGCTTATGTTGTGTATCATTAGAAAAGCCAGACTCTCCTATCCAATGATACCTAAATTGAAATTGTGGGTGTAAATAATGGCGATACAAGGGTCAAATGGACCCCCGTTCTCCTCGCAGCAGAGCTTGCGTTTTAGATGAACCAATGTGTAATAACTCATGGCGCATCACCTACACACTTGCATGGGAAATAAGCAGTAGCATTGTTTGCTTTATAGGTAAAAGACATACAGGGTTATTCAGAGAAAGGCAAAACTCTTTTGGAGAAGTGAAAATTCTAGGTCAAGATAGCCAAAACAAAAAAATTCTCGCATTTATCTCACTTTCCAAATTGGCTATTTTGAGCTAGAATTTTCACTTCTCCAAAAGTTCTCAAGAGTTTCACCTTTCTCTGAATAACCCTGATAATGCTGAGCTGCATAAGGAAAGAAAAGTGAAAAATATAATTTTATTTATTTATTTTATTAAACCTGGTCATGTTTGATATCATTGGAAAGGCCAGACTGTGGCATTTCCAAAGTTACCTTAGATGTCCCTCTAGCCGGTATGGCTCTAGAGGTACAGTGTACTAAATAATAGTAAATTGTAAAATTCCCTTGTGGCAGGTGCCTGGTAGGCACATGCCTTCTCTGCCTATTTATAAATCCTGCCCTAGGCAGGGTATCAGGTAATAGCAAAATAAATATATTCTGGCTCATGCTGCTGATAAAACAGCTCAGCCGTAATAGGGACTTAATAGCAAGCCGCAAAGGGGAAATGGCTTGAGCAGCTTTTTCCTTTTTGCGTCGTCTCACCATTAGTTCTAGTTGTGATCTGGACCATATTTTCTTGAATTGCAAAGTTTACCACCGCTTTGGTTAATTTTATACCAAGCTTGGACTACAACCCCTGCCTTCCTCTGTTCGGTCTTAGTATAGGCTACCCAGCATTTAGAAATTATATTGTGAAAGGATACTTAATATTAGAAGGCAAAGTGACTGTGAATGCTTCAGGCTACTTTAGCCCACTGTTTCCATTCTTTCTTTTCAGCTTTAATGCTCACGAGAGCGTCAGCTGATTTATCATTAGTTTAATACAGTGGTGAAGGGTTGGAAAAAAAACATTAATCGATGAACAATGTAGATCTGGTGTTGTAATCATCAACTGATGAATGTCGTAAACTTAAGGGGTTATTCAACAAGAGTGGATCTTAGAAGAACTTTCAATGAATTGCGACACAGTTGAGAACCTTTCAATCAAGGGAACCTCTGTCCTTGTTCACCAGAGTTTGCAGACTTCATGCAACAAATGTATAAGTAGCTCATATTCCTTCTCTATAGTAGAGGATTCTTAAAGTGCAGCCAGGGAGCATGCTTAACAATAACATTTCATTTAGAAATTCTACTGGTGCGCCTCACCGAGAG
Organism: Leptobrachium leishanense; assembly: GCA_009667805.1. NCBI lineage: Eukaryota > Metazoa > Chordata > Amphibia > Anura > Megophryidae > Leptobrachium > Leptobrachium leishanense. The sequence continues at coordinate 187,849,665 of CM019066.1, forward strand.
CCAGGGAATCTGTATAAATGTGCAAATACTCTGAAGTAGTTAACTGATTACTGGATGCTGCAGATGGTGTAATTTCCCGCAGCATGTGAATTTCTGCAAATAGCAGGAAAGCACTTACATGACGACATGGTGAAACAGTGGTGCTTTGTAGCACTTTTAGTGTTACTCTTAAGATATTTTTTCTTTCATTATTCACATATGCTTTTCTCCTTTTACATATATTGCTATCAACACAGTGGCTTTTTAACCCGTTAATGCCGTGGGGTGTGCTATGCCATCCCTGCGGCAGGTAGGACTGAAGGTAAGGGACGGCATAGCACACACTGCTGGCGTCTATCTGCTGCCTCCCACCCACCAGCAAGCGAGCGTCATTGGCTGCCGTGGGATGGCCTGAACTCAGCAGCACGTCAGCTGTTCAGGCGGGCCGGAGAAGGGTCCACAGATGCAGCTGGACCGCCGGCATTTAGACCCACCCGCCAGGCACGACCTGCCTTAAATACCTTAATAATGGTTACATTATACTATTTTTATCATCATCATTCGTATAGTGCCAAAAGTTCCACAGCGCTTTACAATAAGGTTTGGGAGCTCAACTTACAGATTTACAACAACACTTCATAATCAAAGTCAAAAGGTGTAGAATGCCCTGCTCACAAGTGCTTACAATCTAGAGCAGGGCTGTCAAACTCCAGCCCCCCAGATATTTCTGAACTACAACTCCCATGAATCTATAGCCATTGAAAGAATTCTGGGAATTTTAGGCATCAACATCTGGGGCCCGTGAGTTTGACAGCCCTAGTCTAAAGCACTGATGGCAACCCTTGGCACCCCAGATGTTTCAGTACTACATGCACTGGTGTATTTTGGCCTAGGCCAACAAGGCCCAGGCCTAGGGCGGCACTTTCCAGGGGGCGGCGGCCCGCTGGGTGGCCCCACCCCTAAAAAAAAAAAAAAAAAAATTTTTTTGTTTTACTTTTGCAAACTATTTTACCAGGAAGGAAACATTGAGATGTCACTAATTTTCAAGTATGTCCTGGGTAGGCAAGGCCTAGGCTTTCACTTTCCAGGGGGCAACAAAAAACCTCACCACTAATTGGGTTACTCACAGAGCACCAAAATGACGCCAACATTTTGGTGTTCTGTAGTTCCCTGCACTTCGGCGAATAAAATTTCCCAACCCTGCAGTGAATTCACCATTCACCGCAGGGTCCCCAAAGTGCATGGAGTCGGCCGCTGTATGCTGCCACCGCAAACCCATGGCCTGCTGTTTTCAAAAGAACTACTTAACGAAAATGTCTGGAATTTACATATAAGATCCTATGATTGATAATAAAAAGTTCTGTTACAGAAAAAGGAGAACCGCTATTAAAAAAGGGGGGAGAATTTAGCCCAAAAAATTCTGAAAAATCACTAAAAGGTAAAAAAAAAAAAAAAAAAATCAATAAATAAAGACTTTTTGCTGCAGATTAAAATAATAAATGGTTTATTAGATATTGCATAAAAAACGGGAATATTTTTAACATTGAAACCTATGGGGTTCGCCTGAATAAACCTGCTGTTTGAAACCACCGAACATCAGGGCATTTCACTGACATTTCTCTGCTGTTTGGTGTTCTCTGAATAGATTAACCACTACTTCTCTATGGGGATTTGCACTGCCTTCAAACAGCACGGTACTTGCTGGCAGTTCGCCAAACTTGTGTGTGAGCATATCACCAGAGCAGTGGTGTACTTAGAGGAGTGGCGGAGGGCGGGCCGCCCCAGGTACCAGTGATTATTGGGTTGTCATTAGGGGGTACTAGGAGGTGCCACTGTCACTGTGTGTCAGCTTTGAGCTGTGTTCTCAAACAACGAGCAGCGGAGCATGGCGTTTGCATACGGAATAAAATCGAATAGAATAAAAATCCCCCTCTCCTCCCTCCATAGCTCCTCCCCTGCCCCGCAGCAGCTCTAGGAGAGGGGAGGGGGATGTGATTTGTGTCCAGAGAGAGAAGATGACAGTAAACGGCAGGTAAAGGGGGGGTTTTCAGCAGAATATGAAGCTCTGTCTGCTTACTGCTGTTTAAAGTGGACCTTTCCTTAACCAGCACTGCAGTGATAGAAATTTGTCATTGAGCTGCCTGGCTCCTGGTGAGGCTGCTTGCGTGCAGGTCACACTCGGTCCGGCCAGTCAGGTGGTACTGAGTCTCAGTACCACCTGACTGGCTGAACCACGTGACACGCATGCACGCAGCTGCCCGCCCTTTCGTTAACATGGACTGTCACTCTATTCTGGACTGAACACCCACCGGGAAGGGAATCAAAGCCACGGTGCACCCTCTGGCAGTGGCACCCCACTGCTGACAAGATGGCTCCACGCACAGGCACAGCCGCGATCCTAATGTGGCCTGGAGGGACCTCCTGCTGAATCTGTACACAGTCCCTGCTGACTCTGCACACAGCCCTACCGCGGACGGAGGCCGGTAAATGTAGAATAAATAATTGCTGTGTGCTCATATACACTCGGTTTGCTGGGAGTTTTATTGCAGTGGATTCTGATGCACTCATACACACTGCACATTGCATTGCTGGAAGTTTTATTGCTGTGGATTCTGATACACTGACACACACCACACATTGCATTGCTGTGAGTTTTATTGCTGTGAATTCTGATGCACTCATACACACCGCACATTGCATTGCTGTGAGTTTTATTGCTGTGGATTCTGTGATACACACTGCATATTACTGTGAGTTTTATTGCCCTAGAGCTCTGGGATACGCTCATACACACTGCACATTACTGTGAGTTTTATTGCTGTGCAGTTCTGTGATCTGCTCATACACACTGCACATTTCTGTGGGTTTTATTGCTATGCAGCTCTGTGATACGCTCATATGCAGTGCACGTTTCTGTGGATTTTATTGTTCCACCAATTAGAGCGGCTGTGATCCCGTTTACTTGACATGCGTGGCTGTTCTTTGTAAAAATACTTGAATTTAAACATTTCATAATTTTCTTTATCTCAATAGATACATTTGAAATGGTATACAAAATATACAAGTAGGCACTTTTAATATAAAGAGAGGAAAAGGCGGAGCTCTAAGAGGAAAAGGTGGAGCTTAAAGAGGAAGGGTGGGGATTAACCAGGAAGAGGTGTGCCCTTGACAGGAAGGGGTGCGTCAAATTTAAATTAGGGGTGCACGAGTTTAGTCAGGCCTTGGGCAGCACAAAACCTAAATACACCACTGACTACATGTCCCATGATGCTTAGTCACACAAGGCTGGTTTAGCATCATGAGATATGTAGTTCAGAAAAATCTGGGGTGCCAAGGTTCTCCATCATTGGTCTAGTGGATTTATACATTTGTTTCCAGTCAAAGCGAAATGCCTGTTCCCTGATCTGTTGTGTTCCATTGCTTGCAATTTTATCAGAAAAATGCGATTGAACATTGAGAGCTCTAACTGTCTGACTTTCACATTGACCCTTGTATACCTTTGGTATTCCTGTCAATATGCCAAGAGTAGTCGGAGGGCAAAATACATGCCACAAATCTGACCACAGCCCAATTATCAACCCAATTAACTCTCCCTTGCCCATATGATTTAAATCTTTTATCAACTAATATATATACTTCACATCTCTCTCAATTTTTATACCACATCATCCAAATACCATCTACAAATCTTTATATTCCTCAATTCATATTTTCATATACCCCCTCCTGTGTCTCAATACCACCCACCTGTACCCAGCCCTTTTCTATCCACATATAACAGTAACTATAGCAGGAGATGGACACAATCAGGGCTGGATTGAGGCCTTGATGGGCACGGAACAGAAGAGTTGCCTCTGCTCCCTTCTTCTCACCTAACCAATGTGCCATTACCAGGGGCTGACAGGCAACTTTTGGCCTAGGGGGCAAGAACAACTCAGCAGCCCATAGTGCAGCAACTCAACCCCCACTTAATTTGCATTGGCCGCTTATCTATGCTTTTACACGTTGTGACGACAAACCCATTTTGGGGGGTCCACCCCCCCCTATTCCTTGTACTATGTGGTTCCTGAAAGATGGTTGTGACGGAAGCCCCTCCACCATTTAAGAGAATATTTGGGAGTTGGTGGACCTTATAAACATATTTCGCTTTTCACTGTTTTAAACATCAGGCAGCTAACTAAAGATTTCTGATGTCTGTGTGTTATTCCCTTGTGTATTTATTGTAGAGTCTCCTGTTGTGTATACGGTGTACATTCCCTCTATTATCTAACCCCTCTCTTTATAGTGCAGACCTCTGTATTTCTATCTTCCCTGTATAGTGTAATTCTCTCTAATAGGAGATATTCCTTTGTTTTACCTGTTTTACCCTCTCCTCTTTCTCCTCCCAGGAGGTCCCATTGTCCATTATTTGCTGCTCCCAGCCGCTGCCCGGAGCACCAGGAGCGGGTGCAGTTGGCACATTTTTCACACTGTATCTTGATACCCTGAGCGGAGGTACAAGCGGTACCTCTTCCCAGCAGCAAGCCCTTATCCCAGGAGGGGGTACCAGCACTGTGGTGTACCCACAATGGCCTGGGCGAACAGGAGGGGCCCGCAATGCGCTACTAAGGCTGGTTGTTTCCCCGAGCAAGGACAGCGGGAGAAGAGGGGGGCTCGCCTCCTCCCAACAGACTATGGTCCAAGGTATGTAATATTGCTCCATCGACCCCTAGTCGACCCGTTGGGGTCCAACCGTGGCCATCTGACTCCTTTGGGGGGGGAGATGTGTCATGGAACTGACATAGCGCTCCCCACGTCAAACCCCAAGACTTTTATTTCCATGGCAAAAACCCCAAAAGACATAGACATTTGCTTAGGGAAAGACCTTATGTCCATTTATATTGTGTGGTTTTAAATGTATCGTTGTCGCGGAACCCCTTGCTCAGAGACTGGACCATATTAAACCCTCGCTCCTCTACTATTCCCCTCAGTTTAGCTATTTGTCTGTTAGTGTTTTAAAGTGGTGTTTTTGTGACTCCCCCCCCTATCAGCACGTAATCAAAATGCCTTTAAGCCTGTCCCTTATGCTCACTGTGTTTTCCGACACCAGGGTTAGCCTGGGATTGATAGCATGAGCTGTGTTTGAAACCCCAGCCAATCACAATCCAAGGACCTAGAAGGGCCAACCAATCCCATTCCAGGCATGCACCTCAATGACGGTAATGGAGCCAGCGGCAGAAAATTTAAATGTCTGCGCCCCGAAAACTAACTGCTCCAGCGGGGTGATTTTTCAAAGTTGGGGTGATCCTAATGCAAGCTACCGTTGTGGTGATTTTCAGGAGGGAGCTCCATTGGGAACCCACGTTGCTGAGCCTTTCTTGACCCCGGGAGCTCAAGCAGCAGGGACCATGCGGCATCAGCTGGGAATATCTATTATATGCTGCCATCTGTGCCCCTGCCCCCAGATCTGGGCGCTTTTTGGACTGTGACACCCTAGGGACCCGAGCTATCAAACAGTACCCCTGGATCTCTGCTGCTCCCCTGGAATCCCCCCCAAACAAGGACCTGTGCTATGTATGACTGCAGTTACAGCTAATTATAAAGGCACCACTAAGTACCGTAGCGCTGTACAATGGGAAAGACAGGATAACCAATATACATGCAAGTTAAACACATAGAACAGTACCAGAGAAGCCCTGCTCAAGAGCTTGCACTCTGAAAGGACCAGATGGGGAACTGCTGAATGACGGTGCCGGAATGTCTGGGGGGCGGGAATGTTAACTGTTGTTATCTGATTCTGAACCAAATAAAAGCAGGCCATGTGAAATGGCCAGTGTGTATCCTGTTTAAACATACAGCCTGCCTGGTGTCTCTTTCAGCTACGCTACAGCTATAATCACCCTCAGAAGGCACAGAGCGGCATTCTGGAAATGCAAAGAGGCTCCAAGGCAGGGGTTCAGAACAAGCGGGTCTGGAGCTGCGGATCAGGCTGCTCGAGGCACTGAGTTCCGAGCAACTCACAGGCCAGGCTGATCCTGGTAAGGGGGTGTCTGGAGAGCCAGGACAGATGGGAAGAGACGGCATCCCATCACATTGGTGGCAGCGGTGGGATAGAGGCTCTCCAACACTAAGACACCCCGAGATGACAAACTACGCAGCCTGCAAGCGGGACACCCTGAGACCTGCTGGAGAGCCGAGAAGGGATCACTGGATCCAAGGGCAAGGATGCCCTAATCAGCGAGCTGACCAAAATGGACCAAAGACCCTGGTCAGCTGATACGGAATGCACCTGTAAACATGTGACTAAATTACTTTTTTATTTCCTACATTATTTATTTTTCTGTTAATCTGTATATTTGTTTTTGTGTTAATATCTTGGATTTTACTATTTTGTATTTCTGTAACCACTCAATGTTCTTGAACCCAGGACATACTTGAAAACGAGAGAAATCTCAATGTATCTTTCCTGGTAAAATCCTTTATAAATAATTAAATAAATAAATAAAACACTTTCTTCTTTATATTTAACATGGTCATGTTTGGTATCTTTGGAAAGGCCACACTCTGACCTGTCCAATGACTCCTAACTTCACTGTGTGGGACATACTTGAAAACTAATGAAATCTCAATGTATCCTTCCTGGTAAAATATTTTGCAAATGAATAAATAATAAAGAATGTGCTCCACAGCAGTGCGGCTTGTGTTTTAGATGGATTAATGAGTAATAATGCTTTGCGCCATCAACTAATATTTTCTCCCATTCTTGGAAATGAGACGTAGAGTTAGTGCAGCAGCATTGTTTGCTCTATAAGTAAAAACACATAAAGCCACTGCCTTAGGACCCCAAGCACTACTTACTGCAGTGCAGTGGTTTAGGTTTTTGATGGAACAGTGCGTAATAATGCATTGTGCCATCACCTCCACACTTGCTGGCAGCATGGGATATGAGATGGTGAGTTAGTGCAGCATCATTGTTCACTTCATAATTGAAAAGTGTACAATAGTGCTGTGTTACAAAAATAAAAAAAGTGAAATGTTATTTATTTTTACATACAACTTGGTCATGTTTGGTATCCAAAGGACCATCAGTGCAGACTAGTTATCCTTTATCTGGGACTATTATGAGTCATGGGCCTGGAGCTGCAGCCTAAATAGCCCCTATGTTAATCCGGCCCGGACTATATTGTTGCCAAATTTAGCTGCTGCCCTTACTACAATAGACCCATGACACCACTGTATGACTGTCCTGGTATCATTAAGAGCTCTGATTCTGAAGTAGAGGCAAGCTAGGGGATGCAGCGCACCAGTGACATACGGTGAGGTCAGTGGCTGGTGAGGCACTGGCTAGTATCAGAGCCAGATATACATGGGTTACGTAGGTTCAGTGCTCCCCAGGAACTGGCTGCTGTCATAATACCAGAGTGCCAGCAGTCTGCCATATACATTCCAGTGTTCCATAATACCAGTGTGCCAGAAGTGTGCCATATACATTCCAGTGTGCCATGATACCAGAGTGCCAGCAGTGTGCCATAATACCAGTGTGCCATATACATTCCAGTGTGCCATATTAACAGAGTGCCAGCAGTGCACCATATACATTCCAGTGTGGCATGATACCAGAGTGCCAGCAGTGTGCCATAATATCAGTGTGCCCTACCAGAATGCCAGCAGTGTGCCATATACACTGCAGTGTGCCATAATACCAGAGTGCTAGCATTGTGCAATATACATTCCAGTGTGCCATAATAGCAGAGTGCCAGCAGTGTGCCATATACATTCCAGTGTGCCATAATAGAAGAGTGCCAGCATTGTGCCATATACATTCCAGTGTGCCATAATAGCAGAGTGCCAGCAGTGTGCCATATACATTCCAGTGTGCCATAATTCCAGAGTGCCAGCAGTGTGCCATAATAACAGTGTGCCATATGCACTCCAGTGTGCCATAATACCAGAGTCACATGACTGTCCTGCGTCAATCTATGCATGGGAGGCCCTGCCTCCCATGGGGCTTTTTTTTTAAAAAAATGAATGGCTTGAGACCAATGGTGCTTTCCCATTGGCTCAAGCAATTCAATTGCTGTCAGTGCCTCTCAGAGGCACTGAATAGATTAGATTCAGGAAGTAGGCAGCGCACCTCCGGCGCGCTGTTCACTTCAGTTTGAATCATTTGGCCAGCTTGAGCTATGCGATTAGCATAGCATTCAGCTAAGCAAATTGCATAGGCAAGGCTAGCTCAGTGCTGCTGCTCCTGTGTGTGTGTTGGATTACACACACATAGCAGCCAGCAAACTGAAAGGGAAAAAAAAGCAGAAGACAGACTGAGACGGACGGCGGGGGAGCGTGGAGCAGGTGAGTATGTGAACTTTTTTCAATTTCATATCTTATTTTACCGGTTATTTTAGTAGTAAAACCATCACAGCAGACTTAATGGAATGGCAGTTCAGGCCCTGCCTTGCCTGCCGCCCCTGACTCCATGTCCCTGCAGCGCACAGCAGACAGTGCACCTTGTGTTTACTGTCAAGGATCTAGGCCAGGGCAGTCAAATTTGAGGCCAGCTAGATAATGATGCCTACAATTTCCAGACTTCTTTCAATGCAATAGATGGCCGTGGAAACATGGGAGTTGTAGTTTGACAGTTCTGATCTAGGCCTTAAAGATGGCAAAGCATCAGGACAGCTGAATAATGCATTATGAATGAGACACCACTTGCGTAAAAAAACCCACAAATAGAATAAGGAAAGTGTCTGTAGTCATTATTTATTTATGGTTTAACATTAGAACTGGTTTCATGGCTGATATCTTGACTTTGTCAAATGAACCATATATGTTTAACATATAAAAAAAACGCACAACACTGCATTAACTATTTCCACAATTAATTACTAGCCACAATAGTTTAACCCATTAGTGACAGACTGTTTTACCATTGTCTGTCTGAAAGTGCACACTGCTGTTTTTACCTTTCTGCGCTGTTTGTGTTTAGCTTTAATTTTCCTTTTACTCATTTATTGTATTCACACATATTATATGCTGCACAATGCTCTCGTTTTCTCTTCTCTTCTGTTTTCTTCCTAAAACTAAACACATGCCCCTGTACCATCAACCCCTCCACTATCTACATCTTTCCCTCCCTTCTCTCTTCCCACAGGATGGCCTCCCACAAGCTCCTTTGTTTCCTCAGAAACCTGTCCCCTTCTAATAGCTTACAATCATCGCCACTCATTCATATCCCACTCCCACCTTCTCTTTCTCAATCTCCTGCTGTTACTTTATGCAGGCGACATCTCTCGAAAAGAAAATAAACATACCCAGGTGAATGTGGTATGATGTACGTTCATGCAGGTAGAAGGAAAATTCTCAACAGGATGGCCGCAATGGCCTATACACAAATTGGTGTGAACAAGGATTAAAAATTAACTTTTAATAGAGTAATCTAAAAAGGATCCACAGATCCTGGTAGTACAAGACAAGACGTAAATATAAGCAATTGGGGTATGGATAAGGCCCCTTGGCAATCAGTCACATACACACAGCCTTATCCATACCCCAATTCCTTATATTTACATCTTGTCTTGTACTACCAGGATCTGTGGATCCTTTTTAGATTACTATATAAAAGTTAATTTTTAATCCTTGTTCACACCAATTTGTGTATAGGCCATTGCGGCCATCCTGTTGAGAATTTTCCTTTTACCTGCATTAAGGTACATCATACCACATTCACCTGGGTATGTTTATTTAATTTCTGATTATTTTTTAGGGTTACCCCCTTTCCTCCACGCTCAGGCACTCCTGTCTTTCTATTTGCATACTCCTGAGCACCTACTGTATTTCTTTTGACATCTCTCCTAACCCTTACCCAAGAAAAACTCCACTCCTCCCTTCTCATTCTGTCTCCCACACAAGTACCACAACTCACCGCAATCCCAGCAACTTTAATGCTATAAGCCCTCAGCGCCTGTCCTCTTCTTTCTCCTGCACCCTCTGGAATGCTCGCTCTGTGTACAATAAACTTACAACTATCCACAACCTTTTTATCTCCAACTCGTTCAACCTCCTATCAGTTACTGAAACCTGGCTGTCTTCCTCTGACACTGCTTCCATCGCTGCTCTCAGACATGGCGGTCTTCACTTCAGCCGCTGCCACACCCCTAGACCAGGTGAGAAACATGGGTTGGAATTTTGCTCTCTCCCACCTGTACCTACCAGCACCTTCTTCCACCTCCATCTCTCTCCTTCTCCTCCTTTGAAGTACACTGCAAATCAGTAATCCCCACCTCCACTCCCAGAAACCCCCTTATATCCGGTCACGGTATATACCAATCATCAAAACCGAGAACACCTGCGGACCGCCAAACTTCTCAAACTCCGACAAGCCAGATATTCACTGTTTTTTTACCTGGTTCACCTTCCACATAACCTACCTGACAGTAAACACTGAAAAGCTGATGCCATGTCAAGACGTGACTCCATGAATCATGCCGATCCGATCCAACATCCGATAACGGTATCGTCCAATGACCTAGCCCTGAAACATGAGCGTATTGCCTTAGACTCAGAAACACGTGTTAAAGTCCTTCAATTGGTCCACTACTACCCTATGGCAGAACATGGGGTATATGAAAAAGGCTCCAAAAGGCTCAATGGGATTACTGGTGGCCAGCTCTATCCAAGGACATTTGCGACTACGTCCGCTCTTGTCCGCTGTGCAATTGAATGAAATTCCACTCTCACTCTCAGCCGGTTGAGATTCTTCAGCGTCTCCCCATAGCCTCAGCTACCAATGTAGGAAGGATTTGTGTTGTCTCCCCTATAGGCCCAACGAACACTTTTTGGCTTCCTTGGTTTTCAAAATAAAGAGCATATAGTGGATTGTCGGCACACAATCAATTTTTAGATTTTTTTTTATTTTGTGCTTCATTATTTGATACTTATCTTTGTAAATTAACAAAAAAATTAAAAGAGTTGAAGGAAACTGTTGCAATTTCACAAGGGGGGTGGCTAGGAAGATGCACAATTCCATCACATAAGAGTTATCTTCTACCACTTCAACATTTTTTATAGAAATACATATACATTTGCCAGACCACAGACATACGCATAAGAATGTGTTTGCTGTGTACCCTAGTGCCGCTTTAATTGGTCCTGATCATCCCACATTCAAGTTCCTATCTTTAAGTTTTGGATTCCCCTTACATGGCTCAAGGTAAAGAGCATAAAAATACAGTATGGACCCTATTCTCCTCGTGGCGGTCAGTGAAAAAATCGTCACAAGATGGTTTTACTTTTCCCTCTCCCACATCTAATCTGATCTAGCTGCTCTATTAGTTGCTATTCTTGGAATGAAAAGGAGCCGCAGTATGATACCACTATTGGCACGGTTGACTGGAATCCATAGGACTCAATAGAGCCCAGCATCCCTGCTGAGAGCTCTGCTGGAGCTTGCACTCACAGTGCAGGAAGTGGTAGATCGTGCCACCCTCTCCACACTGAGATAAGAGGTGAGTAAGGAATTTTTTAATATGTGTGTTAGAATATGTTGAAATTAAATTTGCACAAAAGCAACATCACTTAACAGGTTCTGGGAGTTGGTGTTTCTTTGAAAAATAACGGTTCCAGGATAGAAGAATGAGCTACCATGGAATAACTTGTTTTTCTAGTGCCAGGTGCACATTAACGCCTTCCATTCAAGGTATGGTTGACATTAATTTACAGTAAGGAAGTACTATGCCCGAGTCGCGAGAAAAACTTGCGGCAAGACTGGCATAGCGCATTATGTCACAAATTCCACCCTTTATCAACAACTGCACTGGTTGCTTTATTGACTCTATCAGGGTTATTCAGAGAGCGGTGAAAAGCAGGAGAATGACTGGAGAATGGAAAATTCTGGGTCAAAATAGCCAATTTGGAAAGTGAGATGAATGGGAGAATTTTTCTGATTGGAAAATTGTAGGTCAAAATAGCCAAATCAGAAAAATTCTCCCTTTCATCTCACTTTCCAAATTGGCTATTTTGACCCAGAATTTTACATTCTCCAGTCATTCTCCTGCTTTTCACCTCTCTTTGAATAACCCTTTATGTCAGGAGGTGATGGAACCTGGGATGCAGTGATACGCAAGAGGTGCTTATAAGGTAAAACAGGGGTTTAGTGCAAAGTCCAGGTAAGGCCGGGGTCATTGAGCGTTTTTAAGAGTGGAAGGAACGTAAGCGAGTGTGGACGTTTCTTCCACTCTGATGCCTGTCTGGCCACCCCGCTGAGCGCCTGTTAGTGCGCTCAGCGCTGCAAGGCTCTATCCTCCTATGGAGGATCGCACTTTGCATCCCCGTCAAACGTGTGTAGCGCTCACTCCCGGAGGAGCCGCTGAAAATGAACCACGGGTCAGTCTCCCCGCACTAGGGAATAAATATACTCCAGCACCGTTGTAGATTTTATAATTTAAATAGTTTACTGAAGTAAAAGGCATATAATAATACACGGTGTTTGTAGATATATTTACAGTATTCCGTATTGCGGTAAACGCGCAGCGGGAAAAGAAAAAAAGAAAGAAATGCGAGAGTTCGTATTTCTGGAAAAATACACGACCGAGCAGAAAATACAATACTTCGTAATTACGAGAAACGCGCAGCGAAAAACAAAAGTAAGATGCGAATCTTTTCCCTTTTTCGGATCTTAGGGAGTGAGTCCCGAACAGGTTAAGTCCCGATTTGTGAGTGTATGTGTGCGTTAGGGTACCCGGGTACTATTCAACTGGCCAGTGAATCTTTTAAGCGATGTCTTCGACTAGTCAAGTTGGGGCCCTGTGGGTTTCAGAAATAAACAACAGCGTGCTTGCTTGAGCTTTGTAAAACCGGCCTTGGAGGCCTCTCACCCATCCGTTGATCACCCAGGCTCCCCTGACTCAGGACGTCTCTCCGCTCGTTTCCTCGCTGGGATACCGGCTACTGGATAGGTGGTCAAGCTTTCTGCACTCCGACCCGGACTTGTCCAGCTACCGCCTGCTCTCCCGTCCTATGGACTCGCGGTACTCCTCACTAGAGGTCCTCAGCGTGTCTGGATAACAACTTGGGCGATGTCTGTCGATGAGTAAGGCTCCTTTTGGCAAGGCAGGATAACCCCCTCTTGAATTTCAGTAGGCCACACTTGCGCTCCGGCCTAATTGCGGTTCAGCTCTGCAGCACTGCGTCTTCCCTCATGCACTCCCTGGCGCGCTCTGGCGCATTCTCCACGAGGCTCAGGATGTACAGCGTCTGTGTCCCATCCACTTCCTGTCTGTTTGCAAAGCACGCCGGGAAATGTAGTCCCACTGTTCAGTGTCTCTGATCGCGCTTGTCTCCCTCCGGTGGCCAAAAATAGGTACTGCCACAGTAAGAGTTTAAACACAGCGCTACACGTGCTTCGTAGCGTTTCGACAGGGAGGCTTTCAAAATTTCCGCAGCACACCCTCTGTAGCACACACAATTCGTACGCGCACTACAGCGTGTGGCCAGTCCCGCTGAAGCATCACAACGCTGCTATGGATGCTGGGAGGCATGTCAGTACGGTTGCGCACAGTGTGCTCATCTGACCCTGGTCTAAATGGGAAAAAGAGGGTTTTTTTAATTTTTACATAGAACCTCCTTATGTTTGCTATCACTGGAAAGGACTTGCTCTGGCCTTTCCAACAATACCTCAAATCACCCTGTATCTTCTATCGTTCCGGGGATAGAGGTGTCCAAAGGACCAGCCGGGAGGAAGTTCCTTTTCTGATGTCATCAGTGGGCAGGGAGGTCCTGCAGATGTCATCATAATTGTATGCTACCATGGACCTGAAAATGTGCGGCAACACGGACGTGAACACTGCGCTAGTCTTACCCGAGCCTAAGTTATTGCAGGGCAGTGAGTGTGTTTTACAGGGGGAAAGGTGGGCTGGTCAGTGGTTCCCAAAATTTCAGATGGCAGCCTTCCAGCCAAGCTCCATCAGGTCTATTCACTAAAGGTGAAACTCAGGAGAATTGGCGGGACAAGTGAAAATTCTAGGTCAAAATAGCCAAAACCAGAAAAAAATCTCCCATTTATCTCACTTTCTAAATCGGCTATTTGGTCTAGATTGTGCTCTTCTCCTGCCAATTCTCCTGGTTTTCACCTTTCTCTGAATAACCCTGTATATATTGTTAATGATTTAGTTCATTACAAGTTTGTCTGTAATTTATTTTGCGTCTGTTCATCTAACTTTCATGTCTGTCTGTCTGTTTCACCTTTAGTGAATAGACCTGCATGTCTCAATTCAGCCAGGGCATGATAAAATGTCAGACTCTAATTATGGTGCTACCAGCAGTAATTGCTTTCTCAGCTCCCTGAGCTCTCAGGTTGATGTTATGCTGATCATAAGGTCTCTATATTAATTTAGACAAAGTTTCATATAAGATCACTTTCTCCTTGCTGAGTGGGTTGTGCTGTAGCTCAAAACTTGCAGCACTTTAACATTAAAAGATAGCTAGATTATTATTTTCATCATCATCAGTAAAGTAAGCTTTAATTATTTGCTGTAAATGTGACACATCATCTTATTCTGCATCAGATGTGATAGTAGTGTTTGCACTTGTCTTGTTGGCCATGTAACACGCTGTGTCAAAGGGACTGCCTTACACAGGCTGCTTGGGGTGTTGCACACAGGCTACTGCCCTCCTCCCTGCTACACCACCACCCACTGCATAGCAGATCCGCCTGAGCCTTCCCTCCCCCATACGACTCACACATCAGCAGCTCTGAGCACACATCCAGGGAGGCAAAGAGACCAAGCTGGCTGCTGGAGGACAGGAGGCTCACCAAAATCCGAGGCTCCGGAGACCTCTCAGAGCAGCTGGGAGTCCAAGCAATAATCTTGGGACTGCAGGAACAAGGGCAGAAAAGGAAGGAGGAGGAAAGTAAAAAGGAAGGTAAGAAAAAATAAGAGGAGCTGCTGCCACGTTATAAACAATCATCTCCCAGTGTGATCAGATTCATAAGGCAGCAGAGTGAATGTGCTGATAGCTGGGAATAACCAAGGGGCTGCATGAGCCTGATCCCTCCCTGTATTGTGTGAGGCCACAGTACAAGTCCCAGGATGTGTGCTTTGTGCTCTGTGTGCTTAAATAGGGGGCTTATGGCAGCTTTATGGACTAGGGGGAGGATCAAGGGACAAAGAGGACATCATGCTCCCTTGCTGCTACCCTGGCTATTTGTTTAACCCATTGACGAGAAGACAGTCCTCCATCCATCTGCCATTTAAATGTGGCTCATGCTCCTCTTAAGACTTGATGACATTGCATTGATTTGAGTTATGGCTGTACATGTGTCTAATGTATATGTATGTAACATATTTTATGCTTTTTCATTATCAACTTTGTTACTTGTTTGAAAATCACGTACACTCATCAATGATCAGATGGATTAGTTATGCCAGAGAAACATGGGTTAAACCTTTCAAGAAGCTGATAAGAAAGAATAAAGATAAGTGAGGATCTAGATAAAATGTGATGTTAATGCAATTTAAATCCCAATTACAGGGGAGAAAAAAAAATCCCCTTTTGCCATCGATTAGCAGGACTGCATATTTGCCAATGCGTAGCGCCAACATGTTCAGCAGCAATGTAATTCGGTCAAAAAGCACTAGAACCAATGAAGTTTGACACACAGAAATATGAGGTGAGGCTCTCGCTGATCAAAGATAAGAAGAACCTATCAGACACCTTTTTATATCCCACTAATATTACCGAAATGAATATTCCAAAACCTAACCTGGATTTGGAATTCATATGAGCAGCTAGGACTGATTGATCATCCCTGTTATTTTTCTGGACGCCTGACATTTTTAGATGCTGTTGGGCAGCACAGGAAAGGTGCTTTATGAAACTAAACTACTGTAGAACAGAATACAGTGTTGTTATATAAAGGTCACAGCCTTAATGACACCGTAACCTCTACGCCCACATATTAAAAGCTAGAATTTTTAAATGTAAAGCTCTGCTTTTTTTCTTCTTCTATGACCTTGCAATTGCATCACCTACACCTATGCTTGTAGTTGCCACCATATGGCATCTGAAATCTGGAGGGACATTGGAATATAATTAATTTTTATCACTATATTAAGGAATTGAAACCGTTCAATTAGCTTTAGCTTCAGAATCTTTCTGTTCCTTTTTTCACACATTTTAGAGATGCTAGGAATAGACTATCAAAATCTTCATGGTTGGATGTGGTTCAGTCCTTTTTAAATGGTTGCTGTGCCAGTATTTATGCAGCCTTTCATTGCAGTTCATTTGTGGACAATGTAGCCATTCCAGTCTAGGCCTTACAAAAATATGCATCCAAATTTCAGATGGGTCACTGCACACCAGGAAGTGACTTCACTTGACTGATGTGGATGGTTTCACTACATCGTATCGAAGATGGCCACCTTATCCCAAAATTCTTGCTAGGCTGGGGTCAGATGAGCGCCCGTACTGACCTGCATCCCGGCGTCCGTCACAGCGTTGTGATGCTTGGATGGTGCCGGCCACACACTGTAGCGCGCGCACTACAGTGGATGTGCTGCGGCCATGCTGAGAGCCTCCCTGTCTAAGCGCTACGACACACGTTCCACAAAAGTGTGGTCCTCCATAGGAGGATCGCACCCTGCAACGCTGTGCACACTAACTGCGCTCAGCGAGGTGTCCAGAGTGGAAGGAACATCCACTCTCACGGACGTTCCTTGCGCTCTTAAAATTGCTCATCTGACCCCGGTGTTAAATGGTTTTGGGAAATTGCCAGGTTTTTTTGGGGGGTTTTTTCTGTAGAAAACGTAAAAATCCCAGTATCCCATGTGATACTGAAGTATTTGCCTTTCCTGAAGAGACTCGTGTTCTGACAATCCTTACTTGTGCCCGGTCCGGCGCCGTCTTGAAAGTGAATCTGTTTTTGTCCGCCTACAATACCACATCTTAATATCTCTGGCGGTCCGATTCTGACATTTTATATGTCAGAACCCATACCATTTATTCGTTCCCCTGGCGGTATTAGAGTGTGGCTCAGGGTTAAATTTCTGCTGAAAGCGGTAACCCCGAGCCACACTTGGGCTGGATACATACCTGTACCTGTGCTCCGTCGCTGAACTCCCGCAATCGCATTCTCCTCCGTCTGATCGCGGTGTCCTGCTTCCTGGTTCCCTTCTCGCGATCAGACGGAGGAGAATGCGAATGCGGGAGGTCAGCGAGGGAGTGCAGGTACTGGTATGTATCCAGCCCGAGTGTGGCTCAGGGTTACCGGTTTCAGCAGTGAAATTTAACCCCGTGCCACACTCAAGAAAACCGCCAGGGAGATTAAGTTACAAGAAATTATGTATGCAGAAAAGTAGTGCCCATCAAAGTTCATACATTGATTTATTGTACCTACTTTCAGGAGGGTATGGCCTGTCATTAATGACCGATTTACCAGCCTTGCTGGCCTAGCCAAATCAAAGCATACAGGGACCGAAATGCCCGGAGTGAATTTCTGTCAGGGCAGCCATGGTTAATGTTCTGGTTAGATGGGATTCCAGCCATGTAAACTGGATCTGTACCATTTGAAATATAAATCTAAACGAATGCTGTAATAAAGGCAGGCAAATACAAAATATTTGTGGTAGGCCCAACTCAATCTAATGAGGGAAAAGCAAATATTTTGTGGAAAAGTCATTCATTGGAAGTATTTCATGGGGGGGGGGCGGAATCTGCATTAATATCTTTTGTCACCAAAGTTAACCATCGTTGCAAACACAGGTAAAAATCACCTTTTTGTTGCAACTATGGTGAACTTCGGCTATCCAAGAAGGAAAACCAAGCACCTGCAGGCTTACAGGGTTATTCAGAGAAAGGTGAAACTCTGGAGAACTTTTGGAGAAGTGAAAACTCTAGCAGGGTTATTCAGAGCACAGTGAAAACCAGGAGAATAGAAACATAGAAAAATGTCGGCAGATAAGAACCTTTCGGCCCATCTAGTCTGCCCAATTACATGGATACTTTACCTGGATTTATCTTTTGTTTAGGATAGCCTTATGCCTATCCCATGCCTGCTTAAATTCAATTACTGTTTTGGCCTCTACCACTTCAACTGGAAGACTGTTCCATGTATCCACCACCCTCTCAGTAAAATAATGCTTTCTGATGTTACTTTTAAACCTTTGCCCCTCTAATCTTAGACTATGTCCTCTTGTTTTGCTACTTTTGTTTCCTTTTAAATATACTCCCTTCCTCTACCTTGTGAATTCCCTTTACGTATTTAAATGTTTCTATCATATCTCCTCTGTCTCGTCTTTTTTCCAAGCTGTACATGTTAAGATCATTAAGCCTTTCCTGGTAACTTTTCTCCTTCAAGCCGTACACCATTTTAGTAGCCCTTCTCTGAACTCTCTCTAAGATGTCTATATCCTTCTGGAGATACGGTCTCCAGTACTGCACACAGTACTCCAAGTGAGGTCTCACCAGTGCTCTGTACAGTGGCATGAGCACTTCCCTTTTCCTACTGCTAATACCTCTCCCTACACAACCAAGCATTCTGCTAGCATTTCCTGCTGCTCTATTACATTGACTACTTACCCTTAGATCCTCTGAAATAATAACCCCTAAATCCCTTTCCTCAGATGTTGAGGTTAGGACTGTATCAAATATTCTATATTCAGCCCTTGGGTTTTTACGTCCCAGGTGCATTATCTTGCACTTATCCACATTAAAACTCAATTGCCACAGCTCCGACCATTTTTTTAGTTTACCTAAATCATTTGTCATTTGGCTGATTCCTCCAGGAACGTCAACCCTGTTGCAAATCTTTGTGTCATCAGCAAAAAGACATACTTTTCCATTAATACCTTCTGCAATATCACTAATAAAAATATTAAATAGAATGGGTCCAAGTACTGACCCCTGAGGTACCCCACTGGTAACAAGACCTTGCGCCGAATAAACTCCATTTACCACAACCCTCTGTTGCCTGTCACTCAGCCACTGCCTAATCCATTCAACAATATTGGAATCCAAGCTCAAAGATTGCAATTTGTTGATAAGCCTTCTATGCAGAACAGTATCAAAAGCCTTACTGAAATCTAAATAAGCAATGTCTACTGCACCACCTGTGTCTATTATTTTTGTTACCCAATCAAAAAAATCAATAAGATTAGTTTGGCATGATCTCCCGGAGGTAAACCCATGTTGTTTCTGATCCTGTAATCTATGTGTTTTTAGATGTTCAACAATCCTTTCCTTTAACATGGTTTCCATTAATTTCCCCACTACTAACGTAAGACTAACTGGCTTATAGTTCCCAGATTCCTCCCTACTACCCTTCTTGTGAATTGGCACAACATTTGCTAATTTCCAGTCTTCTGGGACGACTCCCATTAGCAAGGATTGGTTAAATAAATCTGTTAACGGTTTTGCTATTACATCACTGAGCTCTTTTAATAATTTAGGGTGGATCCCATCAGGCCCCATTGACTAAGTTATTTGTCTTTACTTTAGACAGCTGCTGTAGAACCTCCTCCTCTGTAAACTGATATGTAATTGTCTCGTTAGTGTTTCCTCCTAACTGAGGTCCCTTTCCTTCCTTTTCTTCTGCAAAGACTGAACAAAAATATTCATTGAGGCAGTCAGCGAGACTTTTATCCTCTTCTACATACCTTCCTTCCTTTGTTTTTAATCTAACTAATCCTTGTTTTACTTTTCTTTTCTCGTTTATGTATCTAAAAAATGTTTTGTACCCCTTTTTTACTGACTGAGCAATTTTCTCTTCTGCGTGTGCTTTGGAAGCCCTTATAAATTGCTTTGCCTCTTTCTGCCTAATCTTATAGGTTTGCCTATCTTCTCCAGAATGACTGGAGAATGGAAAATTCTAGGTCAAAATATGCAAACCCGAAAAATTCTCCCATTCATCTCCCTTTCCAAATTGGCTATTTTGACCTAGAATTTTCCATTCTCCAGCCATTCTCCTGCTTTTCACCTCTCTTTGAATAACCCTGTAGGTCAAAATGGACAAACCAGAAAAATTCTCCCATTTATCTCACCTTCCAAATCAACTATTTTGACTGAGAATTTTCACTTCTCCAAAAGGTCTCCAGAGTTTCACCTTTCTCTGAATAACACTGTTAGTCCCTGCAAATAACAGTGTCTAATGCTGAGCTACACCACCACTATTTTTCTTCCATTAAATTGCAGAAACTGTGGCTATTCTCAATTTAATATTGTTTTACCATTGATGGCAAACAACGTGTACAGGCGATTATTTATTATTATTATTAATAATATTATATATATTATTATTATTATTTTATTTATTTTTTACGTGAGGATCTCTACAGGCCTCCCTTACAAACTACGTTTAAAATAACGGTAAAAACAACACTGTACAACTTGTCTCAAACACTGGTGGAACCTATGGTGAATTTACGCTAAAATACTACTGTAGAAACCCACTTGAGAACTATGCTAGACAACTTCGGCAGGAACTGCGGTGGAACCAACACTGGAAGTTTTTGAATTAGTCAGGGTTATTCAGAGAGGTGAAAACCAGGAGAATGACTGGAGAAGAGAAAATTCTAGGTCAACATAGCCAAACCAGAAAAATTCTCCCATTCATCTCCCTTTCCAAATTGGCTATTTTGACCTAGAATTTTCCATTCTCCAGCCATTCTCCTGCTTTTCACCTCTCTTTGAATAACCCTGTAGGTCAAAATGGACAAACCAGAAAAATTCTCCCATTTATCTCACCTTCCAAATCAACTATTTTGACTGAGAATTTTCACTTCTCCAAAAGGTCTCCAGAGTTTCACCTTTCTCTGAATAACACTGTTAGTCCCTGCAAATAACAGTGTCTAATGCTGAGCTACACCACCACTATTTTTCTTCCATTAAATTGCAGAAACTGTGGCTATTCTCAATTTAATATTGTTTTACCATTGATGGCAAACAACGTGTACAGGCGATTATTTATTATTATTATTAATAATATATATATATTATTATTATTATTATTTTATTTATTTTTTACGTGAGGATCTCTACAGGCCTCCCTTACAAACTACGTTTAAAATAACGGTAAAAACAACACTGTACAACTTGTCTCAAACACTGGTGGAACCTATGGTGAATTTACGCTAAAATACTACTGTAGAAACCCACTTGAGAACTATGCTAGACAACTTCGGCAGGAACTGCGGTGGAACCAACACTGGAAGTTTTTGAATTAGTCAGGGTTATTCAGAGAGGTGAAAACCAGGAGAATGACTGGAGAAGAGAAAATTCTAGGTCAACATAGCCAAACCAGAAAAATTCTCCCATTTATCTCACTTTCCAAATCGGCTATTTTGAGCTTGAATTTTCACTTCTCCAGTCATTCTCCTGGTTTCACATCTCTCTGAATAACCCTGAGTGACTTATTTCTCAATTGTTCCCTGTAGTTTGCCAAATTGAAACCACTGTTCTGTTCTTCCAGTGAAAGAATGGTGGTTAGTGAATAACCCCTATAAACCACCGGTGGCATTTAGTGATGTCTTTAGAAGAGAAATGGAGATAACTGTGTCCTGGGGAGGAATGGCTCCTTTTTTAGATAAAAATTTGCTTTTTTTATTTTGCCACAATGGATACTGAATGTTTTCTTGCTGTCAAGCTCTGCTATAAATCCCGAAAATGATACACTCTAAGAAAATATGTGGTATTTCTTCCTTTTTATCATTACACTCTACGTCTCACACACAAATAATTGTAATTCTTTGTATGTCGTACACTTCAGTGCTAAAACTAACTATTCTAGGAGAGTTGTCTGCAAATGCAAAACCTTCTGCATGTCCGTCCTTGTCCTGTAAAATAATGTCATTGTTAATGCAATAGGGAGTGAAATCGAGTTAAAAGCCTTGCAGCAGAGTGTCAATTAATGTAGCTTATCCTGTGATAGATGATTTTCATAATGCCAAGAATAATTAGCACCTCTGTGATAAAAATAGATGGTGAAGATGAGGTAGCACATAAAGGGAATTGAATTAAATGCTCCTTTTATTATAATTCAGGAAAAGGAATTAAAACATGCAAGACTTGGAGCACTGCCACCCAGAAGGTGGATTAAACGTGTCAATTATGTAAAGAGAGAAATTGCTTTGTATGTGTTGACGTTTGTTGTTTTTCACAAAGGAAATGAGGTTCTCGGCCTCTTAGAATATTATTCTTTATTATTCATAGGAATAGCTTTCAAAAGCCTTTTGGCTCGCAATATTGAAATTAGACGCAAGGATGGTCCTGCTGGGAACAGCGGACAATTACTACTCTACCAATTGTACCGGCTGGGTGGAGTAGAGGTAACATCACTGCTCTGCATGGAGAGAGCCTGTGGAGACATGGGTTCAATCCCAACGAGCACCTCTCCAGTAAGTGTCCTTGGGCAAGACACCTAACGGTACATACTCGCCACCCAGGACATACTTGAAAATGAGAGAAATCTCAATGTATCCTTCCTGATAAAATCCTTTCTCAAAAAAAACCTAAAAAATTTAATAACCATTCCAATAATAATCAGTCATTTATTGTTTGAAGGCAGAGCAAAAAAAGTGTCCCCTGCGCTTTATATGTTAGGAATGATAAGACTGATTGTAATGGAAATTCATGTGCAAGCTCACCTACCAGTGTCAAAGCAATGTCATAGGCCAGGTATCCTTGGGCCCTACATTTTTACCTCTGGCTCCTTTACTTACGGACTATCCCACAAAAAGCTTATAATGCTTACATGTATTTATAGAGCTAGGTAAATGTGTTTTTTCCACACAGGCAGCTAGAAATATGCACAGCCAAAAAAAATTCAGTTCTGAAAAATCAGCAATTCCGATAGTTTGGTTTCAGAATTGCTCTTTCAGCCGAACCGAAAATGTTCCTATATTTCAGAGCTGCATGTATTATTTTAATAAAGCCAGTAAAGTGGAAAAATTGACATTAGGGTTACCATTTATTGCTGTTTTAGAATTGGGGTTGGTGTTTGAGTTACTATTTCTGCATTTCTTTAGGGATTTTGCATTAGTGATTTGCTCGGTAGTTTGGATGCTAAGAATGAATCACACAGCTGAAAGGTAAATTGTTTATTGCGACATAGAATGAATCAAGCAACTTATTGTGAAAATAAACAAGTAAAAAGCATCAACGGTTGAGTTGCAGACACGTTGCCAATACGACCGTGGATTTGTCAGGCAGAAGGTCTCCGACATACTTTAATGGACCCTGGGCAACGCCTCTGTTCCACAGGAGAGACCTGTGTCTGACTGATGTGAGCTGTCCCGCCTTATATCTCTTTGAGCAGACAATGTCCCATCATTAATGCATTTCTTGAAACTGGCCAAGTCTCATGAAATGCGCTATGATGGAAGACATTTTCCGACCCAGGCTATTTTTAACATCGAGATAGGGAAACTGATATTTAAAATAAGGGAGCTGTAACAAACAGTTGGTTTTGTAAGGTAAACTGACATGCAAGATGAAGAAACCCCAACAAACTGCCAGTTTTGTAAGGGAAAGTGACATTTAAAACTGAGACGCTTTAACATCTGGTTTCGTTAATAATGATTTGCAACTTTATTAGTTATTAAATTATATACGCTGTCACAAAATGGCAGACAGACACACGTGACAACACTTTATAAAATTGATACCGATCCACAACCGTTACACACAATGAGTTCAATTTTTTTTCCAGTCATCTGACTGAAAATAAATTGATCCAAATATATTCAGTTACACTAATTTCTGAGACTGGTGGTTCATAATTTTGTAAGCCTACAAATGGAAAGACTCAAGTCTGCTGGCTTCTACGTTTGGGAGACATGAGTGTTTCCATTTGGAACAAATTTTCAAGCCCTGTTATACATTGGGATATAGAGCAGGTCTTTCACACACACACTTTATTTTTATTTTACTTTTACTAATAGGTATTGCCCAAGCATAGTGGAAGTTTTGATGTGTGAGTAGTTTCTGTGGTTTTAAAACCTTATTCTGTGGTCAAGGATCATAATAGTTGTTAGTTGTGGTTCCATTAGTGGCAGACAGAAAAATGCCTTTGTGTATAATAGCTCTTTACTGGCATGTAAAATCAATCTGATCGTACATATCATAGGTGAAAAGGCAGCTGAATATTTTTTTCTATTTATTTTCTAATTTGAGGCTTTACAAACTCAAATCGGTAGCCATAGACAAAGACTTGACAAATCGATACCGAACCTAAACTCCATTAAGAAGACTTGGAAGATAATTACACAACTTTTAAGAGCCAGGCATTGTTTTGTATATAACTTGTGAGCAGTAAATAAAAATCTATGATCCAGTGTCTACCCTTCCCCTATATTTGCCAAGTCCTGCCAAAGGCATTCTAGAATTTTACCTCTGGCTCCTAAAATTTCTGGATTATTTGCATAAAATGTTTGGACAAATCATTTGCGAGGCTCCTAAGTGTGGTATAAACATTTCAAGACCCATTTGACAAAGACCATATTCTTGTATTAGCACATTTCACAAACATTCAGCCTTCCTGTAATATACTTGAAAAATCACAGGCGCCAGGTAGCCATGGCGACTAGAAATTGTGCCCCGACACCTGGGCTTTTGTCAGCCCATTCACTGTAGGCAGCTTTTTTTAAAGGCTGATTTTTAAATAAATAAAATAAAAGCCATAAATTACGTAGAATTGTCCACCTAATGGAAACGGCAGGGTAAGTAGAAGTAATTTATAGCTTTTATTTTATTCTCTGAACAGAAACCTGAACAGAAATCTCCGATTCCCTGAGACACGAGCAGGCTGATCCAGAGTATAAAATGGCTTGTGTATTAAAAAAAATTCTTTAAAAGCACAGCACCCCTTCTCTTATGTAGCCCTGATGTGTATCTTTACAGATGCACGACACAGGTTTACACGCCGTTATGCCTCTCAGCTTCGTACATTTAAAACTGTAATAGTAGAGACTGGAGACTATCGCTCAACTATTACGAGAAGAAAAAAATTGGCTGGTAACTTTTTTTTTTAGCTGGCTCCTAGATTCAAAGCAAATTTGTCAAGCCCTGGTTCCGCAATATTATTTAAAACACTGCGATACCTGGTTACCCCGACTTTCATTCATGGCATTCCTCATGATTGGCTGGTATTTTGGTACTTCTATTTAAGGGACATTACGAGAGACTGAAGAAATACATCTTGCATGAACTGTGTCTCCATCTATTTGTAGTTCTATTGACCCTCCAAAGTTTATCAATTTGGAGATGGCAGCTCAAGGTTTCTTTTATTTTTTTATAAAGACTATTTTTCTATCCAAGCACTGTATTTTGGGAATTGGATTGCTGATTACTAATTTCAACGACTTTGTGTTTCAGGACTTCTAGAGTGTTCACTAAGGAGAGACGCTGCTGCCATCAGACAGTAATGAGTGGTTCCCATTCAGCTGTTACCCCACTTGCCCCGTGCATGGAGGGCTTACCCCCTCTACCAAAGAGCCTTAGTGGATTGCTGAACTCTAGTGGAGGTTCAGGGTGGCGTGACCTGGAACGCGTCTATGCCCAAAAATCACGCATCCAAGATGATCTAAGTCGTGGAGGGACAAGTGGCAGTATTCAAACCCACCCAAAGCCACCCAACCTAGATGCTGCCCTAGCTCTTCTCAGGAAAGAGATGGTGAGTTACTTGTCCAAATGGAGTTTAAAGGTCAAACACTGAAGATTTTGTTCTTGAAACCTCAGTCTTGTTAAAAGAAATCAGTGATTCTGGTAATGGTTGGTTTTTCTTTTTTACAATTCAAATTTTTTTATTAATAGTAAAAAGTACAAAAGTAATACCAGCTGTACAGAGAGTGAAGTTGCATGTACATAATACTATAGGCACAGAGAACGGTTACATAGGAAAGAACAAAGCAGAAATAGTGCAGTAGAAAACCGTAAAATACACTGTGGAGCTATAGATGCCATAAGGGCCTCCACAAAGCGGTGCAGTGAGGTTAGGTAAACAACGCAGCAGTGGACTCCAGCAAGCACGAAGAGTGCCCTCAAGACCTCCAGTATGTGTCAGACCTTGTACCAAAGGAGTTGTGTGTGTGTGTGTGTGTGTGTGTGTGGCCCAATCAACTACACCCCAGCAATTCCCGTAAAACGAGCGAGATACGTGTTGTGAGGCGTGACAAGGGTGGGAAAGAGACAAGGGGGAGAGAGGGAGACTAGGGAGGAGAACAGAGACGAAAAAGGAGTGAGAGAGGAAAAATAAGGGTGGGGAAGGACAAGCCACATACCGGGTGTAGCTGCATGCAAAACCCCTTCCATGACAGCGACCCAGCCCCCTCCCGTGTCTTGGCACTCCCCACAACAGAAGGGACTGATAATTGTTTTTATCTTGTAGCAGGCCAACCTTTCAGGCATTGTTGCTGATAATGCTAAGGCAAGTGCCCCTTTGATAGAATAACACACTCTATTTCTTCTCCATGTGAGATTGGCCAGTAAATTTTATCAAGTTAATTATGGTTTCATACTTCTGTCATATTGATTTCCAACAGTGGTTTTCGCCTATCGAAAAAATGATTCATGGTTTCTAGAGTCCATCCGTTTGAATCATCTTTATTGGGAAATGACATACCAAGAAATAGAAATCCGTAAACCTAGCTTGTCTCTGCCTGTAGAATATGTTCTCCCTTGAATAAAATGTAAGAAATATCTTTCTTTTGTTTAGACAAATCCTTTTCAAAAAATGCATACTTATTTAATATGATGTTCAGGTCATGAATGCCAATTGGATTATTGTTAAGATTCCTGGAAATGTGCAAATGTTTCCAGGCCTTAAAAATAATAAATAAATCTATAAATTCTTGACGTGGACTACAAAATATACAGAATAAATATCAAACTTGCTCAGCTGGAAACACAGCCAAATCGGGATAACGTTCCTATTTTGCTAGTATGTGCTTTTATTTTTCTCTCAATTCTGCACAAGTCGCTGATGAGTGACTAGCCGCACAAGTGTTTTTAATGAACATACAGGCTTGTTCAAAGAGGTGGAATTTCGGTGCTCTTTCGTTCCCTGCACTTCAGGGAATCAAATTCCCTGACCCTGCAGTGAATTCAGCATTCAACGCAGGGTCCCCGAAGTGCAGTGAAAAGTCGCCAACAGCAACTGAAAAACTGCTGATTCGAACGGAAAAAATGCCGAACGCACCCGACGATCTGGCAGCAAAACCCCCAAACGCATCCGAAAATGCCAATCCGCCGAACATTGTGCCGACGAGCTGCTGGAAAATCTGACAAACGGGGTATAAAACCACAACTTTTAAATGCTGGGTGCAAAAAAATACTGCATGAAAATGCATGAAAAAAATTACATATAATAATAACCACATAATAACAAATAATAAGGTCTGTTACAGAAAAAAAGCCGCTATTTAAGAAAAATCTGAGGGGAGGGGGGGTCACGAAAAATGTCTTTAAAAAAAAATCTATCTTCCAGGATTTTTTTTTTTATTTTTGTTTTTTTTAAGAATAAACGGTTTAATAAATATTCAATAAAAAATATTTTTTTGCATTGAAACCTATGAGATTCTCCTGATGAAATCACCGAACATCAGGTAATTTCACTGACATTTCGGTGGTGATCTCTGAATAGATTAACCATTGATTCTCCAGGGGGGAGTTCACTGCCCCTTTAGTCTTTTATAGCAGACCTCACCATACTCTGGGCCCCCCAGGTGGAGGTGAACTACAATTCCCAGAAATCCATGCATGCAATAGATGGACAGAGAATCGTAGGAGTTGTAGTCAGGGGTCAAGTCCAGGGTGAACGTGTGGGAACGCAGTTTCTGCACTATTTTTGCCAAGTGAACTGAGCTCCAATTGGTCCCACACACTATAAAAATGTTATTTAGGTGTTCAATCATATCTTTTCTAATCTTCGTGAGTTCCCACGCTTCTTTTTTCAGCACTTGACACCTGGTTGTAGTTCTGCAACATTTAGGGGCCAGAGTTTGGAGTTCCCTGATCTAATTTACCCAGTCACTACCAAAAAGGGGGGGGGGCAAAAAAAGGGATTTGAGCCCAAATTATTCCACAGAACAAAAACCTACAGAATGCATCAGATGCTCAGTCATTAAGAGATCTGAGAAGCCTTAACTGAAGAAGATAGGACTTGATTCTATAAGTAGATTACATTCCAGGTTATACTATTTTTACTCCTCCTTACTTGTCCAGAGTTTATGTGCCAGCACGTCCATTTAATGAAGACGCGGGACTGTAATTGAATGCCTTGCTCTGTATCATAAAAACTGGAGGGTATTACTGTGAGCTGGTGATGAAGCATTAATTGAATGTCATTAAAGTCCTTACTTTGGAATACAGCCTAATTAATTTATACCATTAACTTCACTCTGTTCAGAAACTCCTAGGCATGTCTGTTTCTAAATACTATATGATTATCCCTGTGAGCTCTTGATCGTAAACCTAAGTCTTTGATATGGATGTGATTTAGTTTTAGAGAGGTTCTGAAGTGTTCGCATCTAATATAATTCGGTGTGTGTGTGTGTGTGTATATGGTCTTATTTTGGGATGTCTACTATTGCACAGCCTAAAAGGGAATATCCTATGCTAGAGAATCCAGTCCAGTTACCTCCTCACAAGCTTCTTCTTTGGCTGGGATTTCACGAAAAGGAAAAAGCAATGGTCCCATAAAATCTGAAATGTAAGCATGGTGCTAGTCAAAATGAAAATGTATGCCTTCTTGCTTCCTTTCTACCCTTCCTGCAGTCTGGATCTTAGGGAACAGATTTGTAAATTGTCTCTATGCTGATATTTTACTCCCGCATTGCTTCATAAAATGCCACCCACTGAATCTGACCTATGCTGGTTCTGTCTCCTGGAACCGAGCGACTGTCAACATATGGTGGAACTGCCGTAGGCTTCAATCCTTTTGGGAGGGAGTGGCGGGTTGTGTAGAAAGTGTAGCCCATGTCGATCTCCCATTTCTGACAAACTTTCCTCCTTAATGTGTTACCCTTCTCATCTGATTACTTTAAAAACTCCCTAATAGCCATTCTGCTCTCCATGGCCCGAGGTCTCCTCCCTCTCTATTGGCGCTGCAGAGTGGCACCCGCAACTCAGGACTGGGTGTCCAGGGTGGAAAGAGTGCGGGCATGGAGGAACTGCATTACTCCTTTCTGGGTAAATGTGATCAATTTCATGCCGTTTGGTAGCCGTGGTCGGACTTGTCTCCCTACTTTATCTGCGGAACCTCCTGCTGTGGGATCCGGGACAGGTGGGGAGGAATGGGACGAACGTTATTGTTTCTGATGACTCCTTGGTATTTTTCCTTGTTTAGTGTTATTTGTATCTGAACCACCGCTTTTGTGTTTTTGGCTTGCATTTGTTTGTTGTTAGGCATTTTGCTCGATTTGGTATACTATCCGTATGACACATAATGCAATGATACTTTTTTAATATGACCATAGTCACTTCAAGGCCTGTGACATTTTTCAGTCCCAGCCCTGGGACTTTATCTTGTTTCTATTACCTATCCTTGATTGTTTGGTTACGTCTTTCCACATTGCCCATTGTGATGTATTCTCAAGCTTGTGTCTCAATAAAAAAATTTACACAAAAAAAAGTGTAGGAATTAAAAGATCAAGAAATGGTGACCCGTAGCAATGGTTGTTGATACGCTGATAACCTGCATGCTTGGGATGCTGTGAGAGTTCCTCTCTCTAGGTTTCCAGTTTTTGTTCTTTATATTGAGGAAAGTAAATAAGCCGGTTTCTATAGGGCAGCACATGTAGGATATCCGTCAACTGCATCACCTAATTGTGTCTTTGTATCCTTTTCATGGAAATAACACCAGGGTATCTCCTGCTATTGTCAGTAACGCAGAGATGGAAATCTGTATTTTAACTTTAAATAGGACACTTAAAGTGTGTACATGGGAATAAATAAAAAGAACAAATTCTGCTAGAAAAGATTTACTTGTTAAGTTATTGATCCAACACTTTGGAGCCTTTTTTTTTTTGTCTGAACGGCTGTAGCACTGTTGAGAGATATGATATCGGCAAACAAAAGGTGGGGTTGCGTTTCAGTCTGACTTCCTCTATTTAATACTGCTTTGAGTAAATATTGGCCTGCTTTTGTTTCACTCCGATTGGGATGTGACCAGTATTTTGCCAACATAGCTTGTCTTTCCGATCGATGTGAAGAAAAAAAACATTGAGTACATCAAAAATGCCTGTACATCAAAAAATGAAACTTGGCACTGAAGAGAGTGAAAACAGAACCCTCATTTTTGGGACGTTATTCATAATGTACACTACTGTGCAACAGGAAATCGGTGCATCTGTACTGCCCATGTGCACTTATACTGTGATATCCCATAAGGGTATGGATATTGCATTTGTCTTAAAGATCAATGTGATATCTCCTCCCCGGATGAGATTTTACGGATTGTACTCCCTTTCATCTGCCAAAGGTCCACGCCATCTTTCATGCTTCGCACAGCAATGCATGACTGGCCTTAAGCGTTGGCGTTTGCACGTAATGTGTCCATCAGGTGCACAGACGAGTGGTCCTGTCGGATGGCTATATAGCTTTGTTGCATGTGCATAGAAGTGAGCGACAGTGAAACTACTAAACAGGGAACAACATCCTTTTTCAGTTGTGTATGACAGCAAGAAATGCTAACACATGTAAAAGGAGAGCTTTCCTGTCAAATGAGCTGAGCCCACATTAACATTTAAGTAAAGCATTTTTTTTTAGGCCAAGATGAAGTTCTTTTAAATGTGAATAACTCTCATTAAATATAATTTAAAAATTGATGTAAATTCGGAAAATGCTTGTTTTTAACAAGGAATAGTTCAACGACATAGAGCTATTAGCCTCCATTAGAGGGCAAAGAATGGGTGTTCGAGGTTGGAAAGGGAGCGTTTTGGGTTCCCCACCAGCTTAAAAGTTTGGGACATCTTTTTATTCCCCTCTCATGGTCCAGTTTGAGAGGTCCTTTTAATCTTCCCAGGTAGTCCAGTATCCGTCACTGTAAAATTCTAATCCTTGATTGCCCTGTGGCCAGTCAGGCTTCTCTGTACTGGTCAATTGCAATGTATCTCTAGAAATGTGATTGATTGTCTGATTCCTGGTCAGTACTTAAAACCTGCATATTTTTTCAGTGATGTTTCAAATGATGCTATAATATAAAACAAATGATGTCGTGTAACACACACACACACACACACACCTACAATTTAATGAACAGGTAGAAGTTGATTGATCAAATGATGCTAATTATAGATAAAGCTTTATCTAATTGTCAATAATCTAGCGCTTTAAGCCTGTTACTCAGATATTGGTTTGTACGTCCCCATTTATATTTTTTTCCTGTTTTAGGTTGGACTTAGACAGCTGGACATGTCCCTCCTCTGCCAGCTCTATTCCTTATATGAGTCAATCCAGGAATATAAAGGTGCTTGTCAGGCTGCATCCAGTGCAGACTGCACGTACGCCATGGAAAACGGGTTCTTTGATGAAGAAGAAGAGTATTATCAAGAGGCTGGTGACCTTCACAAAGGAGTAAGGGACGATTCTGGAGGAAATCTAGCATTGAACGTAACACCCATTACCAACAACGACTGGATACTGGAGAATATTTAATTCATCAAAAAAAAGACATGAGGAAAATTTGGGAAATTACCACCCACGTTTTTGTGCTGAAGGTTTTTTTTTCATTTTTTTTTTTCATTCTGCTTTCCAAGGAACTTTTAAGGAATATGTTCTTATAAAAACATGATTCGGATGTCTTTCTGAATAGTACGGTTACTGTTCGACCACCATCTGTGAATTCCTTTCTTTGTTTTTCTACAAACGATTTAAAAATAACTTTAAAATGAAGTGCCTTTAACATCCTACAGCACTTAAGTAATATTCTATGGAGGAAACAAAGTTAGCAAGATATGATAAGGTTTAATATGCATAGGACAAAAATGTAGCGATAGGAAAAACTAAAGGGCACGTTGGTCAATCTGCAAAGGCATTCTGAAAAGCTAAACTATGGACATAGCTAGGCTTTTGTGTTGCCTTCAATTACCTCAAACTATCAAAAGAAACTGTGTAAAACTTCATAGCACTAATAGACCTCACTTGTAATGTTTGGGCGGGGCCTCTCACACACACACACAGAGTAGCCATACTTGAAATGAGTTGCCATGTGTACCTCGATTTCATAAATTGGTACAAAGTGATTTTGCTGGATTTCTTTGCATAAATGCATTTTTAAGATGACCATGTTACGTCGAAGTGACTTAAAACAAAGTTGGGCGTTTAAGAAGCCAAGGTTCTCAATACAAGTTACTTATTTTATACAAAATTGGTGCACGCCGCCTAGTTAAGAGCTGCTTCATCCAATTTCTATTAAATGAGTCGTGTAATTGATGACTGTGGCTCCCCTCTTGGACGCTAAAGCAACTTCGCTGTTTTTTTTTTTACAATTGGCTTCCATACAATAGCCTACAGTTAATAATAAATAAATATATATATGATAATTAGGGCAGGCAAATCTCCGGTTTTTTTTTGGTTTTTTTTGCACCAATCCTAGCGTCTCACGTGATACAAAGAGATCTGTGTAAATACATTTTTAATACTGTCATTTTCAAGGATTACATAGAAATTTTTTACAGTACACTCCCATTCTCCTCTTTCTAGTAGATCTTAGTGACGCTTACTACCCCTGGTGCGAGAAACTCCAAATTAAGATTTTTGGAAATTAACAGTTTTGCTGAATAAAGGTGCAACATTTGGACATATGGAGTTAATTGTGCTACATAGGGCAAATTCAGACTCTTTCAAATAGCTTCTGTTGCTAACCCTTTCAGGCTGGTGATACGTTTTAGAACCGGGAATGATATTTCCAGCCAAGCATTTATTCCTACCACTAGTTATTTTTCTTTATTTTAATGGAAAATGGTAATTTGGATTTTGCATTACTTTCATTAATAACTCTTTATGCAGATATTCATTGGGAAACCCTAACAAAACATCTGAACAGTACAGTCGGGAACATGGCCATTTATCCACTGTATTCATTAGCTACAGAGTTATTTTATACTTGGCAACTCCATAGACTTATGTTTACGCAAGGGTTTGAATGCAACCCTGGTGTAAATTTACCAGTCATTATAGTCTATGGAGTTGCTATGATTACAACAGCTCTTGTTATACACCAGGATTGGAATACCGTCCTCAGTGTCTGGATCAATATAGGAGTCCTATGTTCTTATCAGCCCAATCAGAAATAATCCTGTTCATTCAATGAACAAATTGTTTCAGACTATTACTATTCAGGCTATTGATTTAGCGCCTCTATTCAAGTAATTTCAGGAACAAAGTTGCACCTCACCTGTGGTTACACAGTTCTTCCCATAATTTTATTTAGTCCTACAAAAATTAAGAAGCTGCAGACATGGAATTTACTTTTTCTTAATGATTTATAATGAATGCATTTTTGGTTGGTTTGTTTTGTTTCATGAATCTATAAATCCATTTAAATGTTGACTCGTCCCTTTAAACCACGTGGGATTGGGATTATTCATTAAATTTATGGCAGATTACAAGAGCATCACAAATTTTAGGTTAGCAATCTTCAATTGGGGGCGGGGGGGCATGTAAACCTGACTATTTTGGCCCAAACCTGTTGAGGAAATAACAGACAATATAAAGGACTGAAAAGTCTAAAGATTTAAAAAACAACGGAGTTTATTATTTGTATTGCTTGGCACACGGATACAACTAGAGACTATTTAAATTCTTAATATACATGGTACTGTGATCTTTACACAATATTTTTTCTTTTTGTAGTTTTGTTTGTGTTTTTTTTTATATTTTAAGCACATCCAGTATTTAAATTTATAATAGTTTGACCCTTTATTGATCTATTTTTTATTATGCACCTTTTTTCTGTTGTGTTTTTTTTAGAAGACCATTTGTGTCACACAGACAACACTCCACTAATATTTAACAGACGTTTCTGAATCTCTTGAAATATTATATATAAAAAGCCAAATATGTAGAAGAAGCCATTCTATGTACTAATGTATTCCGGCACACACGTTCAACATTTCTTTGCCATTTGAAAAATTGTACATCTTTGTTTCTGTTTACTGTTCTTCCAACTGTGTGTATTATCAAAAGGAATCTGTGTATATTCTCCGAAGATATAGTCATACGTTGTCTGTAATTAAAAACAATTGGGGAAAAAACAGTTTTTTTTTTTTTTTTTTTTTAATGATTCAAGTCCTTGGCAGCGTGAAACATTATTTTGTCCAATATTTGCTGAAAAGTAGCAGAAAATGATCTACACAACGTTCTATACCATAAAAACAAAAAAAGCATTCAGGTAATTTTGTGTATTTCTATGTGCTTTTTCTAACGCAGAAAAGAAAGCATCGTGCAAGAAATGCATTGCAGCGAAGATTCTACAGTTACAATTGGTTACACGTACAATTTGTCATGGAGAGCTTGTGGATTGGCATAAGAGAAAGTAGCTGACACAAAATTACATTTTACTGCACTATAATACTGGCCACTCCCTGTATCCGTCAAAATAACATTGATTCATTGTACAATAATGCATTTTAGCAAATCTAGGTTCCGCCTAACAACTGGGTGCGATTTTATAAATAGAAATATAGATTTATTTTTTTTCCCTTCAATAAAATGGCTAAATTAAGTCGCGGAGATCAGTACTAAACTACTGGGTAATTAGTGTTTTTTAACTCTTTCCCCTAAATTGTATTTTGAATATAATGGCTTAGGCTAGGGTCAGACTGAGGCAGTGCGAACGCGCGTGCAGCCGCACATAATCACGGCCGTGCTAGCAGCAGATGCCAGGCAATGACGGCCAATATACGAAGTACGGTCGCACAAAAGTGCGGCCGCGCAACGCAAGCGGCAAACAAACGCATTTTTTCGAGAACGTGAAACCACTAGTACTGACGTACAGAGTGCGCTGCGTCCGCTAGAGGCGTGTGTGCGTGATTTGGAGATGTCAGACGCTGCTAATGTCCGGCCAACATAACGTCCAGACGTAAAAAGGGTTTTATTGATGATCCGTACAAAATCACGGATGAAACTGCGCATCGTATGACCGCTATCGCGTATTCCGTGAAAAAATACGTCCATTCGTTCGAACGCACTTTTTCACGGACAACGTGAAAAATGCGTTAGTCTGACCCTAGCCTAATACCCACGTTTTGACTTCTGTTGAATGTTGGTTTCAAAGGCATAGAGGACACCTTAAACGTAAGGTAAACTCTCTTCAGTTCGGAGTTTGTCATAGTTTAAAGTCATTATTAATGGGATGCTTTGGGCACAAAAAAGATTCTTTAAAAAAAAAAAAAAAAATCAATAACGTTATCGGCCCCTATTTTGGCCACAGCCCTTTAATGGGACGCGCCAGGAAATGCCACGTCACTGTGACGTGTTATGCATTGGTAGCTCCCTGCAACCGATGTGGCTCCGCTCATCAAGATCAGCAAAAGACAATGCAAATCTATTCTGGAAGGGAGTTTTTTGGGGGTTTTTTGCAAATGCAACGCCTCATAACACCAGTGGCCCAATTCCAACCAGGATGTTAAGCTAACATCTGGAGCAGTGAATAAAAACGGCCCCAGACGTTAGCTTAAAATTGGTGCAAGCTACAGTCCGGTCCAGAAATATTGGGACATCGACACAATTTTTTTTTTTTTTTTTTTTTGTGAATATATGTTTATATTCTTTTTTCCTTTTTGAAACAAAATAAACGTTTGTAAAACATCACATGACTCGGCACGCAGGCCAGTCAAATAACATACTTTGCAGTAATATATGTAAGGAAGGGGGGGGTGAAAGAGGGTAAAATGGGATGGGAGGGATGGATAGGAGGCTATGACACTCAGCGTGGGTTAGTGAAGGTAGGAGACACAGTACATGCAATACCCATTGTAGGAGAAGTGTGTGCGCCGATACCACCTAAAAGATCAGTGTTGAGCCGTCTCAGAAATGGGCAACAGAACGTCCGCACGTTCTCCTTTACAGGGGAGCGGCGTTAGGGTCAGCGGCCAGTATAGCCTTAAATTCGGGCCCCGAGGAGAGCAAGATCCATCTGGACCAGATGGTCAGATAACGGGGGAGCATGTGGTTAGCAGTGAAATACAAATGTTCCGTATTATGTAATTCTTCCATTCTGGACAGCCAGAGTGTAAGAGGGGGGGCAGTCGGGGCGTCGCCAGAACAACGGAATCAAACTTTTTGCAATGTTAAGAATACGTAGGCCAACAGAGTTCTTGTAGGCGTACCTGGAGTATGGGACATGGTGTAGTAGCATAGGTGCCGGTAAAAGGTCGGGGGTGGGTCAAGAAATAGACCTAGCAGTCTGTGTATCTTTATCCAGTATGGGCGTATTAAGGGACACTCCCACCATAAATGTATAAGTGAACCTGGAGAGTCACCGCAGCGCCAGCACCCATCGTCAACCTCTGAGTACATCCGGCGGAGGACCTGGGGGGTTCTATACCACATAGAAAGCAGCTTATAGGCTGACTCTTGTAATCTCGTGGAGACCGAACAGTGATGTGTGAGGTCGCAAATGCGGTTCCAGTCCTCCTCCGACAAGCATATCCCCAACAGCGTCTCCCATCTCCCTATATATCTGGGGGGTTGAATCTTAGAGGCATGTAGGAGCAGGGAGTAAAGACGGGATACCCCATGTGGCAATGAGCCCTGGCGCGAACACAGTACTTCAAACTCGGTGAGGGGTCTTATCAGGTGGGGTTGTTGTGGAATAGATCTGATAAAGCTCAGTATCTGTTGAAACGGAAGGTAGACGGCGAGCGGAACAGCCTCCCCCACCAACTCCCCCAGGGTGACAAAGCGACCATTCGGGAAAATGTGGTGAATGCGTGGTGTGGGTGCGTCAATTAGGTCTCGAAAGGCCCGTGGGTTGTGGCCGGGAGGGAAGTCAGGATGGTATATCAGTGGGGTCAGAGGAGATGGATCCGAGGAGAGTCCCAAGGGTTGTCTCATCCGGTGCCAGATCCGTAGGGATGTCGCGGTGTACAGTAGAGGGCGCGTAATGTGGAGTCCATGGCGTCTAGGTAACCATGGTAGAGCCGAGACCGAAACTCCCGCCTCGATCCCCTCAATCTCCCCCCAGGCCTTCGCCGGGCCGAGTCTCGCCCATTCCACCACCCTAACCATATGGCACGATTTATAGTAGAGAAGAAAGTCCGGGACCGCCAGCCCCCCCTCCAATTTAGGTAGAGTTAAACAAGTAAAGCTTTGTCGAGGGCGGGTACCCTTGTGGTTGCCAAGGAGCGTAGTGCGCGGAAATAGGTACCGGGAATGTGGGTAGGGATTGTCTGGAATAAGTATAGAAGGCGTGGCAATAGGTTCATTTTAAGTACTTGGACCCTCCCCAACCAGGAGATGTGCGGGTAATCCCATTGGCCAAGGTCATTAGCGAAGGTATCCAGAATGGGGAGAAAATTGTCACGAAACATATGGGACGGGATTTGAGTGACCCAGATTCCTAAATATTTAATACGGGACGTGGCCCATTGGAAGGGAAAGTGTGGAGTGAGGGCTGTGGCCCGGCGTATGGGTAAAGATATGTTAAGTATAAACGATTTAGCGTAATTAATTTTCAGATTTGAGAGTAGACCGTAGCGATGGAATGCCTGTAAGACATTAGGCAGTGTGGTCTCCGGACGGGAGATAAAAAATAATAAATCGTCTGCGTAAGCAGCGATTTTGTGTTCGGTAGGGCCCACTCTCAGACCTCGGATATCCGGGGAGCCCCGCACCGCTGCAAGAAAGGGTTCCAGGGCCAGTGTGAACAATAGAGGGGAGAGGGGGCATCCCTGTCGGGTCCCGTTCCGGATCTTAAAAGGGGCAGAGTACATGCCGTTAACGCAAACGCGGGCCGTAGGGTTAATGTATAGAGCTCGAATCCATGCGCATAGATGTGGGCCGAGACCTATGTGTTCGAGCGTAGTAATAAAAAAATCCCAGTTGACCCGGTCAAACGCCTTTTCGGCATCTGTGGACAACAGCAGTAGTTCTTCCCCCCGACGCCGGGCCCTGTGCGTGAGAGTTAAAGCTCTAATGGTATTGTTCCCTGGCTTCCCGGCCTGGGACAAAGCCAGTCTGGTCAGGGTGAATAAGGTCAGTGATGTGGGGTAGCAGTCGTGACGCGAGTATTTTGGCGAATAATTTGAGGTCGCAGTTTAGTAATGAGATTGGTCGGTAACTTTCGCACTGTTCGGTGTCCTTCCCGTCTTTTGGTATCAAGGTGATGTTGGCGGCTAAAGTCTGAGGAGGGATAAGTCGCCCCTCCGGGACCGAGTTAAAGGCTAATAAAAAATGTGGGGTGAGCGTCTTTAGGAAGCGTTTGTAGTAGTTTAGGGGGAGACCGTCAGGGCCCGGGCATTTACCGGTTTTTGATGATTTCAAAGCTTCGGCCAGCTCCTCCACCGAAAGGGGCGACTCCAGGAGTTGTGCAGTCGGCTGTGAGAGCCGACATTTCAGGTGGGTTGTCAGGTAGTCACGGATATCAGTCCTGCAAGTCGCCCCATCCCGGTCGGGCGCGAGGCCCGGTAGGTTGTAAAGAGATTCGTAATACGATCGGATGGTAGACTGAATTTCGCCGGGTAGGTAATGTAACTTTTTATGTGAGTCTCTAATCTTGGCAATGTAGGAAGCGGCTCTCTGTTTCTTTAGCATGCGTGCTAGGAGGCGTCCGCTCTTGTCACCGTGGGCGAAAAAAACATTTTTGAGCGTTGGCATTGTCGGTGATAAGAGGAGTTCAAAAGGGTGGTCAAGTCCCGTCTCGCTGCGGTCAGCTCAATCAGGCCATCTGCGTCCAGGGAACCTTTATGTAAGGTCTCTAACGTCCCTATACGCGTTAATGCTTCGGTTATGGCGGTCGATTTCTGTCTCTTAAACTCTGCGGCTTTCTGAATGTAAAAGCCCCTCACAACGCATTTGTGTGCTTCCCAGATCGTCAGTGGTGACAGGTCCGGGTTGGCGTTTTCAGTAAAGTAATGCTCTAGAGCCTGTGTGCAGTCCTGTATTACGGTCGGGTCGGAGAGAAGAAAGTCGTTAAGGCGCCAGGTGGGGGCTGTGGTCCGGTAAAGCGGGGAGGTCAAGGTCATCGTGGTAGGTGCGTGGTCAGACCAGGTTAGGTTGCCAATCGTCGCAGAGTAGAGGTCTTGTAGGTGATAATGGGAAAGGAAAAAATAATCCAGTCTGGAGTAAGTCTGGGCCGGGTGAGAGAAAAAGGTATAGTCTCGGTCATCGGGATGAAGTGCCCTCCAGCAATCCACCAGTCGATTCGAGTGGAGAAGAGAGTTGATCCTGCGCAAGATACGCCCGGGGACGGCAGAGCGTCCCGATGACGTATCCCGCAGAGGATCCAGTGGGAGGTTGAAGTCCCCGCCCAGGACCAGACAACCCTCTGTGAAGTCATTTAGTGTCGTGAGGAATTTGGCTAAGAATTTGTGTTGGCTTTTGTTTGGGGCATATACGTTAGCGAATGTGTATATGCGATCCGCAATCGTGCCCTTCACCACCACGTATCTGCCTCCTCCGTCTGCAAGTGTGGCCCTGTGTTGGAAGGGGACCGATTTGGCAAATAATATTGTTGTACCTTTGGATTTAGCTAGGGTGTTGTTACTGGAGAAACCTAAGGGGAACCTTGAGTCAGTTAATTTAGGGGCAGACCCCTCTCGAAAGTGGGTTTCCTGAATAAACACAACGGAGGCTCTATGAAAGTCCCTTAAAGCGAAGGAACGTTTCTCTGGGGTGTTGAGACCTCTGGCATTAATAGAGAATAGAGTCAGGTGGGCTGGCTTGACGGGTGCCATTCTTCACCCGCAAGGGAGGTAGAGTGAGGTGTGTAGCAGCGGTAAAGGTCTCCAAAATGGGGGTGGTAGGTATTGAGGGACGTAGGGGAAAATAAAGGGAGTATCAAAGAAGGGGAGGCCCAGAAAGGGGTAACGAGGGGAAAGAAACCTCGGGCCTAAGAGTATGAGGTGTGGGCTAGATTGGGTATGGGCTCCGGGGGCCAAAATTAGCTCCCAGAGTCCCTCCCAACCGTCGCGTCGCCCTGTCCTCCGAGTGGGAGGCGAGTCCAGAAGGCACCACGCGGGAGGTGTCAACCACTACTCCGCAAACCAAATGGTACCGCTCCAGCAGAGAAGGAAAACCTCTCCGACCCCATGTAATTTAACTTAAAAATGCTTAAGGAAAAGCGCATAAAAATGAAAACTTTGAATAAACAGTGCAAATGTCGTGAACCCTAGAAAAGAAGGTTAGAAAAAACATTTCTGTGGTGAAAAAAGGAGAATCCGGCATGCGGATAACTCCGTAACTGAGCAATAGTCTTTCGTGCATGTATATATATGTAGAAAGTTAAAGTCCCGGTGCCCCCGGCAAGAAAAATCGGAGACATAGTTACCCGTCTTGGTTCTTCTACTCGAAGTTGATCCTGCGCCACCGGAGCGTATGAGCTGTCAGCGGTTCATGGTCTCCCTCCAGGAGTCCGTTGAGACAGGGCGGGGGCAGGTGCAACAATTGATGGGGCCTCTTGTATGGGCGGTGTGCGCAGACTTCAGAAGAAAAGTCCCGGAAGGGAGTCGAAGAGACCGTGGGTGAGGGTCTGTGGGGCCTTTCTTCGTAATGCTGTAGGAGTGCTATGGACCTATAGGGCATTTGTGTCTCCGTGTCCCAGTCTACAAGATGAGGGAGTCATCCGTCCAGGTTCTTCTTCTTGAGGGTCATCCTGCTTCATGGGGGTCGGCAAGAGGATATGTCATGATTTCCCGTCAGTAGTCCTGTTATACACAACGGGGACCGTTTTGAGGTTGATGTGGTCGACAGGTGGGCTGGGGATATAAGATTGGTTCAAAAGATCGTATGTGCGAACCGGTATCCCCACAGGGGGAGATTTGTGTTTCAGTTCGTTGAGCCCCGGTGTCGTCCGGCGGTTAAGCGGATCTTGGTGGGCCTTTGCGGTAAGGCGTCTGAAGCCACGCCGGGGCGGTTGGAGGAATAAAATTGAACAGGATCCGGCCATGACAGCCCCACCGGAGGAAGTTGGAGGTCAGAGACCAGTGTGTCTACGTCAGCAGAAGAACGAGCCAGAAATGGTCCCTGGGGAGTAGAAACCAGAAGCCCAGTAGGGAAATGCCAGCGGTACCTTATTTTCTGTGCCTGAAGGTTCTTTGTGAGAGGGCGTAGTGCTCTGCGGAAAGCCAGGGTTGCAGGGGATAGATCTGGAAAAAGTTGTAGTTCCACTCCGTCATGGGAAATTTGAGTGGGGGCGCGCGCAGCCCGTAATAGATCTTCTTTGATGGGAAAGCTTTCAAGACAACAGATTACATCTCTTGGAGGTCCGGTCCCACGTGGGCGCAAGGCGCGATGGGCGCGTACAAAAGCGATAGGAGTAGAATTCGGTCTGTCGAGCAGAGTATTAAAGATAGATGTGAGGGTAGGAATAAGGTGGGCGGGGGATTCTTCCGTGTCAGGTAGGCCACGAATCCGCAAATTATTACGCCTGCCACGATTGTCTAGATCTTCCATGTGGAGTGCCATACCTCTGAGTTGTTCGGTCTGTGAGTCTAGTTTGGTGGAAGTTGCAGATTGTTGTAAATTCAGA
Source organism: Leptobrachium leishanense (assembly GCA_009667805.1). Lineage (NCBI taxonomy): Eukaryota > Metazoa > Chordata > Amphibia > Anura > Megophryidae > Leptobrachium > Leptobrachium leishanense. The sequence goes on from CM019066.1 coordinate 187,891,297, forward strand.
GCGTCACAGGTAGCTTCCACAGCGTGGATCTTCGTGTGTAGGCCCTGTAAATCTCCTCTGACCTGCTGCAGCTCTGCCATGATAGTAGCGTTTGCCTCCCTCAGATCCTCCTTTGTGGGCAGCCTGGCTAGTAATGTAGCCCAGTCTGGTCCGTCCGCAGCCTGCATCTGTCCCATGGCTCCTTCAGTGTCCGGTATGGGGGAGACAGGGGAGTGCGGTGGTAGCTCCTGTGCGGCGTGTAGGCCCTCAGACCGCGTGGTCGCGGCGGTCGTCAGCGGCACCAAAAATGCCCGTAGCGATACGGCCGGATTTTGGCCAGTAGATGCCTGGGGACGTTGGGCACTCGTGGCACGGTGCGTTTTCCCCATTGAAGGTGCTGGCGGGTCACAGTAAGCGCGGGTGCGGTGGGTCCGAGCGGAGCTCTCTGCTTACGCGGCCATCTTGGTTGGCGCCGCGGACACGCCCATCGACACAATTCTAACATCTTTGGCTCTATACACCACCACAATGGAGTTGGAATGAAACAAACACATTGTGCTTACTGCACACTGTCAGCTTTAATTTGAGGGTTATGTACATCCAACTCAGGTGAACGGTGTAGGACTTACAGCAGTTTGCAGATGTGCCTCCCACTTGTTAAGGGACCAAAAGTAATGGGACAATTGGCTTCTCAGCTGTTCCATGGCCAGGTGTGTGATATTCCCTCATTACCCCAATTACAATGTGCAGATAAAAGGCCCAGAGTTCATTTCAAGTGTGCTATTTGCATTTGGAATCTGTTGCTGTCAACTCTCAAGATGAGATCCAAAGAGCAGTCCCTATCAGTGAAGCAAGCCATCATTAGGCTGAAGAAACAAAACAAACCCATCAGAGAGATAGCAAGAACATTAGGTGTGGCCAAAACAACTGTTTGGAACATTCTCAAAAAGAAGGAACTGGTGAGCTCAGCAACACCAAAAGACCCGGGAGACCATGGAAAACAACAGTGGTGGATGACCAAAGAATTCTTTCCCTGGTGAAGAAAACACCCTTCACAACAGATGGCCAGATCAAGAACACTCTCCAGGAGGTAGGTGTATGTGTGTCAAAGTCAACAATCAAGAGAAGACTTCACCAGAGTGAATACAGAGGGTTCACCACAAGATGTAAACCATTGGTGAGCCTCAAAAACAGGAAGGCCAGATTAGAGTTTGCCAAACAACACCTAACAAAGCCTTCACAGTTCTGGAACAAGATCCTATGGACAGATGAGACCAAGATCAACTTGTACCAGAGTGATGGGAAGAGAAGAGTATGGAGAAGGAAAGGAACTGCTCATGATTCTAAGCATACCACCTCATCAGTGAAACGTGGTGGTAGTGTCATGGCGTGGGCATGTATGGCTGCCAATGGAACTGGTTCTCTTTTATTTATTGAATATGTGATTGCTGACAAAAGCAGCAGGATGAATTCTGAAGTGTTTCGGGCAATATTATCTGCTCACATTCAGCCAAATGCTGCCGAACTCATTGGACGGCGCTTCACAGTGCAGATGAACAAGGACCCAAAGCATACTGCAAAAGCAACCAAAGAGTTTTTGAAGGGACAGAAGTGGAACGTTATGCAATGGCCAAGTCACTCACCTGACCTGAATCCCATTGAGCATGCATTTCACTTGCTGAAGACAAAACTGAAGGGAAAATGCCCCAAGAACAAGCAGGAACTGAGGACAGTTGCAGTAGAGGCCTGGCAGAGCATCACCAGGGATGAAACCCAGCGTCTGGTGATGTCTATGCATTCCAGACTTCAGGCTGTGATTAAGAGAAAGTTTGATTTATGATTATTATTCTGTCCCATTACTTTTGGTCCCGTAACAAGTGGGAGGCACAGCAGTTTGCAGATGTGCCTCCCACTTGTTAAGTCCTACACCGTTCACCTGAGCTGGATGTACAGTGGCAAGAAAAAGCATGTGAACCCTTTGGGATTACGTGGAGTTTTGCATGAATTGGTCATAAAATGTGCTCTGATCTTCATCTAAGTCACAACAATTTGAAAAACACAGTCTGCTTAAAATAATACAACACAAACATTAGATATTTTCACGTGTTTATTGAACATAACATGTAAACATTCACAGTGCAGGGTGGAAAAAGTATGTGAACCCCTAGCCTAATCACTTCTCCAAGAGCTAGAGTCCAATCAGTGTGATATTATTGGATGTGTTGCTGAAAGCTGTCCTGCCCTTTAAAAACACACCAGTTTTAGGTTTACTGGTTTCAAGAAGCACTGCCTGATGTCAACCATGAAACGACGAATGAGAGATAGCACTCCTATTTACCATCTGAGAGTTTGATTTAAAACATAACTTTTATTAATTATAATTTGTACACACACATATTGAACCGATTAATATAAAAACATAAACACAAACGTGATGTAAAGCTGAGAGATGGATAATTAATAAATCGCCAAATGGCAACCCTAGGATATGAGTAACAACTACATAGATGTGCCCAGAAAGTGAATTGGCAATTTAAGTTTGAAACCTGAGGATTGCAGATAAATTATATCCAACATTGGAATGTGCCAAAAGTTTAGAAATGCACACAAAGTGAATCAGCAATTGCAGGTTATAGCGCTACAAACTGCAGATATATGCGTTCAGAGTAAGGAGGTGCCAAAATTGTAAGGCGCACAGAGTGTAAATTGACAATTGCAAATTGGAGCATTAAAGACTGCAAGTTTAGATTATCAATGTCATAAGATGCCAGAATTTTGGAACAATATTCAAAACGTTAATTTAGCCTGGCTGTCTTATATTGCGAAAATAAACACGAAAAACAGCAGTAAACACAACAGCAGCCAATTCACAACGTACACCACTGCGCTTCAATGAATATGCCGACCAACCAAACACATAGCTGCAAAAATGTCAAATAGTCTTAAAGCCAAAGGGCAAACATTAAACATTCAATCATTACTACAGAGCTAAATCGATTCTATCATCTCTCTACCGAGTTACATCACATGACAATTTAAAAACACAGGACTCGACACGTGTTTTGCCGGTGCTAGACCGGCTTCATCGGGAGTCAGACAAATTGTAAATCGTATCAGTATCGTGTATGCTGTGGCTGGTTATATACTCTCTCAAAGAACAAAATGTGATTTTGAGGCTAGCTTCAAACGAACGCAGTCATCACATCCGTGTCGTCGCACAGTTTAACGTCCGTCGTAGAAATGATTTGTGAACAATAGAGCCCAACACACGAAGTACGTGCGCAGCACCCCGCACTTGTGTGCGTGCTGATGCGACATCAGACGCAGCACATATGTGACGAACATCATGTTGACGCTCAGAAGTTTTTTTGGTCTGGCTGTCTTTTAATTAATTTTGTTCCCCTTATTTCCCTTTGTTTTCTACATCCGTGTAGTGTCTACAGCATCTTCCGTCAGTACGTACGTCTGTTATGCACGCAGAGTGCGCTCAGACGTTCGCCTGACAGCCTAAATCCTGGTGTTAATAAATACATCTAACATCATCTGAGATTTCACGGTGCAGCGGGAAGTGCCATCCGCCGCTTCCCCTGGCCGCAAGCAGCGTGCGAATGGGATCAAATGGTTCCCATTTCCCTACACGTCTCCTTACTTGGCCCCTCAACATTCGAGCTTGCACAGGGCTCCAGGGAGTCCTATGGACTCCAGAAGCTAAGACATGTGGTGGTGATACGCACTGCTGCAAGTATCAGTCTGCGTCTCACATTTATTCTGAGCCCAGACACACACCGCGTGAATAGCATCGGTAACAGGAAGACCGTAAGGGAAATATGCTAGTGCAGATTTCTTCGTTATTGTCTCCCTGTTTGTGGCTCGGTTGGAATCAGGCCCCAGTTTCTTGAAGGCAACAAATCTTTTTTTCACTTCTGGCTGTAAGCTAAATTAATAAGTGACCTTGAAATCATTATTCTCTGCATTCCCCCAAAAGGTATGGCGAGAGATACATAGCTGTTCAAATCTACCTCATGATACAGGAATATAGAAATTTGATCAATTCTGTGCGTAAACCATGTCTCCGCTCTTGTATATTGACAATTCTAGAACACACGAATATGGTACAACCAGCGGTAAACAAAATAAGACCTTTACCTTAAAGGGCCACTACCACCAAAATATGAAATATTTTTCTTATTTTATGTTGCTAATATCTTACATATGCACTCTTTTTCTCATGTTTAGTTAAAATAGTTTATATGTGACACTGGGTGCAACCATTTTGTGATCACAACCGCCCCCCCCCCACTTGCTCCTCACTGTGTGGCAATGACCATAGAATGGAGTAAATAGGTTGATCACCAACTCAAATCATTGTTTTGTGTGTGATGTATTCAAATGACATCACCAGAGGGTAGATTAGAAGTTTTTAAGCTTCTCATTCAGCTGCCATTTCTTATCTCAGGTACCCTCAAGAACAATAGCCTGCTGCCACCTTATCTAAACATTCCCTCTCCCACCTCATTTACTGTTAAAAACTGTAGAGCAAATTAACAAGAGTAGTAAAGAAAAGCTTTTGCACAGATTCTGGTAAATGTTGCATTGAGGGAAAAATAAACAAAATGGAAACGAGAAACTAATTCTATTTTTCCTTTTTACATGCAATTACTTTGAACAAAGACAAAAAACAGCAGCATGTGTTTTCTAAGTGGGTTTCTGTTTGTAATGCACAGGTATTCTAGTTACAGTTTATGTAAGTGGTAGTGTCCCTTTAGAATGCAATAATGGATTTACTGGGAGTAATTAAATTACACCTTTGCTCTGTACAAAATTTTTCCACATCACTCATTCAGTTCTGATTCATTGATATAAACATGGAGGAAAATACAAAATGGCATTTTCATAGATGACTATAAAAGGATGGTATGTAGACATTTATGAATTATGAAGTTAAAGACTACAATTAACATGTTTGTCACTGTCACGGATTCGCTATGTGTGTGTGTGTATATATGTTTGAGAACTGATCCCTGTACGCAAAGTAATGCCTACCCTTCCGGCCCTTCGTATGGTCGGTATAACTAACAGAGATAGAGCAGTCTGAGACAGGAGCGTATATATATATGTATGTTTGCAAATAGACGCCAGATATCTGTAAACAGTACTGAGGATCCAAATAACAAAAACACAGGAGCAATATATTGCCAGACTCAGAGATGTAAACAAAAGAGTAATTGGTTGCCACAGCCAGGGGGTCAAAAAAACACATGAATGGTTGATATCCAAAGCCAGAGTTCTATACACACGAGTGGTCGCTATCCAAAGCCAAACGGTCATACACAAGAAGTCTATACATAAGCAATATATATTATTATAGGGAACGCTGGGAGCATGGTGGGAAAGTGAGTACACGACAGCATGCTGGTCTGGGCTAATTGAAGGGCTTATATAGCATACCGCGCACTTTCCTAATGACGCCATGCCCCTCTGGGCATCACGAGATCGGCCCCGGCGTGCATTTAATCTGGCATTCTGCAAGGGAGCAGCGTGGAGGACGCTGCTGGGCGCCGGAGGTACGTGACAGTCCCTCAACATGAAACAAAGTAACATACAGGGTTGTTAAAAGAGAATCGAAAGTCACCGCACGTTCGGTAACTTTTCGTTCTCTTCAATTCGGTGCGATTTGGCGATCCTATTTCGGTGACCCTGCTGTGTATTCAGCAAGCACCACAGGGCCGTCGTGGTGCATGGAAAAACCGCCGTAAACCCGCGGAACAATCACCACAAAACCCGGCGACCGCTCACCGAAACCCACAAAAACATCTGGATTGAACACGCTGGAGAAACCCGAGCAGCCGCCGATCACAACGCAGAGCAGCCGTCGGAAAAAGCCGACACCGCAGCGAATGGAGTGGAAAAAAAAAACCAGTACGCTTGAAAAATAGAGGGGGGTGTCGAGGGACTGCCAATATGTTGTGGTATTCCTGGTGTTGCACATATGCTGAAAACCAGAAGTGCTTTTATTTAAACGACTTTTGCAACATATACAAAACATGACTTCAGCTCTGGTAGGATGTGTACTTTGCTTAAATGCTTCTACATTAATACACATTTAGATATATACAGTAACAGTCACCTATGCAGGACTAACGTTCTTATAGAAAATAATAAACAATTAAACATATACAGATATATAATTACTCAATCTGCATTATAGTAGGCTAATGGTGCAATATAATATAACATGAGATCCTATAGTCATCACATTTCCTGCATGCTGATGCTGCATAACACTTCAGCACAACACACTAACATCTGTATACTATCTTATCTAATTATTCAGCAGCCTCAACAGCCCTTTCTAATCTACAGGGATGTGAATTGAATCACTTTTGCCCTGTTTATAACACTGGCTATACTCCCTCTTACCTGCAACACATACAAAACATGACTTCAGCTCTGGTAGGATGTGTACTTTGCTTAAATGCTTCCTACCAACAACAATAATCATGCTTTTTGGTTCCGTGTGTTCAGGGAAGCATTTAAGATGAACACGTGCTCATCATTCAGGCTTTTTTCTCTGCTGCCATCTACTGGTGGTTTAATAGAAAAGCCATTAGTTTACTTTATCATAGGTTTATTTTAATGGGGTACCTGATTTTGACATACCTTACACTGGCTCACCCCGGAAACCCGAGGGCCATGGAAAGAGCCACAGGGCCAGGGGGGGCTGGGGCCAAGAGGATGAGCATGGCCTAGGTATCCATCCTAGCGGCTCGCCCAGGCTACCTCCCAATGTCCCACGCAACAAAGAAAAAAAAGGGGGGGAATTAAAGACCCAGTGTTCCAGGAGTTCAACAGCACGAAGCTCAAAAAGTTGGCAGGGAGTCCCATAAAGTCATTCAAGAGTACATAAAAAACAAGACAAGAAGGGGGGAGAGCTAAAAAAAGAAAAAAAGGTCTGGATAAAAATAATATTCAACCGGGGTCCTGCGGGTGGTCTTCCGGTAGCATCGGTGCAGCCATGAGACCCATCCGAGACATGATCTGTTGCGCCTTGTCCAGGGTCGACGCCGTGAAGGTCTCACCAGCAGAGATCACTAGAAGAGAGCCCGAAGATCGCCATCTAATCGGACACCGTGATGGTGGAGTAGAGCGGTGATTCCTTCCAATCATCAGGAAAGGTAGGTCTCGAAAAAAGGTGACTTCACTGGAGGCATAAGTGACATGATATGTGGGACCAACGGCCGACATAACCTGAGCCTGAGTAGCTTCGTCTCGTGTCATCAGTAGGACATCTCGGGGGGCTTCTGCGGGAGCAGAGGCCGCTTTCCGAAGGCGCATGGCCGACAAGACCAGCGGACCTGCAGTCTCCACAGAGGTCGATAGTAGGTTAGCCACCAGTCCTACGGTGAACCGAAGGAGCCCCTCATCAGAAACATTTTCAGGGACCCCCCTAAGCTACAGATTACGTCGTCTGTGGCGGGTCTCAAGCGCCATCACCACCGAGCCAAGATGGACCACCTGCCGTGTAAGTCCTGAACACGATCCTCAGTCGCAGCCTGCGTTTTCTCCACTTCCGCAGCTCTGGAGTCGACCACTTCAATTCGATTCCGGAGAGTCCCCAGGTGAGAACGAACCTCCTGCAGGTCCTGTCGCCAGTGTCCCCAAAATTCCTCCATAACCCGCCGCAAGGCCACCTCCGCCAGCAGTGGTGTAGTGTCCCTCTGCAATACAGCGCCCTGATCTTCGGGAATGGACACCGATTGGGAGGTCTCCCTCGAGGGCTCCACTCCGGTAAGTACCTCACCAAGCCTGCATCTCTCTCCATCAGCACGGGTGAGACCCAGGGATTGCCGGATATCTGGGAGGTGAGAGCTCTCGTCCTCCATGACCTTTCTGGTCTTCTTTCCCATGGATACAGGAGCTAGCGGGCAGAATGAAACACAGGCCGCAAAATGGCCGCCGGCGTCTGCAGGCCGCAGAAAGAGAATCTAACCAGGACAGTCACCAGCCGCAACAGGGACCGTCGGATCGCGGCCGCGGGATCCCGGGGGCATTCAGCAATCAGGCCAAGAAGAGGGTGCTATGTAAGCACACCAGGGAGACACACACACCGAGCTAAAGGCAGCAGGGGTCAGACCACATAGGAATGGCAACCGTTCTTCTCGGCATCCAGACACGCCCCTAAAACGTGAATTTTTTTAACATTGAAGCATATGGGATTCGCCTGAATAAATCTGTCGAATGAAACCACCAAACAGCAGGGCATTTCGGCAACTTTTCCCTGCTGGTTTTTGTTCTCTGAATAGATGAAGCATTGCTTCTCTATGGGGATTTCAATGCCCTCAAACGGGCACCGTATGTGCAGGCAATTTGCCAACATTTGGCGAACTGCCTGCTCTCTGTATAGCCGAATGGCCAGGAAAGGTAACCATACGCTGAATTTCACTGTTCGGTTACCTTTCGGCCACAATTCGGATCTCTTTGAATAACCCTGATAGTCTTGACAGTGAAATAGTTAAAGACACCTGGATTGGTATTTCGGGTGTGTTGTTCTGCATTTAAATCCCATTCTTTGAGGTTTCTAACATTCTATAGCGAGATAAATTTATTCCGAAGTTGAAATGTAAGTGTGACCCTGAGCTCAAGACTAGTGATTCCTATGCCTCTCCTCCCTGAGGGGACAGGGCTCAGGGCAACCTGTGCCATACAGAGTCTAATGGAAGATCAGATACAATTCAGAGGTCCAGAGGTAGTTAAAGTAATGTAATGAATCAAATTTAGGGTCTTCCTGAACTAATACAATGTCTGCATTGTTTTTTGTAGTCTGGATCTTCCTTTAAGCTGGCTCTCCACTGGGTCCATAGTCAGATGACCAACATGCTCGTCCGCCTACGGACAACGCCGTCAGCCGATCAGTCGTCCACTGGAAGCGTCTCTGGACGACCCAGGTTGGCTAATGGACAGGCCCCCGAAAAACAAAATACTTGCTGCGGGGGAAAAAAAGAACCCTCTGCAGGGAGGGAAAAAACTGTCCTTGGTGCTGAAACAGGGTTTCAGCACCAAGGAGAGCCCCGTTGAACGCAGCCGACGCAAAATTATTATTTTATTTTTTAAAAAGCTCTTCGAAAGATACGGGGGGATAAACCCCCTGTCCCTGATGTTGACAGCAACAGATGCAGCCAGACTGAAGAAGAAGAAGCCGCGCATGGCAAGGGGGAAAAAATCCTCGTCTTTTTTTAAAAAAAATGGGAATCCAAAATTTTGTCTAAAAAAAAAAAAAATACAGAAAAATACCTTAAAAAATCAATGTCACTAAAAAGGCTCTTTGCTGCGGATGAAAAGAATAAACGATTGAATAAAAATTATATAAAAATGAAAATATAATTTTATATTGAATCCTATGGGCTGCCAAACTGAATCACTTCTCTATGGGGCAATTTCACTGCCGCGGCACGGTGATTTAACTATACAATTCATCAATTTCATGTAAATTAGACAGATCGTTTGACAAATCCCATTGAAATGGGAAAGATTGCTAATCTGTTGTAGTCGGAAAAAATTGTCTGAAGTCATCATATGAAATCGGAGGAAGTGGAAGAGGGCTGATTCACCTCCATGTTGTGGGATCGGTCAGGCGATGGCAGATGACATTGGATGATCGCACCATCGCACAAATACGACCCAGTGGACAGCCAGCCTTATGTTCCTGTATCAGCTCTGCAAACACTGAGCAAGTATTGTAGCAAAATTATTATATTTTTAGAACGTTTTAAAATTGCAAAGAGGTGTAATTATAATTTTATCAAAGGGGAGGAATGACAATACATTGAGCTCTATTCCACTAGGTGTGGTAACGATTGCACGAGGCCTCCCTAATCAATACCAGACTGCTTGCTATTGTAAGTCGAGCATCAACTTGTGTTATGGCTCGTCTTTATACCACTGGTTTGCGTGTACTATACTTTGTATAGGATTAGCAAACCACCACTGCTGGACTGATGGGTGGTTCTATATTGCTCATCATTAATATATTGAGCGCATGATTGTGCCTCCTAAAAACCAGGTATTAAGCAATTTTACAAGAGCAAAATGACTTTATACCCAGTGTAAAATGCACCCCCTGCATTAGTACTCATCTCCCAGGCTCCCCCATGGTCCATGCCCCATACCTCAGTCTCCTTGTAATGGAATTGGAAGGAAACCAAGGATAAATAATTCCTAGGTCTCCTTCCGCCAGACATTGCGAGATTTTGTTTGTTTTTTTACAGCTTTACTGTAAAGCTTATCCTTTTACTGCTTTGTTTTTAGTTTTGTGAAGCGCCAGCATTTCTCAGCACTGCAAAACCGCGATTTGAACCAGTCTTTGTGAGATTGGCAAACACCGGTGAAAAAAAATTATTTACTGATAATTATTTTATTTATTTTTACCCAGCTTCTCTCACTTTTGTATGATGAGTTTTTATGCATCTCTTACTTTAGTGTCAGCTCCCATAACCTCTCCCATCATGAATGAATGCTAATTTATGTAAACATCTATAACCTCACTTTCTAGCATTATCTGAATGTTGTGAAGTGTCAGTGCATTTCCTTTTTTGTATGAATGATTTATTTCCCAAGTACTAGTTGTGCATATTGTTCTCTTGTGTTTTATAATTCTAGGAGTAGTCGTGGTTAGAATAATGACACACTTCTGTTTTTTCAAACTATTTAATTACACTTCCTGCTTTCTCATCAACAGTTTTCTAGCCTTTCATCAGACATTGTTTTACATTCTGAGTATACTTGAAACCACTCATTAAAAGGAGAGGCCAAGAAATTACTGGCAATGCAAGGGAATAATATAATTAGTCACTAATTTATTTTTATTAAAGGGACACAGCAAACATGTATAACCTATTCTCCAGTCACGGTGACATCAGGTGCATTGTATTTAAATTTACTTTTACGTGTTGCAATATATGTCTTCCTGACTGTAACCGAAGCTCTCTCCATCGTTGTGCCCTCACCCTCCTTGGCACCCTTGCCCACATTATACACTATAAATTAATCAGATTTCTGTATCCCCTTAAGTGATTCTCATTCCCCTAATGTAGACAATGTACTCTATTGTTGGTGTCATTTTCCCATGTAAACTCCATCTCAAATTAATGATCATTATTCTTCCCTGCACTAAGTCTTGTCTCGTCTTTGGGGAGAAATACGTAGAGTTATACAGCACTCCCTAAAGTTCTGGCTGATAGTTGTGAAGGAACTGAAAGCGGTTGTGGATCCTCAAGCCTGAGTTCAATTCCAGTTGCTGTTAAACTCACCTTCACTCAATTCATAAAAAGCCATTCATTTAGCTATTCAGAAGTTACTCTAAGGTGGTGGCATCTCTAAAGTTAGTGAGGCCATAGGCAAAGCTCAAATATAAACCTCTCTATTAAAACAAAACATAGAATTACAGGTCAGTTAGAGAGAGCCCTAACGGCTTGATCCATTAATGTCAACATGTGTAGATGTAATTGTAGCGCTGGTTTAAAACACTGTTGCTGTAGTACTTATTTTTGGCCACCAGAGGGAGACAAGCGCAATGTAAGAGACACTGGACAATGGGACTACATTTTCCAGCATGCTTTGCGCCGGGAACCGGAAGTGGGTGGGGAGAAACAGACTGACATCCGCAGCCTCATACAGAGGAAACCCAGAGCGCGCCAAGGAGTGAAGAGAGCAAGACGCACGTGAGACAGACAACGATCGTGACCAGGCCGGAGTGCAGGTGCAGCCTTGCGGAGCTGGAGATCGGTTCACATTACTTGTCAGAGACCTAGCGATCCACCGCTGATAAGTTTATACAGATACAGAGTAGCTGAAGGACCCCGAGTTAGGAGACCGCAGATGACCTAATGGGAGTGCAGGCGGTGAGCTGAGCATCTTGTGGCAGAAACGGACAAGCAAGACAAGCGGATCCAGTGGCACAGAGTCCCAGTCAAGCCAAGCGGAGAGACGTCCTGGGTCGAGCAGAGCGCAGAGTATCTGGCGGATGGGTGAGAGGCCTTCCAGGCCACAGTAAAAATAATAAAGCACGCTGCAAGTTTGTCTAAACCTACAGGGCCCCAATGTGACTAGTCGAAGACACCTGTAAATTATTCACTGGCCAGTTGAATCTTGTACCCGGGTACCAACACACGCATACACGTACACCTTTTTGGGACACAACCTGTACGGGACTCACATTCCAACAACGAAGGGGTTAATATCTATTTTCCTTTTCCGCTACGCGTTTCTCGCATTACGAACACCTGTAAATATATATGTATACCGTGCTGCTTTATATATGCCAGTTTATTTGAGATCAGTAAACTATATAACGTATAAAATCCACAACAGTGCTGGTTTGTATATTTATTCCCTAGTGCGGAGAGACTGACCCGAGGTTTAAATTCAGCGGCTCCTCCGGGAGTGAGCGCTACACATGGGGGCTCGTTTCCAGATCCAGTCTCTGGAAAAACTGCATTTAAAGGGTTAAATATGGATCCAGACACTGGAACATGCGAGCGTGAAGCTGACCGATGAGGTGTAAATTGAACTGATTCAGCCAAGTGCGCCACGTGGCGATCCCGCGAGTGTTCCCGCGCCCAGTCCGCTGGCCATGATCGGGCCTGTACTTATAGTGGCTATTGGAGATTTGCTGGCTAAATGTCAAAGAACAAGCCCTCCGCACACCAACTTTGGTTATCGACGGTTGAGAAACTTTACAGGAAACGTACCAACTCCGGCGTGAGAAGAAACCTTCAAAGAATGGGTAGAACAGGCGATGCAGGCTCTGGATGAGTGGGACGTCCCTGAAGCGCAGAACAAGCAAAGGATTACTGAGAGCTTAAAGGAACCTGCGTCAGAGGCTGTAAGAAACCTAAAATTGAGTAAGAAAGACTGCACTGCTTTAGATTATTTAAATATTTTACAGGAAGTCTTTGGGCGAACGGAAAAGGCTGCGTAGTTCGTGTACCAGTATGAACACACCTACCAGCGGAAAGGTGAGAAAATGACTGAATATATGAGGCGTCTAGATAAGATTCTGCACCAGATACTTCTCAAGAAAGGGGCCGAACCGGCCGAAGTAGATAAAATCCGAATGCAACAGATCCTGAGGGGCGCTCAACCTCTAGATCCGGTGATGCTACAGCTGAGAAGCAGGGAAGGTAACCGAGAATTGAAATACCTGGAACTGATCCGAGCTGTCAGAGAGGAAGAGGCTTTACTTGAAGAAAAATCCTTTAGGAGAGGAGAAAGAGCTTACGCACAACCCGTGAGGCATAATGAATGTCTGCAACTTGAAGATGATTCGTTAGACACCTATGGATCCGAAGTGGACGAACAAGAGCGTTTGGTTGTTCCTAAATCCACAGAGAATGCTGCAAAAGAACTAACCCTTTCTGCACATAGTGAGTTGCACAAAACCATTAAGAAGGTACAAGAAACTCAAGCGGAATTGCAACAGGCGCATGCGGACCTGTGCCGAGCACTTTTGAAGGTGGCAGAGACACAGACCGATATGCAGGAGTTCCTTGCTGATATGCGGACAACTGGAGTTGCTGTGGCGTCTGGCCAGGGTCCTTCAACCGAATCACAGCAAGTAAGTGCATCTCCGTCTTCAAAGAAGAGATGTTTCAGTTGTGGGGAAATGGGTCATTTCCGCGCACAATGCAAAAGTCAAAAGCTTGAAAGAAATATGGTAGAAGAGCTTCTAAAAGCCTTGGAGGGGCTACTATCTACCTCACCAGCGGGAAACGCCAGAGGGCACAAGTGAAGGAGCAAACTAGGTGCCCGGTGGTCAAAACCCGCTCCAAAAATCAAGCCAGGCCTGAGAGGCCGAGAGGGCCCAGATTCTGGCCAACTGCTGAGCCTGTCAGGACTGAAAGAGTCACTCCCTTAGCATCCGGTTCTACATCATGGGGAAGCAATGCACATCCAAAACCTACACGGGCCAAGAAGAAGGCCAGGGTACAACAAACTGGGTCTAAACTTCCTGTGACTACAACAAAGTTTCCTGACCAGCTGATAGGTCCTTCTCCCATTGTGCCGATTCAAGTAGAGGGAGTCTACACTAAAGCTCTGTTGGACTCAGGGGCTCAAGTGACATTGATCTACCGAGACTTCTACGAGAAGCACTTGAAGCACATACCTCTACAGAAATTGAAGGACCTGGAAATCTGGGGTATCGGAACTGAGAAACTTCCCTATGACGGATATCTACAGGTGAAGTTAGAGATCGGATCCGAAGTCATCGGACAGTTTGGAGGTTGTGATGCGTTGGCCATTGTGTGTCCTCGGCCTTCAGGGGCAAACAGAAGTTCTATGATAGTGGGGACGAATACTGATCTGGTGCGACGTCTCCTGACTCCTGTGGTACTGGAAGAAGGTTCTACCAAAGGAGTACACCCGATGTTACGTCCAGTCTATCAGAGAATGGTCGAAGAACAGAAGGCACCTGCTGAAGTGGGGCGCCTATGGAGATTGGAAGGAACAGAGAAGGTTCTGCAATCAGGAGAAGTAGCGAGCTTCCAGGCTTCAGTCAAGTTGAACGGATCACAACCAGGTCCCTATGTGGTACTGGAAACCGATTTTCAATCATGGGAATGAAGTCGGAGTAAAAGTAATCCCTGAAATAATCTCCACAAGAGCTTTGAAACGAACACGAGGAAGAGTCTCAGTCAGTGTGTGTAATGTGTCTGATTCTCCAGTGGTCCTGAAAGCACGAATGCCTATCGGGCAAGTAGCGTCCGCTACGCCTCTCTCTCCTACCGATTTAGGAGGGGGGAGTGGATAAAGAGATTCCAGATGACAGGTTCTATCCTAAGGACACTCCCATCTCACCCGAATGGAAGAAACGTCTTCAGTCCCAGGTCCTAAAGTGGAGGGACTTGTTCTCCAAGGATGAGTTCGACGTGGGCCTAGCCAAGAGTACTGAGCATCGCATTCGACTACAGGAAGACAAGCCATTTCGAGAAAGGTCAAGACGAGTTCCGTTGGGAGACCTGGATGATCTACGAGAGCAGCTGAATGAACTGCAAAGAACTAAGGTGATCCAAGAGTCCAGGAGCCTGTATGCATCTCTAAAAAGTAATGGTCCGGAAGAAGAATGGTTCTGTCCGTCTATGTATAGACTATCGCACGCTAAATCAGAGAACCATCCCAGATCAATATGCTACTCCTCGGATAGAAGATGCCTTACAGTGTCTGACTGGAGAAAAATGGTTTAGTGTACTAGACCTGCGAAGTGGGTATCACCAGATACCAATGCATCCTGAAGACAAAGAGAAGACTGCGTTCATCTGCCCACTGGGGTTCTTTGAGTTCAACAGAATGCCTCAAGGCCTTACGGGAGCACCAGCCACGTTCCAACGGTTAATGGAGAAGACCGTCGGGGACATGAACCTGATTGAAGTATTAGTGTATCTGGATGATATTATTGTGTTCGGGAAGACTCTGGAAGAACATGAACAGCGGTTGGAGAAGGTCTTGAAGAGGATCCATGAAGAGGGGTTGAAATTGTCTCTGGAGAAATATCAATTCTGCTTACCTTCCGTTACATATCTGGGTCATGTGGTTTCAGCAGAAGGCGTTTCGACAGATCCTCGGAAGTTGGAAGCCGTAGCTTCCTGGCCTAGACCCCGAAATGATACTGAACTTAGATCTTTCTTGGGGTTCTGCTCCTATTATCGAAGATTTGTAGGAGGATTTGCCAAGATAGCTCAACCACTGAACAAGATCCTACAGAAAGAAGACGCAGAAGAAGCCCACAAGGTCTCTGACCGAATTTCGTCGGCTCCAGGGCCAAGGAAGGCTCGAGAATCTATCCAGGGAGAATGGACTAGTCAATGCGAAGGTGCTTTTGTGAAGCTGAAAGAGAGTCTAACTCGAGCTCCTGTCTTGGCTTACGCAGATCCTCACAAGCCGTACAAACTGCATGTGGATGCCAGTAGAGAAGGTTTAGGGGGAGTCCTGTACCAAGAGTATGGTGGATTTCTGAGACCTGTAGCGTATGTGAGCCGGAGCCTTACGCCCTCGGAAAAGAACTATCCTACCCACAAGTTGGAGTTTCTAGCCTTGAAGTGGTAGATAAGCTAAAAGACTATCTGTATGGAGCCGAATTTGTGATAAAGACGGATAACAATCCTCTTACCTACGTCCTTACTACTGCGAAGCTGGACGCCACGGGACATCAGTGGTTGGCCGCTCTGTCAGGGTTTCGGTTCAGCCTGAAGTATCGCCCTGGGGTGAATAATCGGGATGCCGATGCTTTGTCGAGGAAACCCTACATTACAGAATGGACTCCGTTAACTCCAGATGGGGTGCAAGCTTTATGTCAAGGAGCAGAGCGCCGGGTCAAGGGAGGGATTGAAGCGGAGGCCATAGGAGTTATGGCTGCGGCTGTTCCAGAGTTCTATTGTAATCCTACGCAGCTGAGGGATGAAAGTTTGTCTACTTTTTCAAAACAGGACCTGAGAGCTGATCAGGCTGAAGACCCTTTGATTGCATTAACCGCGAAGGCCCTGAACGCAAACCAACGGGAGATTCTTCTGACAAATTCCCCAGAAGGGGCCAGATTGGTATATAAAGAGTGGGAACGATTGAAGATGTTGGATGGGGTGGTCTACCGAAGGGGCCCCTCGAACAATGCTGAAGAGACCCAACAGTTGTTCCTTCCCACTAAGCACAGAGAGGATGTGCTGCGGTCGTTACACGATGAACATGGACATTTAGGTGCAGAGAGAACTTTTAAGCTGGTGCGAGAAAGATTCTATTGGCCCTGCATGAGAGCTGAAGTGGAACGTTACTGCCATTCATGTCTGAGGTGTATCCAAAGGAAGACCCTACCGACCCGAACCGCTCCAATGAGCCACCTACAAAGTCAAGGACCCATGGATTTGGTGTGCATTGATTTCCTGTGCTTAGAGCCGGATGCTAGTGGGCAGGGAAATATTCTAGTAGTGACTGATCATTTCACACGTTATGCCCAAGCTTTTTCCACGAAAGACCAATGTGCTCCTACGGTAGCGAAGATTCTAATGGAAAAGTTCTTTGTTCACTATGGCCTACCAAGGAGGATACACTCTGATCAGGGTAGAGACTTTGAGAGCCGGCTTGTTGGGCAATTACTGGGACTGTTGGGAATTCAGAAGACCCGAACTACACCATATCACCCTCAAGGTGATGCTCAAACCGAAAGGTTCAATCGCACGCTGCTAAACATGTTGGGGACACTGTCAAACAGAGAGAAACAGAGCTGGAGTCGTCACATAGCTACGCTAGTACATGCATACAACAGTACGGAGAGTGACGCTACTGGATACTCACCGTACCGTCTTATGTTCGGAAGAGAAGCTCGACTGCCGGTTGATTTGGCGTTTGGGCTATCTCTGGACCAGACGTCGGTAGCTTCTCACAGAAATTATGTGGATAGACTTCGGAAGAACTTGGCCTCTGCGTTTGAACAGGCCCGTTTGACCTCAGGAAACAGGGAACAGAGGAATAAGCAGAACTATGATTTGAAAATTCGGATACAGGATCTACAACCTGGTGATAGGGTTTTGTTGAAGAACTTGGGTGCTGCTGCAAGGCATAAGTTGGCGGATAGATGGAGTTCTCAGGTCTACATTGTCTGCAAGCAACTGCCGGGTCTGCCAGTTTACCAAATCCGACCGGATGGAAAGGCTGGGCCTCTTAAAAACTGGCACCGGAATCATCTGCTACCTTTGAGAGAGGCTGTAAGGATACCAGTTGGTGGCGAACTTTCTCTGCCTAACCCACCTGCTCCACGCTTAACTCCCGTTACTCGGTCTCAGCAGACACGGGTTGTTGAAGAGAGTGAAGGGGACAGTGAGGAAGAAAGCTTTTGTCTGGACTGGGTGCGCTCACCAGAGCCTGAAGAGGTCATTCCAGTTCCTGAACGGTGGGAAAGTAACCTGAGGCCTGAGGCTCCTGAATTCCAATTGGAAGTTCCCGAGACTTCTGAAATTCCTGTAGTTCCTGAGGCCGCATCTTATGATTACAGTTCCATGCCTTCACTGGAAGGATCATACTCCGAAGAGATGTCTGTTCCAGTTGTGGATGAAAGAACTGAACCCGCACCTGTAGTACTTCCACCTGAAGAGGAACTGATTGAGCCCGAGCCAAAACGTTCTGTCCGACCCCCTCAAAGACTCACCTACGACTCACCAGGACATAGCACTGAAGAGGCTGTTACCACAGTGCGAAGGTTGCCCGAAGTGTCTGCTATGTTAGCTGAGGTAGTCAGAAGCATGAGTCAACTTGAGGAAGTGTATCTAACCCATTGTATGCTTGCTGCTGAGCCTGTATATGTTGCCTAATGTTATGTTGAAATGTAATGCAACTGTTATACCTCCTTGGAGAGACCCAAGAGTTCTAGGAGGGGGAGAGTGTAGCGCTGGTTTAAAACACTGTTGCTGTAGTACTTATTTTTGGCCACCAGAGGGAGACAAGCACAATGTAAGAGACACTGGACAATGGGACTACGTTTTCCAGCATGCTTTGCGCCGGGAATTAAAAAAAAATTCCATTTATTACATTGAAACCTATTAGATTTGCCTGTTTAAACCTGTCAACTTGAAACACCAAAAAATCAGGGCATTTTGTCCAAATTCCAGTGCAATTCAGCAGTTTGTGAACAGACGAATCAATGATTTTAAATTGGACAATTATGGTGCCACTGAATTACGGTGAATTCCACTGTATTTCACGGTCAATTAGCCAGTATTTAGTGAACTGACAACTTTATGAATAGACAAATTGCCCCAAAATTGCACCTACAGTGAAATTCACTATTCGTGCTTAACATTAGGGAATAACGTCGACAGTGTCACACATTCACACACGGGTTTATTTATAAAGCATTTCGGCTCACTTTGGCGATTCTATTTTGTTGAAAATTCTGTGAATTCACAATTTATTGAATGTTCACCGAATTTTGCGGAAAAAAGAGTTGCTGAAGTAATTATCAGATGTTTGCAAAAAGTGCCGCATTGCCTCTGTGAGTTCCTGTTCTCTTAAAAGGAGCATAAATCAATAAAACAATAAAACTGTAGTAAAAATGTGTCTGAATAATAAAAAATAATAAAAGAGTCTGTTAAAAAAATAATTAAACTGTCTTTTAAAAAATAAAAGAAAAAAAAGTCCTTTAAAAAATCCAAATAACTACAAAAAGGTCTTTTAAAAATTGAAAAAAATAAATAAGGTTGTTGTAAAAAGTAATAATGACAAATGGTCTTTTTAATTATTTTTTTTTTAAAAAAAGATTCTGACGGGCCTGCATGAGGTCCCGGCAGCTGAAGGGCCTAAAGGAGGCCCCGGCAGCCACTTCCCTGGTACGCCCGATGGTCAGTTTGGGCCAGGTACCAATAATTCAGACCCTGTGCGAACTTGTGCAAGATAAGGTATGCCATTTAGAGCAGAGATCCTTTCATCCCAGCAATATTTCTGTAAACGGTAAATGAATACATGAAGTATTAAAAACGTGAGAATAACAATCTTTATCTTTATCTTAAAATCGTCGTTTTTGCTGGACATTTAAGTGTAACTACACATCTCATGCCTCAAATAAATGTTACAATAACAAATTTTTCAACAAAATCGTGTGGTAGTGAAAGGGGCACTTGTGCACCATGTTTCTAGAGAAACGTAAAATAAATACATTTTGTATATTACACATTCATGCTAATATTTTCTAACTGTTTTAGCAGATCCCAAAAACATTTTTTTTCTACATAATATCTAATATTAGACAACTTCCTGAGACGTCTGAGTGCGATTAAGAGGCAATAAACACTTCTTTGCATGTGTTCCCTTTGGTATGCTTTGATACAAAAGGAATTTCAGGCATGAGAACAGACCTGCATATGTCAGCTGGGACCATATAATTTACAGACGGACACTGGGTGACACCCGTTCATAGCAGACTAATAGGAAGATTCTTTAAATACTCTAAATTCATTCTTTATTCAAACAACTTATTTTCAGCTGTTAGTAACTTGTTTAGTGAGTTGAAACCGAGAACTGTCTGTTAAGTAGGGTGTATACATGAATGCCAGGCCCATATCTGAATTATTCTTCCTCTATTTTTTCTCTCACATATAGCCAGCTCAGGCTTAGTCATGCGAAATTCTGAAACCTATATAACAGAAACTTGACACTGACAATAATTTATGCCTTTATTAAGCCTCATTTAAATCCTCCAACTGTTCTCCCAAAATCACACCTTGATGGCAGTCAGAGCTGTAGCTAGCTGCTTTTGCACCCAAGGCAAGAATAGAAAATTGTGCCCCCCCCCACATAATTTTATGAATCGGAGTCCCTGATAGTGGCTACAGTGGGATGTAAATAGCGGTAGGAATTTCTAATCCTATCGCTAATTACTCTTTGCGCTGCCCATATATATATATATAGTCACATCCGACATAAACCCCACTCACATAATGCAACACAGATGTGAACATAATTTCTTAAAACTATTTTCCAAGTAAATGTTTTAATAAGACCAATTCCACTCAGACCCACATGCTAATAGGCTATCTTGCCCCTTCAGATTGGCTAGTATCAGAGCCTATACACAGTTTATGTAGGTTCAGTACTCCCCAGGATCTGGCTGCCTCTCAGTGCTGCCCAGGATCTGGCTGCCTCTCAGTGCTCCCCAGGATCTGGCTTCTCTCAGTGCTCTCCAGGATCTGGCTTCTCTCCGCGCTCCCCAGGATCTGGCTTCTCTCCACTCTCCCCAGGATCTGGCTTCTCTCCGCTCTCCCCAGGATCTGGCTTCTCTCCGCTCTCCCCAGGATCTGGCTGCTCTCCGCTCCCCAGGATCTGGCTGCTCTCCGCTCCCCAGGATCTGGCAGTTCTCCGCGCTCCCCAGGATCTGGCTGCTCGCTGCGTTCACCATGATCTGACTGCTCTCCGCACTCACCAGGATCTGGCTGCTCTCAGCTCCCAGGATCTGGCTGCTCTCAGCTCCCCAGGATCTGGCTGCTCTCAGCTCCCCAGGATCTGGTTGCTCTCAGCTCCCCAGGATCTGGTTGCTCTCAGCTCTCCCGAATCTGGCTATAGGCAAGCAGGAGACGATGATGTAACTAGAGGCGAAAATACAAACATATCATAACCTATTGTAAATAATAGCTGCCGCTGCTATGAACTGAAAAAAAATAGTGCTCAAGATGGCAGAGACGGACAGTGGGGGAGCGCGGTGCAGTTGAGTTTGTTAACTTTTTTATTATGTTTCATTATATTCATTGAGTACTAGTGAGTGATTTAATGGCAGGTAAGCCCACTTAATGGCTGCTGCCCCTGACAGCGCATCCCTGCTTCAGATGGCTACCACTATGTGTGAGGGTAGGGGTATATGGCAGAACTCCACAGCAATAAACCTCACAACAATGTGCGGTGTGTATGAATGTATCAGAGCTGCACAGCAATAAAACATACTGTAATGGGCACTGTGTAAATAATTATTTTCTCGTATTTTCCCCTCAATTCCTCCCCTTTGTTGTTGTTTTTTTTCTTCATTTTCTCCCATTTTTATTCGTTTCTCATCACTTTCTCCTTTTCTATTGTTTTTCCATCCCTATTTTATTATTTTTCCTCTCATATTTTAGTATTTTTTTCATCTCCAAGTTTATTATTTTTTCCTAATTTCCTCCACTATTTTATTATTTCTTTCCTCATTTCCTCTATTTTATACATTTTCCAGAGGCACATTATAGTGAATGATCTATTTTATTGAGGGTGGCACTATCCTTCAGGGGCTGACACTATCTGAGTGTTGGGACTTCAAATCACGTTTTAATACGATGTGCAGAAAATGATCAAAATAGCACCCAGGGTGAAATGAGTTGAGGCTTAGAATACTATATACACATATAATAATCCCATGTCTGGGCTAAAAATCTTCAGGGCTGTCCCTTGTGTAAAGTCACTAGCTCCTGTTCCAAGCCCTGAGCTTTGAAGGACTCTGCAAACCAAATACTGCATGCCATGCATCTAAGACTTGTAAGTGAATAGCAGTATTTGGTTTATCTGGTGCTCACATGCTGTTTTAGAACCCCAGGGCCTCCTTGCTGCATTCATAGAGCAGCTGAGAAACATGCAGGAGCCCTTTTTCTGAAGCTGCTGCAGGTTGTGGAGGAGGAGGGGGCAGAGTTTAACATTGTCCCTCACCCTGCAGCAGGGCCTGCATGTGGGACTCAAAAGATGCTGGTGAGTACCTGTGCCTTTGTGTGTGTAGACGTTTTCTCCCTATGGCTTCAGCAAGTGGCACAAACAGATGATCCGGATGTGGAGCAGGGGGGCGGAGACATCATCACACAGATCAGTCCTGCCCCACCACATGACACCTGAGCCAGGAAGGAAGAGCTTGCAGGCAGTTCTGCCTGTGCAAGTAAACACTCGAGCAGGCGGCACTAGTGGCTGCCTGCTCAGATCTGCGGCTGCTCTTAGACACCCGGCCATACAGAGTACAGCTGACTCTCAGCTTTCCAGTCACTGCCGGGGGCTGGCGCTCCGCCCCCCCCCCCAGTATGATCTGGGCTCCGTGGGGCCAACTCGAGGGTGGGGCCGTTTGCATTGCACTTCTCACACCCAGAAAGAGCCGGCACTGGCTGCGCCCCCTCACAGCTGTGCCCGAGGCACGTGCCTCACTCGCCTCGCCCTCCCTACGGCCCTGATGGCAGTTCACCTGCAATACATGGGCAATAGGGATGTGCGTTTCGGAATTTTCATGAAATTTCCCGATTCGTGCATTCGGATTCAGCTGATTTTCTGAAAAGTTTCAGATCCGAAAACGGCAGATCAGAACAAATTTTCGTGCCGAAACGAAAACTTTTCGGAATTTTCGAATGGACTAGAAATGTGTAAAATCGAAATTCATTTTCGTTCCATTCGTGATTTCGTCTCCATTCCTGATTTCGGTTCCATTTCAGTAATTTCGGACATCGTATTTATATCGCTGATTCTGTAATTAAATTTTGTATCATTCCCATCTGAATGTTTCCTTCCTGGAAAACCAGAGAAATCTCAATGTATCCTTCTTGTAAAACATGAGAAATCTCAATTGCAGAATTATCTTATCGGCAGAATTATCGTATTGTATAATTATCGTATCCGAAAAACCATTCGTTTACGTCAAAACGAATAGACACTTTGAAACGAGGAGAACAGACGTTCCGAAAAACACGAAAATTTCCGAAATCACGAAAAAAAAGTCGATACGGAAAACGAACCAAAACGAAAATCGTCCGAAACGAAAATTTACAAAATCTGAACGAACCGAACCGAAAAAAAATCGGTGCACAAGCCTAATGGGCAAATATCCATAGGCGTAATTAATATTAATTCAGTTACAAGTTTTTATAGTGCGCTAACAAGTTCCGTAGCGCTGTACTAACTGTAAATCTTGTTCCTATACAGATATTGAAAAATAAACTTGTACCTACTGTAAGAATCAGGTAAAGGAGAACATATTACCAATGCCAAATAACCATTATATATTTAGGTTTGAGGCAATTTTCAGAAACTATCAGGGTTATTCAGAGAAAGGTGAAAACCAGGAGAACTGACAGGAGAAGAGAACAATCTAGACCAAATAGTCGATTCGGAAAGTGAGATAAATGGGAGAATTCTTCTGGTTTGATTATTTTGACCTAGAATTTTCACTTCTCCAGTCATTCTCCTGAGTTTCACATTTCTTTGAATAGACCTGTATAAAATTTACTGTTGTGATATTTTATCAATGAATTATGGCACAGGATGATGAAAAGTTTATATTTTCTCTTATCTCTTATTATGAACTCACTTGAGTAGTTTCCTCTTTTCCTATAGTTCTCTGTGTGTCAAACCTGTTACTTTTATGTTTGTTTTGTCCCTTCCATTGTAAAGCATTGTAGATATGGTGGTGAGGTGAATAATTGCAATTCTATATGTATATGTTCATGCCTCTGCACTTTTCTTTTAAAACATTTCTGCAAGGTACCACAGATTTCTGCAACTGTCCAGCACTCATTTGGACAGTTTATTATTATTATTATTATTCTTTATTTATAAAGCGCCAGCATATTCCGCAGCACTGTGCAATGGGCACAGTATAGACAGGGTTTCAATAAATTGAACAACATTTTGACAAACAAGTGCAGGAGGAAACAAAGGCCCTATTCCCGTGGGAATTTACAATCTAGAAGGGTTGGGGGTGGAAACATGAGGAGAGGACTGCAAGGTGAGAGTGATGGACTGGTTGCGCCAGTGAGTCGGGTGGTAGGCTAGTTTACTATAGAAGAGATGCATAAAAAAGTAGTATTAAAATCTCTTTAAATATGACATGCCCATTTGGCCGCAGCTGAAACGGATATCTTTCTGTTTCAGCCGCGGCTGATTTTTCATGCTTCAAATTTCTCTGTCACTGAATTCGACACTCTGGTCTGAAAAGGAGCGTCGTTTTTCATAGCTAAAGTAAAAAATTAGGGTTAGATATTAGGGTTTGGTTTCCATTTGTGCTTATTTTTGGGTTAGGGTTAAAAAAAGGGACAAGAGCAGAATGTTAGGGTTTGGGTTAAAGTAATAAATTGTGTCATTACCTCCAAACTTGCTGAAAACATACCCAATGAGAAGGTGAATTAGTGCAGCACCATTGTTCACTTTATAATTGAAAAGTAAACAACAGTGCTGCATTAGAAAGAAAATAAAAGGTTAAATATTTTTTATTTATTTTTACATCAAGCCTGGTCATGTTTGGTATCTTTGGAAAGGCCTTTCTGTCCCTGTTTTTACCTTAGCGGACCCTTTTAATTACAATTAAAGGAACATGTTTGACACGTTTGATGGCAACCAAGTTACCTGACCAAAAATTACACCAGAGGGCCCATTAAGTAAAACAAAGGGCAAGCTAAAGGTTTTGTATAATTGCATTTGATTTTAGTATTTGCAGGCTTCAATGTGGAAATATAGGCTTGTCATCACTCCTGCATTTCACATTGACAGCATCTTGATATTTACATAGCTATACATTATGCTGCACCAGAAACACCTGTTCCTGGGTTTGATTACTACACGGCAACAGGCGTGCATAATATTGTAATTTATCCTTCTCAAGATGTAATTCTGTCAGTTGTTGGCATTGTGACTGTAACAATTACACTGTGGTTATTTATACTTGTCTGCACTAGAAAAATAATCCACATAATGAGCCACGTGCTGATCTGCCTTAATTCCTTAATGTATTTATATTTACACAATAGAAAGTCATTATACCAGAGGCCAACCAACCTGAATTTCTTAAAACAACATATGCACTACTGGAATGAATAATAATTATTTTATTAATGTACCAATTAAGTAAATATATTTTGGGGAAAGCATGCTCTTCCAATATTACTCTGTATTATACAGAGGCTTAGTACATAGAAGGACACCTTGTGGAAAAGGAGAGAAACTGCACGAAGCTCTCAAATGTGAAAATATAATGATGTGAATTCCGTAGAACATTCATAGAAACATAGAAACATAGAAAAATATCGGCAGATAAGAACCTTTCGGCCCATCTAGTCTGCCCAATTACATGGATACTTTACCTGGATTTATCTTTTGTTTAGGATAGCCTTATGCCTATCCCATGCTTGCTTAAATTCAATTACTGTTTTGGCCTCTACCACTTCAACTGGAAGACTGTTCCATGTATCCACCACCCTCTCAGTAAAATAATGCTTTCTGATGTTACTTTTAAACCTTTGCCCCTCTAATCTAAGACTATGTCCTCTTGTTTTGCTACTTTGTTTCCTTTTAAATATACTCCCTTCCTCTACCTTGTGGATTCCCTTTACGTATTTAAATGTTTCTATCATATCTCCTCTGTGTCGTCTTTTTTCCAAGCTGTATATGTTAACATATTCAGAGCGTTTCTTAATCATCCATATTACTACAAAATAAATATGTTATAAATTGTTTATATAAAGATGTCTCTATAAGCGATATGTGACTAAAACATACAAATCAGGATTTTTTTCTAAAATTAAACTGAGCTCTCTGAATTATGTATAGCTGGTCCATGTGTATCCGATCCCTAAGGAATACATAACTTATTCTGTGGAGAGGAGGTTTTTTTTTAAATGTGTACCTCTAATTTCAGCCATGTGTTCCAAATTCATGATGAACCAGGGAAGCGATGGACATTAACTAGCAAAATAAATTGGCTGGGCTATAATCAGAGTTATATTTTCTGGGAAGCTACCACCCTACCTAAATAGGCTGCTTACCCCAGCAGTTCCCTCATCCTATAACCTCCGATCCAGACCAGCACCTTACTTACAATACCACAATACAAAAAGCAAGTGTCTCGATCCTCATTTTCCTACAGAGCACCGCAATTATGGAATAACATCCCAGACGCCATCAAATCTTCACCCAGTCTAAAGTCACTTAAGAGATCTCTATTAATATACCTCAATACAGAATGCACCTGTAAACATGTAACATAGGGAATATATTTCCTACATATTTATTTTCTGTTAATCTGTATATTTGTGTTGTTTTTTAATATCTTGCATTTATTACTTTGTATTTCTGTACCTACAATTCAATGTTCTTGAACCCAGGACATAGTTGAAAACAAGAGAAATCTCAATGTATCCTTCCTGGTAAAATATTTTCTAAAAAAAAAAAAAAATTTATAAATAAATAAATATGTAAGCTTACCCAATGCTCTGGTAAACTTACCAGCTCTATAGATGTTCATGGATTTGACAAGGTTACCAGGTTTACACCTGACTTGGAATATACTTCCAGCCAAGATGCCCCAACGTAAATTGCATAATCTGCACATTTTCTCATATAGGCATCTCTCCACTAGTTTTCCAAATCGCTCACCCTTTCTCGTTTTTCCATATCATTAGATTTTTTATATATACAATACAAACATACACACGCACTAACCTGGAAACTGATGGAGATTGAATTGAAAAGCCATTTGCAGATTTTGAATCACATTAATCATCAAGTTTTTGACTGGTTTTCTCAGCTCGGCCATGTGACCTATAATATGTCATTATTTTGTAAACTGAAAAACAAATTTCAGAATTGATAATAAACATCAATGTAATGAATTGCTTGTCTAGACAAAGCTCCTGTTAAAGAGGACAAGTATGAGCCGGGGCAATCCAGCCACAGTCTAGTGACAGTCAGTCGACGTGCTAACTTGTAAATCACGCCACTGTCAAAACAATCAGCACTTATATTTCCATAAAGAAAAAACATTTTGATGTGCTCCTTTCTTGCATTGCAAAATCTTACATTGTTTGCTAGAATAATCATATAAATATTTTATACCTGACAGTTGAAGGTGCAAATGATATAATTATTATATGACACGAAGAAAGCATTGTGATTGCATGAGTATGGTATTTAAACATCAATCAACATGTGTTACGTAACATATAAAAGTGCTAGCTTCATATTCTAAGTGCGCTACTGAGGGCAGATATACAGTATGCTGAACTTCATCAGGATAAAGTAACTTGCAAGCTCTAATTGACATACAAGGCACAAACAGTACTTTATACTTTCCTATCCAACACATGACCACTACTTGTCTATTTACTGTACATCACTCCATCTTGCATTACACCACTCAGTTCTAGTCTCTCATTGCTCCTTGCATCCTTTTAGGCTAGGGTCAGACGAACGCAGTGCGAACGCACGTGCAGCCGCACTTTATCACGGCCGCACGAAAGTGCAGCCGCGCAACGCAAGCGGCAAACAAACGCATTTTTTTGAGAACGTGATACCGCTAGTACTGACGTACAGAGTGCGCTGCGTCCGCTAGCGGCGGTTGTGCGTGATTAGGAGACGTCAGACACGAAAATGCGCATCGTATGACCGCTATCATGTATTCCGTAAAAAAATACGTCCATTCGTTCGAACGCACTTTTTCACGGACAACGCGAAAAATACGTTCGTCTGACCCTAGCCTTAGTCTCATCTTCTCTCCCATACTTGTTCTCCTCCTCCCACCATCTTCTTCTATAATGCTCTTCCCCATCTTACTGCGCTTTTATTTCTCCTGCATTTTCCATTAAACTTGCCATTATCTTCTATTTACCCATACCCCCTCACAATCTCAGTATTTCTCCCTCACTCTTTCCTACACCCATTCTCTCTATGGAAGTCCTGGCTTCACTTCTTCTCAATCCACACACTCAAGTCTCAATCGTCAGCACGCTCACTGAACTCGCACGCTCACCCCCTCTCTCTTATTCACCTATTACTTCTGTCCACCGGTGGGGTTTTCATACACAGGGTTATTCAGAGAGAGGTGCAAACCAGTAGAGTGACTGGTAGAAGTGAAAATTCTAGGTCAAAATGGCCAAACCAGAAAAATTCTCCCATTTATCTCACTTTCCAAATCGACTATTTGGTCTAGATTGTTCTCTTCTTCTGCCATTCTCCTGGGTTTCACCTTTCTCTGAATAACCCTGACAGTTTAGTTTCAAATGTTTTTCATCCCCTTTGTTCTTTGTATTCGGTCAGTTTAGTCAGTTTTTTTCCATTCGGGTCGCTTGTTATTTTTCCACGATTCGAAATTTCGGACCGATCCAAAATTTTGGATTCCCAGGTATCGTTTTCGGATCGCTGCGTTTTCTTTTTTATGAGTTATTTTGTTTTTCGGATCACTTTGTTTTTCGTTTTATGTGTAATTTTATATTTTTGGGTGATTAGGTAATTTCGGACGGCCCATATTTCGTATCACTTCGTTTTTCGTTTTTGTGTTATTCCGTATTGTGGGTTGATTTGTATTTCATTTTTATGAGTTATTTAATTTTTTTTTAGTTATTTCAGAATGTGAAATAGATTACTACAAATAAAATGAAAATACCAGCCGTCAACCGTTTATTTTTTTTTCAACCGTAGCAAAAAAGTGTCTATACTTATTTATTTTTTAGGATTTTTAGGCATTTTTGGGGATTTTTTTGGGTGAAATTTTAAATTTCCTAACTTATTTTAAAGAAACGAGGCATTTTCCCCCCATAGGTTTCAATGTAAACAAATATTTACGTTTTTATTAAATATTTATTAAACCGTTTAATTTTTTTCACTTGCAGGAAAAAGTCTCTTTATTTATGCATTTTTTAGGATTTAATGAGTGAAATTTAATTGTTCCTAATTTATTTTAAAACGAGGTGTTTTGCCGTTCTGCAATGAATTGAATAGATACAATGATTCAGCACCATGGTGAGCTCCATAGCTTTCCATAGTTCTGAACTGCTGATCTGAAACATACAGGGTTATTCAGAGAGAGGTGATAACCAGGAGAATGATGGGAGAATTGAAAATTCTTGGTCAAAATAGCCGATTTGGAAAGTGAGATAAATGGAAGAATTTTTCTGGTTTGGGTATTTTGACCTAGAATTTTCACTTCTCCAGCCATTCTCCTGGTTTTCACCTCTCTCTGAATAACCCTGATTGAATTCTTTCATTGAAAATGTTTCAGGACCTTGGAGAGAGTTATGGAGCTCACCATGGTGCTGACACATATTCAAATACTATGTTTTATAACACATTACTCTAGAGAAGCCTATTGGCTCACTCCATGAGTCCCCCACTGTACATTTCTTGTGCCATCTTCCTACTCAGCCCACATGCACCTCCGCTACTTCAGGTACTATATTTACCCTCACCAAATGTGTCACCCCTCTCCTCTTAGAGTGTAAACTCTCGAGCAGGATTCTCTCTCCTCCTGTTCTGATTAAGTTGTATGTATATTTGTTATTCTGTCTTAACCACAGTACAGCATTACAGAACTTGTTTGCACTTTATAAATACTTGTAACTATAAGCCATTACCACTTACAGCCTAAAATGGTAGAATTGCTATTCAGAGTTAAATTCTGCCATTTTGACTGTTGATACCTCAAGGACAGACCTTGATTGGCTGAATCGTAGCAGAATGTAGGCAGTGGGCAGATATTTTTAGTTATTCACTGGCCCATATATGTTACATGCTTTGAGCTGTTTGATATCCCTTTCAGTTCGTTAGAATATCATCACACAGTTATAATTAGGGATGTCTTCTTGATTATGATATTTCTCATCCTGATCTTTATCGATTGATAATGGTTATTACCTATATTGCGGAGTTCTGATCCGATATGTTTCCAGGGATTTATCTTCACTGCTTACAGGACAAAACATGAACACATTAATCTGTTCAAAGCCAGCGAGGTTGAGGATTGTACATATCTGAGTGTTCCCTGGCACAGAAAGGATTACTATTTACAGGGTTATTCAAAGAGATCCGAATGGCTGGAGAAAGGTAACCGAACCCTGATAATCAGCGTTCGGTTACCTTTCTCGGCCATTCGGCTACCCAGAGAGCAGGCAATTCGCCAAATCCTGGCGAAATGCCTGCACATACGGTGCCTGTTCAAGGACAGTGAAATCCCCATGAAAAAGCACTGCTTCGGCTATTCAGAGAACACAAACCAGCAGTGAAAGGTTCCCCTAATGCCCTGCCATTCGGTGGTTTAATTCGACAGGTTTATTCAGGAGAATCCCATAGGCTTCAATGTTAAAAGTATTCCAGAATTTAATTCAATATCTAATAAAACATTCATTATAAAATTCTGTAGTAAAGAGTCTCTTTATTTATAGATTTTTTAGGATATTTTAAGGATTTTTTTTTAAAGTCCGATTTTTTTTTTTTTTTAAGTTTACTTATTTTTTCTGTAACAGCCCTTTTTATTATCATTCATTGGACTAAATTTCAGACATTTTTGCTCAGTAGTTTCTTTGCACACAGTGTTTTACTTTTCAATCATTCATGCAAACTGTTTTGCTAATTTATTCACTGCCTTCTTCTGCGGTGTCGGCTTTATCCGGAGGCTTCGCTGCGTGTGATCGGCTCCTGCTCGGGTTTTTCCGTGGTCTTCGGCGGGTTAATCCAGATGTTTTTGCGGGTTTTCGGCAGCTTTTCCCTGCACCTCGACAGCCTTGTGGTGCTTGCTGAATATACCGCAGGGTCGCCGAAATGGGAAAGCCGATTTGCACCGAATTGAAGAGAACAAAAAGTCACCGAACGTGCGGTGACTTTTCGAATCTCTTTGAATAACCCTGATAGTCTCTAGACTCATTGCAAAGGGCATGTATGTTCATTGGGATCCCTGAACATGGCTCGGTGAGGTATCGCATGCAGACAGATCTGGTATAGAGCAGGGATCAGGTACTATATGAATACATTGTATAAGCTGGGTGTTGAAACAGCACAACTGGGTGCTACCCAAAGCATGAATCATGAATCAGCCCTGGCACACCCTCCAGACTCGCTACCTGCAAAGATGCTCCCGCACCACAGAGCGTGCCTGGAGGAAATCCCGCTCTGAAGCTGATTTTGTTCACTTCAAGTTTATTCTCCGGTCATACACCTCTGCCCTCCACTTGGCCAAACAATCCTTCTTCTCATCTCTTATATCTACGCTGTCCTCCAACCCCAAACGGCTCTGGTCCACCTTCAACACCCTCCTCTACCCACCTGCACCTCCCCCCTCAGCTGCCTTCAGCGCTCAAGACCTGGCAGACTACTTCCTCAGTAAATCAGAAGCAACATCCCAACACAAGATAGTTATCTGCCACCTCCACTCCCACAGGTCCCATCTGCCACCCTCTGCCGCTTCCTCCCAACCACTGAGGAGGAAGTCAATTCCTTATTGTCCTCCTCACATCTCACCACGTGCCCGCTCGACCCCATTCCCTCACATCTAATTCCTCCCCTCTCCTCCTCCCTCACCCCTGCTCTCACACACATCTTCAACCTATCTCTCTCCACTGGCTCCTTTCCATCCGCCTTCAAACACGCGCTAGTTACCCCTTTACTAAAGAAACCATCCCTAGATCCCAACTCTCCATCCAACTACCGTCCTGTATCCCTGCTTCCCTTTACCTCTAAGCTCTTAGAAAAACTAGTCTTCAACCGCCTCTCCATCTTCCTGTCCTCCAATTCCCTACTTGACCCCCTGCAATCTGGCTTCCGTCCCCTACACTCAACTGAAACTGCCCTCACCAAAGTCACCAACGACCTCCTAACTGCTAAAAAACACGGCCACTATTCTATTCTCATCCTGCTTGACCTCTCGGCTGCTTTTGACACTGTTGACCACCCCCTCCTTCTACTGACCCTCAACTCTCTGGGTCTCGGTGACACTGCACTTGCTTGGATTGACTCCTATTTATCCAACAGGTCCTTCTGTGTGTCCTTTGCTGGTAACTCCTCCTCCTCATTGCCTCTATCTGTTGGTGTACCTCAAGGCTCTGTCCTTGGTCCTCTGCTCTTTTCCATCTACACCTCCTCCCTGGGCAAAATCATCAACAGCTTTGGCTTTAATTACCACCTCTACGCTGATGACACTCAGATCTACCTCTCTACCCCTGATCTCTCTCCCCCTGTCCTTTCCAAAGTCAGTGACTGTTTATCTGGCATCTCCTCCTGGATGGCCTCCCACCACCTAAAGATCAACATGTCAAAGACTGAGCTCCTACTTATTCCTCCCTCTAATGCCGCCCCACCTCCTGACTTCTCGATCACGGTGGAGGGTATCACCATCTCCCCATCAAACCAAGTTCGCTGTCTTGGAGTTACACTTGACTCTGCTCTTTCCTTCATCCCCCACATCAAGTCTCTTTCCTCCTCCTGCCGATACCAACTGCGTAATATTTACAGAATTCGGCCATTTCTTACCGCTGTCGCCACAAAACAACTCATACACGCCCTGGTAATCTCCCGACTCGACTATTGCAATAATCTCCTATCTGGCCTCCCTCTGTCCCACCTCTCCCCCTACAATCCATCCTGAACGCCTCCGCCAGGCTAATTCACCTCACCCGCCGCTCTGTCTCTGCCGCTCCCCTCTGCGAGTCCCTTCACTGGCTCCCCATCCACTGCAGAATTAAGTTCAAAATCCTTATCCTTACCTACAAAAGCCTCACTAACTCAGCTCCCCACTACCTGTCCTCACTAATCACCAAATACACCCCAGCCCGCTCCCTAAGGTCAAACAGTGACCTGCGCCTAGCTTCTCCCCGCATCACCTCTTCCCATGATAGACTGCAGGATTTCTCACGCGCAGCCCCCACTCTCTGGAACGCTCTCCCTCGTACTGTCAGACTTTCCCCTAACTTCTCTTCCTTCAAACGCTCCCTGAAAATATTCCTATTTAGGGAAGCCTACCACCCAACTCACTGACGCAACCATCAATCACTCTCACCTTACAGTCCTCTCCTCCTGTTTCCAACCCCAACCCTCCCAGATTGTGAGTTCCTACGGGAATAGGGCCCTCATCTCCTCCTGTACTGTTTGTCAAATGTTGTTCAATGTATTGTAACCCTGTCTATACTGTGCTTATTGTACAGTGCTGCGGAATATGCTGGCGCTTTATAAATAAAGAATAATAATAATAATAATGACTGCATGTAGGGTCAGAAAAGATCTGTTTTAATCAGGGAAACACACATAGATTTATACAGTCACACATGGGTCATTAACATATACAAAACTTCCCCTAGAAACCGCAGGGGAGGGGACCCAACCAGACCGAAACAGACAATGGAACACATTTGCCTCTTGGTAGGTAAAACATTATTAAATTAGGTAGACCGCTAAATTAAACATTACGCAACATTTCAAAATGAGTCAAGACATTGGGAATCGGGATGATAACAGATTACAGTCAGCAGATTTACAAAATATTCTTCTCCCTACGAGCGGCCGGCGGCATGCAGCTTGGCCGCTCGCTGGGGACCACCTGACCAGCGCAGCCGCGTTCTCGCAAAATCGCAGAGTTCACGTGAACTCTGCGATCTCGTGCGCTGGTCAGGTGGTTCCCTTCATAGGCGAGCGGCCAAGCTGCATACCGGCCGTGGTGGCCGCTTGTAGGGAGAAAAGTGATTTTCTCGGGGGAGGGGGCAATTGCCCCGTTGCCCCCCTGGATCCGCCCCTGCGAGGTGAGATCCGGCTGGTCATGTGACCGGCAGGGGGGAACTCAATGGAGTCCTATGGACTCCATGGAGTGGATGCTCGCGGCTGCGCTCAGCGCTGCAGCGTGCATCCAGGATGCAGGTTACACGCGGTGACAATGCAGGCAGCATGTTTTGCATCTGCATTATAATCCAGCGTTAAAACACGGGCGCAAGGTAGAAAACTGCGGGGGCGCAGTTTTTCCTCCCTTGCGCCCGCGTTTTAAGCTGAGAAAGTAATTTAGCCCAAGGTGTGGGAGATGTTTAATCCCATAGGCTTCAATGTTAAAAAAGGTGTGGGAAATGTTTTAGCAACAAGGTGTGGGAAATGTTTAATCCCATAGGCTTCAATGTTAAAAATATTCCCGTTTTAATTCAATGTCTAATAAACCGTTGCTTATAATATTCTGCAGTAACGAGTCTCTTTATTTTTAGATTTTTTCGGATCTTTTAATTTTTTTTTTATTTTTTTTCCGAACTTTCCTCGAACGGCCCGAAAAGTACGAAGATCTCGAACTTTCGAATGACCGATGTTCGGATCGAACTTCGAACTGATTCGAACCGGTGTCATTCGGTGGTTTCAATCAGCAGGTTTATTCAGGCGAACCCCATAAGTTTCAATGTTAAAAATATTCCCGTTTTTATGCAATATCTAATAAACCATTTATTATTTTAACCCCTTAACGCCGCAGGACGTACATTTACGTCCTGCATTAGGCGGGCTTTGCCGCCGCAGGACGTAAATGTACGTCCTCGGCGTTTAGAGTCCCCCCGGGAGATACTCACCTTCTCCGGTCGCTCCCACGCTGTTCTGACTCCCCCGGAGTCAGATCAGTGTGATCCCTCCTCCGGCGTTGTGACGTCATCGCGCCGGTGGCGCGATGACGTCAGTTTCAGGCGTCCCCCCCCGCCGGAGCAGGGGAAGCGCCTGGAGGGGAGGGGAGGGATCCTTCGGATCCCTCTATCTCCCGATCGCCTGGTCCCCGGCGGCTGTGGCCAGCATCGCTGGAAGGGTCACAGCCTGACCTTTCCAGCGATGTATGGGGGGTTAACCCCTTAGTTGCCAGGTCGCGACCGGGCACTAATTTGTGCCCGATCGTGGCCTATTTCCGGTGGGGGCCGCCATCTTGGATGGCAGCCCCCACCTCTGGGTCACCCCCGGTCAACTGACTCATCGCGCCATGCGCGATGATGTCAGTTAACCGGGAACCCCCTAGCTGCAAAGGGATTTCCCATGGAAATCCCTTGCAGGAGATAGGGAGGTTCTTTGAACCCCTTTATCTCCTGATCGGTGGCAGCTAGGGGGTCATGGCTGATATTGCTGGAAAGGCCAGAGCATGGCCTTTCCAATGATATCAAACATGACCATGGTAAAAGTGAAATAAAAGTGTAAAAAAAGTAAAAATAAAAATAATAAAAAAATAATAAATTAAATAATAAAAAAATAATAAATATAATAAAAAAAAATTTGTTTTTTTTAATGCAGCACTATTGTTCACATTTCAATTATAATGTGAACAATGATGCTTCACTAATGATTTTTTTTTTTTGGGGGGTTTAGCTAAAATCACGCAATTTCTCCCCAAAAAAAAAATGGGTTCACCGTTCTAATTTTTTTAACAAATCTACCCAATAGAATATGACCGCAGAGCCTCGGATAATAAAATTAAAAAAAAAAAACACTTTACACACTGTGGAAGATTGAAATTTTATTGAAAATTCAAATTTTTTTACATTTTTTGTTATAGCATTTTGGCAGGGCATGACATATACATATAATAATGATATATTATTAATCTGCCGAGTCTGACGGAAAGAACGATATATAATTTGTCTGGGTGGTATAAGAATACGTGACTTAAAAATGGTCAAAATGAGCTTGGCAAACTTCTACTTCCGAAACAGCGCCGAAGTTGTAAAATTACTCCCGTCCTTAAGGGGTTAATGTGCAGTAAAAAGTCTTTATTTATTTATTTTTTTTAAGTACCTTTTAGTCATTTTTCAGAATTTTTTTCTGCAAAATTTTTCCACCTTTGTTTTAATAGTTGTTTTTCTTTATTCTGTAACAGAACTTTTTGTTATCAATCATAGGAGCTTAATATGTAAATTCCTGACATTTTCGTTCAGTAGTTCTTTTGAAAACAGCAGGCCACCGGTTTGCGGTGGCAGCATTCAGCGGCCGACTCCATGCACTTTGAGGACCCTGCGGTGAATGGTGACTTCAATGCAGGGTGGGGAAATGTTGGCGTCATTTTGGTGCTCTGTGAGTAACCCCTTTAGTGGCGTTTTTTTGCTGCCCCCTGGAAAGTGCCATCCTAGGCCTTGCCTACCCAGGACTAGGGATGAGCCGAACACCCCCGAGTTCGATTCGCATTCGAACTCGAACTTTCAAAAGTTCGAATTCGAACTCGAACACGAACTCAATACAAGTCAATGGGACTCAAAGTTCGATTTTTAGAGTGCCCTCCAAGAGGGCATATATGCTAGATATTTGCCATAAAAGGTGTATGGGGGTCCGGGTAGTGCCCTGGGGGACAGGAAACAAGGACAAAAAGTTAAAAAAAAAACGTTTTTAAAGGGACAGTGAGTTTTCCATGAAATAATGGTTAAAAATAAAAACGAAAAATTCCTTCAAATATCGTTCCTAGGAGGTCCCCATAACCTGCCCGTGAAGTGGCGGATTTGTAGGATGTATAGAAACATTTAAAAACAATGTCCGGGTCCGGGTAGTGCCCTGGGGGACAGGAAACAAGGACAAAGAGTTTTAAAAAAAAATACGTTTTTAACCCCTTCACTGCTGACGACGTGTGGGACACGTCCTCAGTTACTCCCGCTGTATGCTGCATCAGCTTTTTCGGGACCCCCGGCGGAGATACTCACCTCTCTGTCCGGGTCCCGTGGCGTTCTGACTTCAGCGTCCTCAGACGCTGAAGTCAAGCTCCTCCTGATGTAAATGACGTCATCGCGCCATGCACGATGACGTCATTTCCAGGCGACCCCTGGCAATGCCGGGAGATCGTCTGGAAGGGAGGGGGGGGGTCTGTTCGGATCCCTCTCCCTCCCGATCGGGAGGTCCCACAAAAAAAAAGCCAGGCACCCTTTTAAGCGGTGCCTGGCTTTAAGGCTAAGGTCAGACTAGCACAGTATTAACGTGCATTTAGCCGCACTAAATCACGGCCGCGCTAGCAGCAAATTACGTCCAATGCTGGGCAGCATACGAAGGACGGCCGCACAAAAGTGCGGCCGCACAACGCAAGTGGCAAATTAACGCATTTTTTCGAGAACGTGAAACCGCTAGTACTGATTTACAGAGTGCGCTGCTTCTGCTAGCGGCATGTGTGAGAGATTAGGAGACGTCAGACGCTGCTAATGTCCAGCCAACATCACGTCCAGACGCAAAAAGTGTTTTATTGATAACCGTACAAAATCACGGACGAAAATGCGCATCGTATGACCGCTATCACGTATTCCGTGAAAAAATGCGTCCATTCGTTCGAACGCACTTTTTCACGGACAACGTGAAAAATGCATTAGTCTGAACCTAGCCTTACCCCTTAGGCACTGGGTCGCACTTCGGCACCTTGCGGTCCCGAAGTGCGGCCCAGCTCCGGTGGGGGCCGCCATCTTGGATGGCGGCTCCACGCCCGGGTCCCCCCTCACTGCCTGACGTCGTCACGCATAGCGTGATGACGTCAGATAGCCGGGGAAACCCTAGCTGCCCGGAATCCCCTGGTGTATATAGGGGGTTCATTTGAACCCCGATATCTCCAGAACCGTGGCGGCTAGGGGGTCAAGGAGGGTGTCAATCGAAAGGCCTGAGCATTGTCGGGTATATTACACAGAAAAGGAGAATTTAAAATGGATGCTTGTAGCCATTTTGTTTTAAAGACAGTTTTTCTTTCAAAATATTCTCTAGGTTTAGAAATGAACGAGGTTTTTTTTTAACAAAGTTCATTCCTGGGTTAAGAAGTCCCAGACATGAAAGAATGAATGAATGTGAGATAATGTTAAGACGTGTCATAAGTAAATTTATTGGTCTATTTTAAATTTTTAAAACAAAAGAGATTTTGTCTTTTGGATATAGGAATAAGAGAAAATATTCTGTAATATAAAATTATATTCACAAAATATATGTTTATAATCAAGGTATATTTTATTATAATTACAGTATGAAATATATACTCCAAAATATTGTAGAAAGTATATAATTGGTAAATAATAAAAATTACTAAAGAATAGATTCTGTGAGTTAACCAGGAAAGAATTTAGCTGATCTAAGCAACCAAAAGGGAGTGAGAATATAAATCAAATGACAGACACTGTGTCTAGAGACTGAAGACAAGGTTCTTTGTTAAGTTAGTCTGACCTTTGACCCGAGATAGGACTATTAAAAAGAAATGGTGGAATTAATATAAGAAGTGCAATACTGCCCTCTAGAGGATAGTAAAAATAATTAACTATGACGTCAAATTGGGTATAATAGGCGGCAAAGGTTCTTTTGTAAGTCAGTCAGAGATTCCAACAGACAGAGACTCACATCAGACTCACACCACGATGCACTCAGATCCCAAGACATGAGGCAATCAATATTCTCACCAAATCTCTAACTCCCATGCATTGATTATCTAATATCGATAATTTTCACATATTCCAAAACAAAGCATCACATAGAAAATTCCAAGGCAGACTCATCAACATCCAAATTGGACAGGTAATGTATGAAATAAGAATTAATGTAAAAATATATTTGTAGAGATTTTTGCAACGTAGACTGAGACTTCTCGGATAAGGTTAAAATCCAAATTCTAAGTAATTCTATTCTGCAGATAGAAATATGAAGAAGTGGACATAAGGATTTATTCCTAAAGAAATGTTGCAAGATTGATACCAATATATATATATTGAATTTGGAAATTACTGTGATTAAAATTAATGAGCAAGGAATTATATAACTACAAAATAAAAAGCAAAAGATTCGAAGTTTAATTCTCGAGATTAGGGGAGGATTCACTAAATAAGTTTTTATTACTTATTATTAAATTAGCTCATCTTTTGTTGATCCATGTAGCATAGAGATATATATCTATCTATAAGAGCTGGCTGGTTAAACATTGTTTTGCTGGGAAATGCATGTTGTATTAAGCAGAAATGTTTATTAACCATTTGTGCATTAGTTACTAACTGATAAGGTAAATGATATTAATCATATATGCAGTTACTAACCGGAGATACATATATTGTGAAGCTAGTTTTTATATGCTGATGGAGTGTGGTTTATAAATTGTTGTTCATGATATGAGATTTGAAATTCTTTTGTATACGTAATAAATATATATGTTTTTATCCGATTATTGATTATTGTATTTTTTAAAGCAAAACACAGACAATTAAAAGAATTCAGGATAATTTCTAAGAGATATAGACGATTGATATTTGTGTCTCGTATAAATTTCTTATGAAATAATAATCCCTGATATATTGGAGACAACTGCCGAGGTAGGTCCAGTAGGTCCAATATAGACATATTGGAGGCTTGGCTGATAAATCCAATATACAAACGTGTTGTATTCACGTGCAGAGATTATATCCGACAAATTGGAGGCACTGTTCCGAGATTGTAGTTTTTTGTTTGGAATATAATTGTCAGTATTGTCTGATTAGACAGAGATAAGATATATATATATATTTTGATTCCTTGTTGTATTTTGACTTGTGGTTTTACGGTTATCTACTAAACAGTGTAAAAATGTCAGAGTCAGAATCTGAGACTCAGGAAGATGTAGAGATACATACTAATCAAATAATATTGATAGATGTTATGTCTTATCTAAAGGACAAGTTACACGTCACAGACGATTTATTTGAATGGATAAAAGAATTGAAATCAAATATATCGAATTATGTTGATTCAATCTGGTCAGATCAATCAAATTTTCTTGAGTGTTTGCGAAAGATAAGTGCAGCCACAAATAAAAAGGACAAAGAAATGTTTGTTTTAAAAATTGTGCCTGAATGCATATACTTGATCGCAGAAATGAACAAGAGATTGAGTGATGACAAAGAAACCAGAGACAGATTAGAAAATAAAAATTGTGACTTGCATGAAACCGTAAATAAATTAAAAGATGAGTCAGAACGAATGATAATGGAATTAAAAGTGTATGCAAAAGAAAAAGATCAAATGCAAGATGAGATTGCTCAATTATCCAAATTAAATAAGGGGCTAAACAAACAATTGGCGAGAATGAAACGCGAACATGAGAAATTCGCTGATGAGTTACGTCAGGTTGAAACTGATGTTCGAAGGGTTAAAAATTCTTCGTTAGAGAAGTTCCCTTTGAAAGCTTTAAGCCATACATCACTGAATTCTGACAGCTCTGTTTATCTGAAGAGCCAGAGCGAATGTGAAAGTGAAACTAAATCTCATGATGAAAAAAGAGTAAAACTTCTTACACAGGAGTATTTCAAATCACATCACTCTAGCCAGCCACAGTCTATTAAGAAATATCATAAAGTGAATGATTTAACGAAAATTATTAAAATCCTCAAAATGAGTGGATAACAGATCTAGATAATGATCATAGGCGTGCGCAGCCTATTGCATTAGGGTGTGCACCCAAAAGCTCAAAACACACACATATATATATATATCACATACATACATACATACATACATACATACATACATACAACGACACACACACACCATTACTATGTGTATGCTTCAGGGGTTAAGCAACCTTCGATACCCAGACGTTTTGAAACTACATTTCCAATGAGTCTCATCTATCTTAATTATTGGCCGAGCAACATAGGAGATATAGTTCCAAATGAGCTAGAGGACCAATGACCCCGGTATACATCATGTCACCTCAAAATGCTAGATCAAAAAATTTAAATTTGGATTTTGATCACATGCAGCGTGTAAATTTATTTTACCACATTTTTTCATCCAAAAGATTGTTAGTTAGCGCGGGCGCACCATATTAAAATCCAAACGCTAATCTGTTAGAAAACCCGTTACCGTTTGGAATCTTGCGCTTTTCAGCTCCCTATACTTAACATGGGGAGTGGAAAGTGTTAATCAGCATTAGCATTACAATCTACTAGCGCTGATCACCGTCCGGTTGCGGTTACTGAACATTTACTCACAACCAGGACCTGGTGCTAATGGATTCCACTTCTGCAGAATCAGTCAGCAACAGCTGAACCCCCCCCCCCAAAAATCAGATACTCACCTCTCATCCCGCAAAAAGAACGACTGCTCCATTCACCTCTTCTGGCCGCCAGGAGCAGAGGGAGACTGGGAGAAAAAGTCCCTCAGTCTCACTCTGGGAATCACTATATCGACCTGACGGATCTCACAAAGACTTCAACGACGTGCCGAGTACATCCTCTACACACAAACATGAAACCAGAGGATGCGCTCAGCACGTCGTCAGCAGCAAAGTGGTTAAATGTTAAAAAGGAGTGAAATTTGAGTAGAGTGGCCCATTTAACCTCTTGCTGACTTGTACCAATACAGTCTCCTACCTGTACCTCACGATGCTGCCAAGACGCTCGCTGTAATTCTTTTTGTGGAGTGCAGGCAGCAGATATTGTGGTGATTTCTGTGCACAATACAATCCTTTATGGTACAAGACAAGGGGGCAACACCGGACAAGGAAACAGGTGCAGAATTTTATGCAAAGCAGCCTGTTTAAAGACAGATACATGCATTTATACACACAGCCATACGTTCACATACATAACTATATATCCTCCTCCCTACACCCTGGGGGTATGTAGCAATAAAGCCCACATTAATGTGCAGTGTGAATGAGCATATCCCAGAAACCACAACAATAAAACTCACAGTAATGTACAGTGTGTATGAGCGTATCAGAGATTCGCAGCAATAACACCTTCACTAATATACAGCGTGTATGAGTGTAACAGAGCTCCACAGCAATAAAACTCAGCAATGTGCAGCGTGTATGAGTGTATCAGAGCTCCACAGCAATAAAACTCAGCAATGTGCAGCGTGTAAGAGCGTATCACAGAATCCACAGCAATAAAACCAAGCAATGTGAATGAGCGTATCAGAGAATCCACAGCAATAAAACTCAGCAGTATGCAGTGTATGTGTATCACAGAATCCACAGGCATAAAACTCAGCAGTATGCAGTGTGTATCAGTGTATCACAGAATCCACAGGCATAAAACTCAGCAGTATATGTGTATCACAGAATCCACAGCCATAAAACTCAGCAGTATTTGTGTATCACAGAATCCACAGCCATAAAACTCAGCAGTATTGTGTATCACAGAATCCACAGCCATAAAACTCAGCAGTATTTGTGTATCACAGAATCCACAGCCATAAAACTCAGCAGTATGTGTATCACAGAATCCATAGCCATAAAACTCACACAAATACTGCTAAGTTTTATGGCTATGGATTCTGTGATACACATATACTGCTGAGTTTTATGGCTGTGGATTCTGTGATACACATATACTGCTGAGTTTTATGGCTGTGGATTCTGTGATACACATATACTGCTGAGTTTTATGGCTGTGGATTCTGTGATACACATATACTGCTGAGTTCTATGGCTGTGGATTCTGTGATACACATATACTGCTGAGTTTTATGGCTGTGGATTCTGTGATACACAAATACTGCTGAGTTTTATGGCTGTGGATTCTGTGATACACATATACTGCTGAGTTTTATGGCTGTGGATTCTGTGATACACAAATACTGCTATCACAGAATCCACAGCCATAAAACTCAGCAGTATATGTGTATCACAGAATCCACAGCCATAAAACTGTTTAAATATTTAAAATACACTATTAAAAAATATTTTTCATATATGAAAATTGCCCCCTCTCCTGCTTACCTTTGTTTTTTTTTTTGCTTGCAGGGAGGGGGTTGAATATGTATCATTGGTGGTCCAGTGGCACAGATGGGGGAGGTCAAAGAGGGGTAACCCGGCTGGCCGCATCTGATGGATAGCCGCCGGGACCCCTCATTTCCGCGGGCCTGGCAGCCTCCGCTTCCCTGGTGGTCCCTGTGGTTCGTGGGTGCTGCACTGCGCTCTGTGGATGGCGCACAGACCGCACAGCACATCCCTCACTGACACGAGCGGCCGGCGATCTCTGATGACCTGTCACCTGACCGCCGGCGCTTACTGTCTGTGTCAGAGCGCCGGCGGTCAGGTGACAGGTCATCAGAGATCGCCGGCCGCTCGTGTCAGTGAGGGATGTGCTGTGCGGTCTGTGCGCCATGCACAGAGTGCAGTGCAGCACCCCACGAACCACAGGGACCACCAGGGAAGCGGAGGCTGCCGCCAGGCCCGCGGAGACGAGGGGTCCCGGCGGCTATCCATCGGATGCGGCCAGCCGGGACCCAGAATGTGCCGCGGGCCGGCATTAGGGTGTGCCTAGGCACACCCGGCACACCCCGTGCGCACGCCTATGATAATGATGGAGACAGTCCTAATGTTATTGGTAGAAGTTATGTTATATATTTCTAGGAGAAATAAAACTGCCAAGCTCAATTGCATGATTGTCATTCTAGATTATCTCAGGATATGTGAAGATGGAACAACAGAAGACACTTAACTGGTATCATGTGAAGTGATGTTTTAATTAACATGTGATTCTTTTTCCCAGCATTCAGATGTTTAACTCAAGCTAGTAGATAGACTAGATCCGTACGGTTAATTAAAATTAATCAGAGATCAGAATATCTATAGGGAATTTGAGTGAAATCGCTAGTCTATGAATGGTTATTTATACTCTTTCTTTCAATAGAAATTGAGAAAAGTGGTTAATCCGAACTGCGACGCTTAATCCGCAAAGATGAATCGGACCACCAAAGATTGCGACTATCTGGAAATTCTACGGTTTTCCGCACAATTCCAAGGAGAATGCTAAAGTCCCATGCGAATCAAGCTCATGCAAGCCTGAAAGACATGCGGGATACAGCCAGGATACCGTTGATTGCTATGTACAAGAACCACCGAAGAAAAAGATTTGCTGCATATTTTATTGCAACCGCTGTTCGATACAGAGAGAGAAGCAAATGTTTACCGGAAGAATCTGGTACAAAACAAGAGAGTGTTCATACCCACACCAGTGATTCTCGTGAAAGTTTCTAAAGAATCAAGAGTTGTTATCGAGAAGTTATTTTTATAAATGAAGTCTGGTATGAAGAGAACAAATCGTCGTCGTATTCCAAGGGCAAGAGATACCCATGAATCCAGATTTGAAATCTTTGCTACAGAACTAGCATGACCATACTATTGAACTTCTAATAAAGAGATAATCT
This sequence comes from Leptobrachium leishanense, assembly GCA_009667805.1. NCBI lineage: Eukaryota > Metazoa > Chordata > Amphibia > Anura > Megophryidae > Leptobrachium > Leptobrachium leishanense. The sequence continues at coordinate 187,935,622 of CM019066.1, forward strand.
AACAATTTATGCTCCAATGTATTCACAGATTGATTATCAATTGCTATCTGCTTATAACGGGCCAAAGATTACAGAGATTGTGATTTGTATGGTAATTATGTTTCTAACAGTCTGGATGATTGTACTAACAAAGAAAGTACGTACATTGAAGTTTAAAAACACTACATCTTCAATTATTAAATGGATGAAAGAAGAAAAACGTGTTGCGAAAGGCGGAGACCTAGCCTAATTGGTAAAGGGGGGAGAGATTGTATGTTTTCCTCAATTTAATTGGTCAATAAATCCAAGAAACCAAAGGGGGGTTATGTCGGGTATATTACACAGAAAAGGAGAATTTAAAATGGATGCTTGTAGCCATTTTGTTTTAAAGACAGTTTTTCTTTCAAAATATTCTCTAGGTTTAGAAATGAACGAGGTTTTTTTTTAACAAAGTTCATTCCTGGGTTAAGAAGTCCCAGACATGAAAGAATGAATGAATGTGAGATAATGTTAAGACGTGTCATAAGTAAATTTATTGGTCTATTTTAAATTTTTAAAACAAAAGAGATTTTGTCTTTTGAGTATAGGAATAAGAGAAAATATTCTGTAATATAAAATTATATTCACAAAATATATGTTTATAATCAAGGTATATTTTATTATAATTACAGTATGAAATATATACTCCAAAATATTGTAGAAAGTATATAATTGGTAAATAATAAAAATTACTAAAGAATAGATTCTGTGAGTTAACCAGGAAAGAATTTAGCTGATCTAAGCAACCAAAAGGGAGTGAGAATATAAATCAAATGACAGACACTGTGTCTAGAGACTGAAGACAAGGTTCTTTGTTAAGTTAGTCTAACCTTTGACCCGAGATAGGACTATTAAAAAGAAATGGTGGAATTAATATAAGAAGTGCAATACTGCCCTCTAGAGGATAGTAAAAATAATTAACTATGACGTCAAATTGGGTATAATAGGCGGCAAAGGTTCTTTTGTAAGTCAGTCAGAGATTCCAACAGACAGAGACTCACATCAGACTCACACCACGATGCACTCAGATCCCAAGACATGAGGCAATCAATATTCTCACCAAATCTCTAACTCACATGCATTGATTATCTAATATCGATAATTTTCACATATTCCAAAACAAAGCATCACATAGAAAATTCCAAGGCACACTCATCAACATCCAAATTGGACAGGTAATGTATGAAATAAGGAATTAATGTAAAAATATATTTGTAGAGATTTTTGCAACGTAGACTGAGACTTCTCGGATAAGGTTAAAATCCAAATTCTAAGTAATTCTATTCTGCAGATAGAAATATGAAGAAGTGGACATAAGGATTTATTCCTAAAGAAATGTTGCAAGATTGATACCAATATATATATATTGAATTTGGAAATTACTGTGATTAAAATTAATGAGCAAGGAATTATATAACTACAAAATAAAAAGCAAAAGATTCGAAGTTTAATTCTCGAGATTAGGGGAGGATTCACTAAATAAGTTTTTATTACTTATTATTAAATTAGCTCATCTTTTGTTGATCCATGTAGCATAGAGATATATATCTATCTATAAGAGCTGGCTGGTTAAACATTGTTTGCTGGGAAATGCATGTTGTATTAAGCAGAAATGTTTATTAACCATTTGTGCATTAGTTACTAACTGATAAGGTAAATGATATTAATCATATATGCAGTTACTAACCGGCGATACATATATTGTGAAGCTAGTTTTTATATGCTGATGGAGTGTGGTTTATAAATTGTTGTTCATGATATGAGATTTGAAATTCTTTTGTATACGTAATAAATATATATATGTTTTTATCCGATTATTGATTATTGTATTTTTTAAAGCAAAACACAGACAATTAAAAGAATTCAGGATAATTTCTAAGAGATATAGACGATTGATATTTGTGTCTCGTATAAATTTCTTATGAAATAATAATCCCTGATATATTGGAGACAACTGCCAAGGTAGGTCCAGTAGGTCCAATATAGACATATTGGAGGCTTGGCTGATAAATCCAATATATATAAACGTGTTGTATTCACGTGCAGAGATTATATCCAACAGCATCGAATGATACCCAACATGACCAGATATAAAGTAAAAAAATAAAAATAAAAAAACATGTATTTTTTTTTGTGTGTTATTTTTATTAATGCAGCAATATTGTTCACATTTCAATTATAATGTGAACAATGATGCTGCACTAATGATTTTTTTCTATGGTGTGCGTTTGCTAAAAATCACATAATTCCCCCCAAAAAATTTAATAAGTCCCCATTTCTTTTTTTTATATTTAAAGTTTTTATTTTGTAAAGGAGTCATCATATAAGCAGAAAGCGTAAGGGCCGCGCAGGGCCACAAGTTAAGCAATCAACACAATGAGATATCAGAAGGGAGGGGGGGGGGGTCATGCAAAAAATCAGCAGAATGTCGAAAAGCTGGGGGGGGAGGTGGTTATAGCGAAAGGCATCAGAAATGCTTCAGAAGAGTGAGAATGTCCAGAACGGAAGCGAGGGGGTCATCAACAAGTGTAAATGTCGCACGCGGGAGTCCACGAGTAAACTCTCAGCCAGTGTCCCGGAAAGGTAACATCGACAATGCAGGCAGGGAGAAGCCAAGCAGGCCCGGCCAGACAGCAGACTGAGGCATGGCAAAATAAATCCGGCCCGGCCGGTCAGGCAAGCTCCTGCCACGACCACCGCCAAGAGCGCGGGACAGGGTCGCAGGCAGAGTCGGGGTAGGGGACAGCAAAAAAGTGTCAAACGGAGGTATCCTCGCGAATTCCACGTGGGAGAGGTCCGTTGCCTCCAGCTCCGGTCGATCCCAACAGATGCCACCAGAACATCTGCCAGCTCCATCCGGGCGAGCGTTCCTCGGCAGATAGGCCCCTCAGAGACGCACAACGGGGGCAGCTCCCTCGTGGGCAGCTCCATCGGCTCGACGGGCAGCCGCGCCGGGGGAGTCAGCTCCCCGCTCGCATCCTGCAGCACTCCGACCTCCTCCTCACATCCGCGTACCTCAGTGTCAGGCCGTTCGTCCCCAGATACACTGCTGTATGAGGCCTTGACTTCCCGGCCAGAACGCAGCACAGCCATAACCCGGCGCACATCGCCTCATGTCATCGGGCGTCCATCATCCTCCAGCAGCTGCAGCAAGATGTCCAAAACGTCCGGGGGATGGGGGCCCTCCGTCTCCCCGGTCTTTGTCATGGCACTTCGCAAGTTCAGGGCACTCGCCGCAAGCCCGCCAGGAGACAACAGATGGCAGGATGTAGGCCGCAAGATGGCCGCCAGCACCACACTTCAGCCAGGGAAGATGACCAGCGAGCAAGTCTCTCTCGACCGGAGGGGGGGAAACGGGCTACGGTCAGCACACACCCGGTGGCCAGCCGCTCCCAGCAAAGGGTTTCAGTCGGTAAAACAAGCACAAATAGCCCCAGGGAGAAGGGATCACCACGGAGCTCAAGCAGGATGCGACTTCTCCCTCCAGCAGCCGGCCACGCCCCCCCAATAAGTCCCCATTTCAAATTTTTTTACAAGCGCACCCCATAGAAAATATAACCGTAAATGTTCATGTAATGTGAAAAAAAACACTTTACACGCTGCAGATGATTAAAAATTCAAGTTTTATTGCATTTTTTGTTATAATATACAGTGTAGAGGTCGGCAGGGCTGGGTCCTGGATGGACACTATGTTTCACCCCTATTTGGGTTGTGGTCCCTTTAAGTGCAACCACAGGGTTAATCTTCCTATCCAGGAAGATCTTTAAAGCCAGCAACTCCCAGATAGGATTGTGGGAGTTTAGGAAAAGAAAAGTAATCAGTGGAAGCTGTGTGTTTGTGTTCCAAAAGCAGGAGACGTGCTGTGCCTTGCTGGAGAGGCTTCTACATACTGGGGAAAGGATTCCCTAGGTTTGGGACTGTTTAAAGCGTTGGTGAGCCACTATTATTTCTCTGTTTATTTGTGCTGAAGATCAGGACTTTGCTTTAATTTCGCTGAACCAAAGCGTGTACTTATTATGTTGCCTTTTTGACTGCCCTGAAAGGGTGAATAAAACTGTTTTGTTTGTGAAAGACATTGTGCACGTGCTCTGTGGGCCCCCAAACGTCACAACAGGCAGAACATGACGTATACATATAAAAATGATATATTATGAATCTGCCGAGTCTGCCGGAAAGAACGATATATAATATGTCTGGGTCGTATAATAAAATGTGGCTTCAAATCGTGTTTAAACATGATGAGCGAAAGAAGTAAATATTAGCTCCGCACACAGCGGTGAAATGCCTCAGTAGTGAAAGGGTTAAAGGAACAGTGAGTTTTCCATAAGAAAAGGGTTAAAAATAAAAACGAAAAATTCGAATCGAACTCCGAATTGATCGAACCGAACAGCTCATCCCTACCCAGGACATACTTGAAAATTAGTGAAATCTCAATGTATCCTTCCTGGTAAAATGCATTGCAAACGTTTAAAAAAAAAAATATATATATATATTTTTTTTTTAGTGTCATCCTTAGGGGGTGGTGCCACCCGGTGCGGGCCGCCCCTCCCCTAGGTACGCCCCTGGCACTTGGATTCTGGCCCAGGCTGCTGAATTATTGTTACCCTTGTAATTGGGCCCTAAATTTATAAGAAGAAATGTTGATTATAATTGTAGATCGTTCTGGATTATTCCTTTCTGATTACCTTCCATGTTCTTTTCCACCCGGATTTTTGAAAATACTTTTCAAACATAATTTTGTTTCAAATCTCTGTAGGTCAACATACATCTCAAACTTCTTTAGACATTTAGACATTGCGTCAGGGGAAATTTTAAGCCTCTTTTTATATATTTATCGAAATATTTATTTCTAAACTAGTTTTTTCTGTTAAATTAAAAATCCCTGTCATGTCAAAGATGGCAGACATGGGTGTACTTCCTCGTTCCATGATGAGGTGCTGCCACGTCTGGCATCCGGGACCTTGCTCAGCGCCCGGCAGCGCCGTCCTTGTTGTTCGCTGACCAGGCGGCGAATGATATGCAGAACCGCGGCGGTCACCTGGGTGGTCAGGGGGCAGGGCGCGAAGCCGCTGGCTTTAAAATCAGTCTGCTCAGGCAGACTCATTGCCCTGACGTAGAGTTCACTTCCCCACGCTTTGACGATTACGGCTTATATTGTGACATTGGCTATTCTGAGAACCCTCTATGTGCATGACCACGGCTATTCCTGAGAACCCTGCTTTGTGTACCGACCCAGCTATTTCTGAGAACCCCGCTTTGTGTAAGACCACAGATATTTCTGACAACTCGGTACGGAGTACAAACCTTGGTATAAGGCTGACCCGCTCTCCTGGCATTCAGACCTCTACTGTCAGGGCCTACTGAGTACACCTACTCTGGGTCCTGTTAACCCTTTCTGGGTGTTATTCCCTGAAGTTAGTCAGCTGTACCGGCCATTCAAGGATCGGAGGGATAGATAGGTTACGGTGTACAGTGACCAGCATTGTAGACCAAAAGGGGGATCTGTGACAGGTGCAAGGACGTTGCGTGCATGCCCAGGATGGCCAAATAGAATTATGGGTATGTGTTCCAAGGGTGGTACAAGGTAGTGTTTTGTGCACATATCCAAGATGGTGGGACAGGAAGAATGGTCACGATCTGAAAATGAAGTTCTGAACTGCACGCAATAATCGGCAATCAGGCATGTACTAGCCATCAGGACTACCGGGAGAATCCCGGTGGGCTGATGGCTCAGCGGGCTGGCCGCCTGACTGGGCCCGCAGCCTGGGGCTTTCCTAGATCGGCCGGCCCCCTGGGGCTCGCCTAGGTCAGCTGGCTGACCTAGGCAAGCCCCAGGCTGCGGGCTTAGTCAGGCTGCTGTTCTTCTGTTCCTGTGCTGACTCCTCATTTGACGCGGATGTGTCACGTGTCCAGTGCGCCGGCACCATGTGTCGCGGGAAGGAGCAGGAGGTGACTATAGGAGCAGGAGAGTGGTAGTGCGTGCACTGCATGGATGACCAGTCCAACCCGACTATGGTTCACATCGGATCTGTAGTGGCTGGTAGGCAGCTCGGGGGTGAGCAGGTGAGTGAAGCAGCTTGTCCCAACTCACACTCTCTGGCAGCGTCAAACAGCCCCCACCTACTCCTCTCTGGCAGTGCAAAAACAGCCCCCTGCACCGCTCACTCTCTGGCAGCCCCAAACAGCTCCCCTGCTCCTCTCGCTCTCTGGCAGTGCCAAACATCCCCCCTCACTCTCTGGCAGCGCCAAAGAGCCCCCCACTCCTCTCAGTCACTGGCAGCGCTCCACACCACCCTGCTCCTCACTGGCTGCACTCACACACACTTGAATTGTCCTAGCCTGTGGAGCCTGGACATTTAGATGTGTAGATCTAGGCACATGATGGAACCAGAGGGCAGGGAAGTCAGACAGCTGCGGGAGATGCTCGCCCGGCCTCCTTTTCTGCAGCTGTGACAGGTAGCTCAGGCTCTGACCCGCTCGGCAGGTAGGAGGAGGGGGAGGATGGTCAAAGGGGAGATGCAGGTTGGAGCCGGGCTCTCTGGTCGTGCTTGGAAAATGTATGTGGAGAGGCAGGCACTTAAACCAGACCTCCTGCCTGTGCCTGTCCATGCAATAACTTATGCCTTATACTTTCTGTGCCCAATCTGTAAACCAGCCAGCGCATTGAGGTCTGCCTGGCATAATGTACATTCTGTGATCTGCTTCCGATCGAAGTGGCTCTTAATATGAATTAGGCAGAGGGGGGGGGGAGGAATATGAATTGGGGTGATATAGGGGCTAGTAATATGAATTGGGGCAATGGGGGCTATTAATATCAATTTGGGGCGATAGGGTGGGCTATTAATATGAATTTGGGGCAATAGGGGGCTATTAATATGAATTGGGGCGATATGGGGGCTATTAATATGAATCGAGCCAATAGAGGGGGTCATTAATATGAATTGGGGTGACGGGGCAATTATGAATTGGGGCGATTGAGGGGGCTATTAATATGCGTGGGGGCATAGAGAGGGTTATTAATATGAATTCGGGCATACTGTTTGGCAACTCCATTTTCGACAAAACATGGTGAATTTTCACTAAATCGTGAATTCGCTGTATTTTTGGCGAAATGGAATCACCGAATAATGCTGAAATGCAGGAAACGCAAGGCACGGAAATTGCACACAATATAAAATATTTTCATTTCATGTCAAAAAATACAAACAAAATCTTTAGCTCTGCCCACAGAGATCTTAATGCGACCCTGCGTATTCGCATAAGCGGAGTGGGCCACTGTCATGGATGAAGTCCAGAGCCAATTTTTTGTCCCAGTACAGCCCTGTCGGCAATTATCGGATAACTGTATAGAAAGAGGATTGCTAAAGGACTTTGATATACCAGCTGATGTAGCCACACACTGGCGAAACGCATTCTGGTCAGTCTGTTTTTATTGCTAATTGAAGTTTATTTATTTTTCACATCGTTTGGAGTGGTATGGATTGGGTTTTCCTTAAAATCCATAATCATTTTCCATAGAGCCGAGGAGGGCTCATGCTGGAGTAAGTAGGCATTTATCTATGGAAAGGGTGGAAGTTTTTATACAGGATGAATCTAGTGTTCTCTTTTTTGTCTGTATATATGTGTGGAAAAATTGGAAGAAGAAAGGTGCAGAGGAGAGGAATGAAGGTGTGTGGGCACCTGATAAAAGTAAAAGGCCCACCTGCGTATATAGAGCCTGTAGAGGGCTCCCAAATGTGTAAGTTGGATTCCTTTTTTCTCCATGAATATTGTTTATTAATAATACTACACAATATTGGACATTTTTTCCAGTTTATTTTCTATATGTATTGTTGGCAAGAACCTCAGTAGGAAGTCATATTTCATATATGTGTGTGTCTGTACCACTGAGTGTGTGAATCAATGAGTCTTAAACCATGGGCACATTGGGCAGTAATTGTGATGCATTTCGGAATAGAATTAAAATGTTGAAAGGATAATCGTAATCGAATTGTATCGCGAGACCAGTGAAGATGCGCACCCGTAGTCCATGCATTATTAATTTGCTGTCCTTTGCATTGGCAAAACAGATAATACAGGCAGGATGATTGCTTGCTGCACTCAAGTATTTTGATGGATGCCGCACAACAGGTTTTCTAAAAGTACTCCAAAGGCGATGGCAATCAATGACTGAGTGCGACTTACATTCAAAGCCACTGCAATAAAAAAGGAGTTATATTAAAACCACACATAAACAATTCAATACCATTGTTTTTCTGCTTCCAATTTTGAAATTTTATTTATACAAATCCTTCTGCAGTTTGGTCTTGTTTATTTCAAAGCATACGTTTAGAAAGTGTCATGAAAGAACTGCAACTACACGAGTACTAAGTACTCGGGCAAATGGCAGTATCGGCACCGGTGCACCCTAGTTATAAAAGTAAAATAATGTGAGCCCAACTCCATAGTTAACAGTAAAAAAGTAGATGGTAAGCAGGAAAATCTGCACCTGCAGATTTCCCCATACCGTCTCCATTTTTACTGTCGTAGGTAAAAGGTAGGTGCTTGCTTAGTACCTCACCAAGGAATGTAGCGCAAAGCTGCTGAATATTAGCAGCGGCGGTCTGTGCCTTCGTGTGTATCGGCTCGTTTACTGTAGGGAATATAGCCCAGTACTTTTTGTGAATACCAGAAAACAGTGATAACTAACCTTAACATCCTACATTTTTCAGAACTGCATATTCCATGTGGCTTCTTCAGCCTTGAGAAAAAAAAGGGTGCAAGTAGATGCTGTACCCCAGAGAACAGTCTGTCAAGAACCCACTAAAACTACGATGGATAGCTGGTACGGCATATTCAAAAATTATAACGTGCAGGCTTCTAGATATTACCTCGTATCGCTTGGGTATTCGATGTTAGAACAAAAAGTGTAATCAGCCGCAGACAGAGCGGGGTGTAATCGTGCTCCCAAATCACCGCAGGGATCAGAAGAAGTTTCCCATAACTTGAGAGCAGAAGCGCCTTCAGAAGCAAATGACGATTGGATTGGGATTTCAGGAGATCAGGCATCACCACTGACAAAACAATGAAGATACCTACAAGGAATGCAGATTGTTCTGGAAGAAGGAAAGAAAATAAGTTTCCTACTAAATAATTTATAAGGATTTCCATCAATTTGCATTTATTAAGGACCTCAAAGAGGCTGGGCAAGGTGGACACAAGTGCTTGAAAGGATTCTCTGGGCAAAAAAAAAAAAAAAAAGAAAAAAAAAAAAAGAAAAAGAGAACCGGGCACTTATTTACTAACCTCTCCTGACTCTTACCCAGCCCCCCCTTTACTTTAAGGAGTATATACTACAGTCTCAACATTCACTTCTAGCTTAATCTGAATGAAGTCACCTAGCTGTAAAGTACCAGCGAATATGACAAACGCTAAATACGGCTTCATTGCAGGCTGGTAGAAGGATGGTGTATAGCAGGTGTCAGCAATCTTGGCTCTCCAGTTTTTTTAGAACTACATGTCTTTAGATGCTCAGCCACTCACTAGGTTATCTGAGCTTTCTGGTAAAGAGACAGGTCAGGTATGATCATCGGATTTAAACACTGCTCGAAGTTCAGTTTTTTGTAGAACACAGACAAATTCTATTAAACTCAAAAGGCTTAAGGTCTCAGTTGACCAAAATTTACTAGACGTTTGTAGATGTGGCCACACACACATTTTCCCATTATGGCTACAGTAGAGGTGACATTTTAAGACAGTAAAGAGGAAAGTAGAAGGTTATCCAAACAGAATGCTACCCTAGGCACCCTATCCCATAGCTTGCTTCCTAAATTAACATTGTTTGCTATCACTGATTCTTTGATATCCCGGTTATACAGCGTTCTGACTAACATGGATTACTACACCTCATTTTTGTCAAACAGTGGCCCCCAGATGTTTCTTAAATACAACTCCCATGATTCTCTGGCCATCTATTGTATTCAAAGAATTGTAGGCCATCAACATTTGGGGGGGGGGGTTGAGATCCATGCTGTATACTCATACTGAATACATTTATATTAATGTAAGTTTGGACAATCTCAGCTATAATTAAAAGGCACAGTCTGAAACAGTCTTTCAACGGAACAGCTAGTGCATTGCGGACCAATAAATGCCTTTCAATGCATTTAAAAGTTGGGGTGAGGGTCAGGAAAGGATTATAGTCATTTTAGAGTATCCCTTCAGTGACAATGTGCTCACTTCATCCTGAAGAATTACATTGTTTACCAGAATTTATAAATTTACAATCTTTTTTTTAAAAAATATAGAATTTTTATTAACAAATTTTCAAGGAAAAGGAAAAACAGGGGGGTACAAAAATCAAAAAGGGAACAGATACAGAAATAAAGATAAAGTTATGCACCACAATATACAGACATTATAACGAAACATTACATTACAGCCTCACAGTACTATGAGACGTCAATTATCCGACAGGACTATATCAAACTTTACAATGCGACAGTGTAAGCATCCCAAATAGTCCAGTGATCTTTGCCTACCCCTTTCAATCCCATCAAAGACCTGGCCATGGCATCTAGGGACCTGAGCTCCCCCATCCTAGTTTTGACCATACCCATTGTGGGTATCTTATCCGATTTCCAATTGAAAGCTATGAAATTAGTGGAGACAGATAAAATATGGGCTAGGAGTTGTTTCTGAAAACGGGAAAGGGTTGAGGGGAACATTTGAAGGAGAAAAGTATCAGGGACGGGGTGATCTCCACTCCCAGAACCTCCGTACTCAATGAGGCTAGCTGGTCCCAAAAGAGTGTAAGTCGAGAGCAGGTCCACCATATGTGGAAAAACGTCCCATCCTCCTCCCCGCACCTCCAGCAGGTCTTAGGAACAGTGGGTTTAAAATGGTGTTCTCTGTCGGGGGTAATATACCAGCGGTACAGAACCTTTTTCCTAGCTTCCGTCAGTGAGATACATCTAAACTTTTTGCAATCTAATAAAAAGCTGTCTCTCCATTGGTCTGGGGTAAATGAGTGATTCAGGTCTCGTTCCCATGTCTCTTGGAATCGCCACCGTTTAATCTGAGGTCTAGTCAATAACTGTTGATATAGCAGAGACAATAGACGAGTTTCGGGAGAGGGGTGTAAGCAGTATTTTTCAAACTGAGTAAGGATATCCGAGTTGGGGGGTAGATGTAACAGACCGTACTGCGAGAGACAGGAGCGTAACCTCAAAAAGTGAAAGCCGAGTTTAGCATGTAGGGAGTGTTTATCCTGAAGCTGCCTGAAGGGAAGAAGGTCATGTGAGGCATATAGATAATATAATTTGTCTAGCAAAGCTCGATTCCACGGGCGGGGATCAAAATTAGGGATCAGGTGAGTAAATACCGATATAGGAGATGCTAAAGATAGTGGGTGTATTGCCGTCAGGGCAGAGCGCGTCACATCCCAGACACGTATGAAAAGTATCGCCAAATCAGGCAGCTCGTTTAATAGCCGTCTGGTGGATTTTGGCGTCCACAGAAAACCCAAAAAGTCATGTGGGAGGGTGCTGGGTAAGAGTAGGGCAGACCACTGAGGGAGATTAATCCCCGTAAAGAGGCGGCCAAGATTCGTCATCACCGCTGCCCTATAATACAAGAGTAGATTGGGTAAACCCAAACCCCCTCCGGCCACAGGTTGATGCAAAAGAGCAATTTTAATGCGAGGTCGCTTGCCCCGCCATATAAAGTGGGAGAGGGTTGAGAGAAGTGCCGCAAAAAAGGACCGCGTGGCCATTATCGGCAATGCCCTGAAAACATACAACAATTTCGGCAGTAACATCATTTTTATCGCATTAATCCTTCCTGCCCATGATATCTCTACATTAGACCATTGTTGACACAGATTAGAGGTTAGAGCAATAAGAGGTGTATAATTAAGCGCAAAAAGTTGGGATTTAGTAAACGTCAGCTTGATTCCTAAATATGTCAGGGAACTAGTACGCCAGTCATATGGGTAGATTTTTTTGAGGGAGGTTAGATCAGAAACCAAGATATTGTATGGTAGGGCCTGGGTTTTATGAACATTAATTTTATGATAAGATATTCTCCCATATGTCTCCAAAAATGGAGTGAAGGGCAGGCAAGGAGGTAAGGGGATTAGTCAACGTAAGCAGAATGTCATCCGCAAACAGACTTAGTTTATAAGCCGAAGGGCCTACCATGAGACCCTCCACCTCATCAGCCTGTCTTATAGCTTGCGCAAGTGGTTCCAGTGCTAATGCATATAGAATGGGGGAAAGAGGGCAGCCCTGCCTTGTGCCATTCGTTATGGAAATCACGGAGGATTGAAAACCCGCTGTTAATACCCGGGCATTTGGACAGGAATATAACGCCATAATAGCTCCTATAAACTCTCGGGGAAAATTAAATTTCAATAAAGTATGTTCCAAGAACCTCCAATGGAGTCGGTCAAACGCTTTTTCGGCATCTAGCGAGAGCATCAGGGTCGGTGTGTTGGATCGCCTAGCATGGTCCATCAACGCCATAGCCTTGATAGTGTTATCAGGGCCCTGTCTGGATGTGATAAACCCAACCTGATCATCAGCTATTAGTAGAGGCATGATGTCGACCAGTCTAGTAGCTAGTATCTTAGCATAAATTTTAGCATCTACATTAATAAGAGAGATAGGTCTATATTTGGAACATTGATCTGCCGGTGGGGACGTTTTGGGTATAGTTACTATAGTAGCGGACAACCAGTCAGTAGTCGCAGTCCCTGAGGTAAATACATGGGTTAACGCAGAGAGGAGAGGGGCGTTAAGGCGGGTCGAAAAGGATTTATAGTAGGCCGCCGTGAAACCATCCGGGCCCGGCGCCTTATTAGATTTGAGGGAGGAGAGGGCCAAAGTGAGTTCTGTCATAGAGGGAGAGGAGATTAGACTGGGAATGTATGTGTCTGGCAGTGCAGGTAGATGCAAGCGCTGGAGGAAAGGAAAAATCCCCGATAGAGTGGGTTGCGGCAGCGTGGTCTCCTGTTGTAAATTATATAAAGCGGAATAATATTCAGCAAAAGAGTCTGCAATCTGCTGAGGGTGATAATGTGCTGATCCGTCCGCCGCTGTCAAATGATCAATTTTAGATTTCGCCACCTTTTTTCTCAGTCTGTTGGCCATTATCTTGCTAGTCTTATTATTGTACAAATACATCTTAGTCCGCAACCGGCGTGCCGCCCACACGTAATCTCGTTTATCCAATTCCGTCAACTGCAGTTGGAGTCCAACTAAAGTGGATCGTGTGGTCGGGTCTGATTGTTTCTTGTTTAGGGACGTGGCCTGGTGTATTTGGTGTAGTAAAGTCAGTCTATGGGAAGAGTTCAGCTTTTTGAAATACGAGCCCCATTTAATTAGTACTCCTCTCACTACCGCTTTATGCGCTTGCCATATAGTAAGGGGGTTCACGTCTGGGGTGGTGTTCTCTTTAAAGTAATTCTCTAGGGAGTGTTGGACATCCTCTACCACTTCCGGGCGGGACATAAGGGACTCATTTAGGCGCCATGGTGATCGTCCCTTAGGGACACGGGAGTCAGGGAGTTGCAGACTAATAGGTGCGTGGTCTGACCAAGACATAGAGCCCAGTTTACAATCAGACACCAAATTCAATAGGTCTGCCGTCACAAAAAAGTAGTCTATTCTGGAGTAAGTTTTATGCGCTCCTGAGTAAAAAGTATAGTCACAGTCATCAGGGTTTAAAATTCGCCAGATATCAAACAGCTGGAATTCCGCCAAAAGAGCAGCAAAGTTGCGCGCTGCAGTTCGCTGCACTCTGGTAGATCGGGGTGGCAAGTCAAGGGATTGATTAAAGTCCCCACAGATTACGAGCTGTCCCGCGGATCCTGCCAGCAACCTTGCCAATTCTGTACGGAGGAAGGGGATTTGACCAGTATTAGGGCAGTAGAAGTTAGCGATGGTATACTGGGCACGGTTTATGTCACATATTACAAAAAGGTATCGCCCATTAGGATCTGAGATCACCCTATGCAAGTTAAAAACCACATTCTGATGAATTAGGATGGAGACTCCTCTCGCCTTCACCGGAGCCGTGGCATGGAAATGATGGGAGTAATGTGGAAGATATAGTTTAGGGTGGGCCGACGTTTTAAAATGGGTTTCCTGAAGACACACCACGTCAGGGGGTTGGTGTCTCAGATCAGCGTACAGAGAGTGGCGTTTGTACGGGACATTCAAACCCTTCACATTAAGCGATACTATTTTAAATACCATTATACATTATGAGATAGGGCAAGCAGAGCAGACAAAATACACATCCTGAGTCCCGCTGCCTCGTCGGCGAAACATCCCCCCTGGAGCATCTAGCATTTGACATTTACGTATATGATGCCAGAAAATTCCGGCCTGTCCAGAACAGCTTCTGATTTGTAGGGGAAGCTTAGAAAAAGAATAATGTGGTGCAAAGAAAACAACAAAAGAAAAAAGGACAAGGGAAAAACACAAAAAGAATAAAAACTGGAAAAAATAAGAAAAAGAACGTTCAGTGCAAACGACACTGGAAAAATATATACAGTACCTCTCCTAGGCCACGGAAGACTCGGGCCAACCCTGGTCATACCAGGGGGAGTGGAGGGGGGTGTTCGGATCCACACTCTCCAAAAATGGAGATGGAGAGCAGGAAAAAATACTCATCCACCGACTCTCCCGCTGTCTTCAAGTCTTAACTCGTGCGGTCAGGACAATATAAACCTCAGGAATCTCCCGGATCTTGGAAATCCAGCTGACTGCACCCATAGGACCTCTAGGCAACTTTTATTTCGCCGTATTCACACGGTGCCACTCCGGTGAGACCTTTTGCGGTGACGGAGGTGCTTGTCGAGGTGGCGTGAATTCACCCATCAGATTCCACGTCTGAAGAGCAGCTAGGCCGTCGCCGACGTTCCGCAAGACTGTCAGCTCTCCGTCGCGGGTTACCAGCAGCTTCAGTGGGAATCCCCAACGATACTGAATCTGGTGATTTCGCAGGATCTTGGTCACAGGTAGGAATTCTTTGCGTTTTGACATAGTAGTAGCGGATAAATCAGGGAAGAACAGAAGGTCTGCGTATGGTGGAGGAAGAGTCGTTGCGGTTCTCATGGCGGAGAGAAGGGATTCTTTAATCCGGAAGAAGTGCACCCTCATCAAAACATCTCTCGGAACCGTTTGATCCAGATGTCGCGGCTTCGGTATACGGTGTATTCTGTCGAGCTGTAATTCCGTGTCCAGTTTTCCCGGTAACAAGGTTCGCATCAAGGTCCGCATATATGCTGTCAAGTCCCCAGGTTTAATCGTTTCAGGTATTCCTCGTACACGTATATTATTCCTGCGGGAGCGGTCTTCCAAATCGGTCACCTTAAGTAATAACGATTCGTGCGTGGATTTTAACTCCTTATAAGCATCTACAAGATCGTTATGGGCTAAGCACAGTTCATCCGTTTTGGTTTCTAAGGCATCAGCACGCTCACCCAGATCACGAATTTCCTGGTGGAGATTAGCTGTGATAGCCCGGAAATCTTCCTGAATTGTGGTTCTGAGGTCTTGGAGCAGAGATTGGAGCTGGAGCCCAGAGGCAGGTGAAGAGGCAGACAGAATCTGGGGAGGAAAGTCCCCCTCCTCCGCGGGATCGATCTCGGTGATCCGGAATCGCGGGAGGTCCGGGCGCCATCTTGCGGCCTTTCCCTTGCCTTCCCAAATCGCGACACCTCGGCCGCTTTTGGGGTCTTGCCTGGTGCCATCGGGTACCTGGAGTAGTCCTGAGGTGTATGGAGCCGTTTATGGCGCAAACCGCCGCCGTTTTGGGCCGCTTTAGCGGGAGAAACAATCGGGGAAGAGAGAGCTCACCTCACATGCGGCTGCTCAGTATGGCTGCCGGCCACGCCCCCCTAAATTTACAATCTTTATTGATATCATAAAGAAATCACCTTGGAAAAGATTAGGTTAATAACATGCAACAGTTTGCTGACTGTTAGAGAAATTCAGATAAGCCCTGCAATTAGTGAGGCTATCCGCATGGATTCTACTGATCTTAAATGATTGAATCAATCGGCCTTGTTTGCCTGTACCAGGGAAACACATTTAGGCTAAGCATGTGGTTAACCAGAATTGTATGTTCGTTGAATATTCCATTGGATTCTCTAATTACTAATTAGTGCAGAAACAGATCAGTGCACTGAAAACTAATCTATTACATAATTCAAACAAGAAAATCTGAAACATTTGAAAATCTGTATATTACTATCAGAATGCTTAAAGTGAACTTGTTACGGGATCTTAAGACTTTGACTTTTAATGTTTTGTCTTTATGGATTTCTGACAAAACATCTCATTAGACAATAAGTATAGTATTGAGATGGTTCGCATTGTTGTGACTCCTGCGGGTGAACATGCAAGCATGACCCTTCCCAGACTCCCTATTGCACAGGTGGTCCTGTCTGTACATACATCTCCCATCCAAGTGAGAAGCTGAGTGATACTGATGTGCTGGCCAAGGAATGGTTGGAGAAACACCTGAGGGTCCACCAGCACCCTCCTGAGAGCATCAGTCACCGGCATAGATCACTATGTTAAAAGAAAAAAAAAGAGTGGCAGGTGGGAAGGAGTCTGTCCTTATGAAATTGTTGACCTGTGCTAGATGCTTTGTTAGGATACAAAAAAACCTACCACTACATTCAGCCTGCAGACCATACATTGCAGATTTGCTAGAAGAGCTCTGCTGTGCAAGGACACAGGCTGCATGTCTGGTCTGTGCGCACAACACAGTTTAGTTGCGGGTCAATAACAAGTTGGGGGAAGTAGGTGTAGAATAGTCAGTAGCCTGGTGGGCACAAGATTTAATAAATCATACCATGGCTAGAAGGCCCAGAGCAAGCACCTGTTTCGGACAGGAAGGGACTGGGTTATTGCTGTTGGGATTGCTGTAAAATGTTGCAATTATAACCAGGAATGGGTCAGATTCGAGGCACAGGAGCCTATTTGTGCAACATAGAAATAACGCCAATAACGCTTATACCCTATATGGTACGGAGTTAGGGAAATCAGAGCAGGAGAAGGATTTGGGAATAATCATCGACTCCAAACTAAGTAACAATGTGCAATGTCAAACAGCAGTCACCAAGGCCAGCAAAGTATTGGCATGCATTAAAAGGGGAGTTCACTCTTGGGATGAAAACATAATTTAGCCTCTGTATAAATCAATGGTCAGACCGCACCTTGAATATGCCGTGCAATTTTGGACGCCTGTCTTAAAAAAGGATATTATCACGCTAGAAAAGGTGCAGAGACGGGCAACTAAATTAATAAGGGGAATGGAAGGGTTAAGTTATGAGGAAAGACTAACAAGCTTAAACCTGTTTAGTTTAGAGAAACGGCGCCTTAGAGGGGATCTGATAACCTTATATAAATATATACAGGGCCATTATCAACCATTGTCTGATAACCTATTCATTAACAGGACACAAGGTCACCCATTTAGGCTAGGGTCAGACTAACGCATTTTTCGCGTTGTCGGTGAAAAAGTGCGTTCGAACGGACGCATTTTTTCACGGAATACGCGATAGCGGTCATACGATGCGCCTTTTCGTCCGTGATTTTGTACGGATCATCAATAAAACACTTTTTGTGTCTGGACGTTATGTTGGCCGGACATTAGCAGCGTCTGACGTCTCCCAATCACGCACACACGCCTCTAGCGGACGCAGCGCACTCTGTACGTCCGTACTAGCGGTTTGACGTTCTAGAAAAAATGCGTTTGTTTGCCACTTGCGTTGCGCGGACGAACTTTCGTGCGGCCGTACTTCGTGTGTTCCCCGGCATTGGACGTCATTTGCTGCTAGCACGGCCGTGATTTCGTGCGTCTAAACGCACGTTAAAACTGCTTTCGTCTGACCCTAGCCTTAGACTGGACGAATGGAAATTCAGCCTAAAGCAAAGTAAGGGTTATTTTATGGTGAGAACAATAAAGCTGTGGAATTCTCTGCCTGTTGAGGTGGATGGGTCAGAGACTGTACAGACTTTTAAAAGAAAAAACGACTAGATGACTACCTGCAAAAACAGAATATTAAGGGTTATAATATTTAATATGGGTAAAAGTTGCTTTATCCAAGGAGAAATCCGACTGCCATCTGGTTTCAAGAAGGAATTGTTTTCTTTGTGTGTTGCATATTTGGCAAGCGTTTTAGACTGTTTTTTTGCCTTCTTATGGATCAACCACAGTAGGTAATGTGGGAAAGGCTGAACCTGATGGACACATGTCTTTTTTTCAGCCAAAATAACTATATGTTACACAATAGTGTTTGCATCATGGGTTTATTCTTCCTGTAAAAAGACAATGCTTCGACCTATAAAAGGCCTTTGTTAAAATCTGATACACTTTTGCTGCGCCAAGATATTTGAGTACCTCTTCTAACTAGTGAGTATTTATAAACCATCATCTATTCCATTGATTCCCAACCCTATCCTCAAGTACCCCTAACAGGCCAGATTGTAAGGATTACCTTGGGGAAATGCAGACTGAATACTGAAATAACACACCATCTAATCATATCACCTGTGCTTCAGATATCCTGCAAACCTGACTTGTTAGGCATACCCGAGGACCAGGTTGGGAAACACTGATCTATTCTGTATATACCAGCAGCATAAGTGGTTATTAGTTAATGTAATGCCCAGGGAGCATGTGGCTGGTGTCTGACTGTAATGGATTGTCCATTAACTGATGTTTTAAAAATACAAAAACAACACCCCACACACTTATCATTGCAGTGACCGTACTTCAGTATTGTTGGTACCTACCAAGAGCAGCTATCCCAAACAGCCTGTAGAAATCCCACTCCTTGGCATAGCGAATAAAATCATCTGTATGACTGCTGGAGCCTGGCAGCTGCAGCCACCGAGTGTAGGCGTCACACAGCAAACAAAATATACATAGCTTCAAATGGATCTAGAAAACCAACAGGACATTGAGAGTTATTCTTTATAGTGGAATAAATGACCCGTAACTGTGGGAAACACTAAAATGGTTATTCAACAAACGCGGGTGTTTGCTGAAGTTGCAAACACTGGCAAAAAACGCTGTTTTATCGTTGACAAATGTGGCATTTCACAAAACAAAATCCAAACATCCGCAGGAGAGTCTTCACCTGCTGCTATTTGGATTTTCTATGTGTGAAATGACGGTGCTTGTCAACACTGTAACTATGTTGATTTGTGTATTTGCTGAATAATAACCTTTATATTTAATGCACCTGTCATCATTAATTAAAATAAACATGTAAGAGAGGGTTTACATTATGTAATCAATGATTTAGCGAATCTTAAAAAAAGCTAATTATTAAATGTTATGTATTTGGATCTATTCTGTTTTTTGAATGTGCTGCTATTTTATATTTTTAACATTAAGCTATTTAAGAAAAAGCTGTGCATAACCGTGCACTGCCATTATCGGGCTTATTATCCATTCATCCATCAAACAAGCCAATCTATTCATCCATCAGTCCATTCATCATAGCCATGCATTTGTCTAGCAATCTACGCGAAAAGAAAAAAAAATAAAGTACATGCACTTCCTCTATTCCATTAGCAAGATTTATATTTTATTTAACTGTTGGCATACAGAGAACAAGTGAATTTTTTTTTTTAGTTTGGGTTTCTGTAGACCGAGAGGCTGAATGCTGTACTTTATGCAGCCATCCAAGTTTCCCCACTGTTTGATCTCAGGGCCAAGTGTGGTTTTAACCGCTTAGAGGAGTTTGAATTTTGGGGGAACCCTAAGCAATAGTTTTATGGTAATAAGGAAACTAGGTCCCCAAGCTTGGATAGGAAGAAGAGAAAAAAAAAAAAACAGCAATCCAAATGCCGTATATGGGATGATCTACAATTTAAATAGAAGAAGAAAAAAAAAGGAATTAAAGACTTTATTTAACACAAAGGTGTATACAAGGTGACTTGTATAGATACACAGTACTGCGTTAACCTAACCGGCATAAAAATCAAGTCAGGGACTCCATACTTTCCTGTACCCATCCAATATATGATGGAGAACTGCTGTGATGTCTCCGTTATTCGAGTATTTCTGATTTTATCCCTTACCCTAGCAATATTAGGTACTTCAAAGTAACCCTGGACAGTGTCTAGGATATTTCTAGGTTACATTGGACTCTGACTTCCACTTACAGAATTGGACAATCATGCTATTGCATTCTTGTTCAAAATTTGCCCAGCATGTTACAAAGAAATAAAAAAAGTAATGGAAAGTGGGCTGCAACTAACAATTATTTTCATAATCGTTTTATCCGATTAAATCGGCCAACTAAAGAAAAACATATGCAAATTGCATACTTTTCATACAAGGTACACGAGCACCTGGTCATAGTGATGGATTGGTGATGCGTGCGCAGCTTAAGCCAGGGCTTGACAAATTTGCTTTGAATCTAGGAGCCAGCTACAAAAGTTAGGAGCCAACGTTTTGGCGAAGAGTCCTTGATAAAGGCGAATCCTCACCGAAACGTTGGGAACCTTGCCTCTGCACCTGGGAGTTGATTTGTACCGACCCAAATTATGATTTTTGCTGCTTCTATTTATTTATCACTTTGTTACCTGGTGCTTTTTGCTGTTAGGTATTTTTTGTGCATGGGGTCTTTTGGCTACTTTTTTGAGCCTAGAAGTGTAGAGCGTTGCTTCTAATATCAGTTTGGCTGCTCTGATATATATATATATATATATATACACACATACACACACACACATTTCTAACATCTGTACATTGTGACATTGCTCTGATGTCATTGGACACCCAATTTACCCACTGTGCGCGCACACACACACACCCCACCCCCATATATAAATACATACACCAGGGCTGGATATATTTACATTAACTGTAGGAGACCGGAAGAAAACATTGAGCCAACTAGATGTTTTTAGATGCCAAAGACTGCTTTTAGATTGGTGTAAAATAAACTGGAAATTTAGGAGCCAGGAGTAAAATTCTAGGAGCCAATGGCTACCAGGCTCCTGGGTTTGTCATGCCCTTGCTTAGGCCCATGTCCGCTTTCTCCCAAAATGAACGCTGCTACATGCGCTCAGATAGGCATGATGTCAGCACAAAATCAGGAGGAGAACGGGGGCACTCCACGCAGTCTGACCACTTTAATTTATTAGAGCGTCCCTTTACAATAATTTCATGAACAAACTGAGCAGGAGGAGGGTCCAGAGGTGGAAGAGTTATAGTTTGGGAAAGGGACTTGACCCGTGTGTGAGAGGGTGGGTTTGGGCAAAAGACTGGACCTGAGTGTGGGAGGGAGTTTGTGGGAAGGGAACGAAAGGGAGAGAATGCCAGCTCCAAACCAAAGAGGGGTGACAGGCAGGTTGGTGGGGTGGCACAGGAAGAAGCAGAATGTGACATTATAACGTTTAACTCAGTCTGACTCTAACCAGTGTTTGCTGTACACATATTGATTAAATCGACAGCTGATTAATCGATAATGAAAATAGTTGTCAACTATTTTCATTATCAATTAGTTTTCGATTATTTGATTAGATGTTTCAGCTCTATAAACACATCTGCTTTTTCTTCTTTAGAATGATGTACTCCTTTAGAAATCGTTTGCCAACTTTGGCTTTAGTAGCTCAAACATAGAAACATAGAAAAATGACGGCAGATAAGAACCTTTCGGCCCATCTAGTCTGCCCAATTACATGGATACTTAACCTGGATTTATCTTTTGTTTAGGATAGCCTTATGCCTATCCCATGCTTGCTTAAATTCAATTACTGTTTTGGCCTCTAGCACTTCTACTGGAAGACTGTTCCATGTATCCACCACCCTCTCAGTAAAATAATGCTTTCTGATGTTACTTTTAAACCTTTGCCCCTCTAATCTAAGACTATGTCCTCTTGTTTTGCTATTTTGTTTCCTTTTAAATATACTCTCTTCCTCTACCTTGGGAATTCCCTTTACGTATTTAAATGTTTCTATCATATCTCCTCTGTCTCGTCTTTTTTCCAAGCTGTACATGTTAAGATCATTAAGCCTTTCCTGGTAACTTTTCTCCTTCAAGCCGTACACCATTTTAGTAGCCCTTCTCTGAACTCTCTCTAAGATGTCTATATCCTTCTGGAGATACGGTCTCCAGTACTGCACACAGTACTCCAAGTGAGGTCTCACCAGTGCTCTGTACAGTGGCATGAGCACTTCCCTTTTCCTACTGCTAATACCTCTCCCTACACAACCAAGCATTCTGCCAGCATTTCCTGCTGCTCTATTACATTGACTACTTACCCTTAGATCCTCTGAAATAATGACCCCTAAATCCCTTTCCTCAGATGTTGAGGTTAGGACTGTATCAAATATTCTATATTCAGCCCTTGGGTTTTTACGTCCCAGGTGCATTATCTTGCACTTATCCACATTAAAACTCAATTGCCACAACTCCGACCATTTTTTTAGTTTACCTAAATCATTTGTCATTTGGCTGATCCCTCCAGGAACGTCAACCCTGTTGCAAATCTTTGTGTCATCAGCAAAAAGACATACTTTTCCATTAATACCTTCTGCAATATCACTAATAAAAATATTAAAGAGAATGGGTCCAAGTACTGACCCCTGAGGTACCCCACTGGTAACAAGACCTTGTGCCGAATAAACTCCATTTACCACAACCCTCTGTTGTCTGTCACTCAGCCACTGCCTAATCCAGTCAACAATATTGGAATCTAAACTCAAAGATTGCAATTTATTGATAAGCCTTCTATGCGGAACAGTATCAAAAGCCTTACTGAAATCAGTAAGCTAGTATGAAAAAAAGATCTGTTTCCCAGAAAAAACACACAAATGGGTAAAGTACCACAATGAGGGAAAGAATTCCTCTACTCAGGGACGGACTGACAACTAATGGGGCCCCTGGGCAATAGGAGATTGTGGGGCCCCTTGTGCCATGCCTACAGAAGGTCAAAACCAAAAAAAACACCCTTAACCGACATGTACATTGTTGTATTAAAGAATTAATTTAGTCACACAATTTTCAAAATAATGATTTTACTGAGGTAAGAAAATCCACTCGGGCCCTACAGTGAATCCATTGTGCCTCCTCCAGACTTACAGATGGCCACCACTCTGCTGCAACAGCCATCACCACTCATTACAGCTAAGGCACAGTAGGTCCTTGTGGCAAACGAGAGAAGCTGACGCTCACTTTTCAGGTTTATAAGATACTGTACATAACTGATACACTTGTACACACTGCACATTACAGAGCTCCACAGCCTTAAAACTCACGGGAATGTGCGGTGTGTAGGAGTGTATTACAGAGACCCACAGCAATATAACTCAAAAACAATTTAGCTTATTATTTATTAAACTAATGTTATATAAAATGCAATATTTTCTTAAAATATTTTTATATTTTATTTATATAATTATATTATTAAAACAATTACATATTGGAGATGCAGCTGCTACTATGGCCCACAGGAAAAAAGGTATCTTGCCTGTGGCTGCAGTCTGCAAGATCTTCACTTCAATTTCAGGATTGGACTAACAATAGCTGGCAAGGTGGTGCGAAAAGTGTGCCAAACGATTTGGGACACCCTGAAGGAGAAATGCATCCCTACACCAAATGAAAATACATGGGCCGATATTGTGGAGGGGTTCCAAGATAGAGCCAATTTCCCTAACTGTCTTGGGGCAGTGGACGGGAAACATATCCGTGTTGTGAAGCCAGAATTGAGTGGTTCTCGGTGGAGCCTGGGGTGTTTCCTGGAGGCCATATCGGACCTGATTCCCGGCTGGAGAGACTTTACTGTCGCCTGAGCATGGGGAAGAAGCTGAAAACACTTCCACAGCGCAGGTTGGTGGACACCAGACAGGCGGACATTAGAGATTCACTGAATTATAGACGCTCTGCAACAGTTATACCCCCCTCTTCCCTCCTGCCCATGGGGTATGACTCCTCTGAGGAGGAAGACTGCTCCTGGCACAACGGACGGGGGCCCGATTGGCCCGCCGAGACGTCCCGGGACAAGAATCCAATGACTATGAGTGCCGCTGCACGCAAGAGAGCGCAGAAAAAGAGGAAAAAGGCCTTGGCAGCGGAGTTACCTGAGGCCACGGCTACGGAGCCCTCCGCAGGTGGCTCAGAGGCTGATACGCTAATGTCGGATGCAGAGGACCTGACACGACGGACGGACGGCCCACAACAAGAGGGAGCCCTACAACCGCAGCGGATATCGGATACCCCAGGGGAGACTGGCTCTCTATTGGGTGCAGCAACGCCTCCAGGCTCTGCCGGGACCCCTGCGGCTGCCCCAGATGACATGCGCCCCACTACGATGCAGGACTATAGAAACTTCATAGCGGAGATCAAATCAATATGGCTGACCGAATTATCTAACGTGCGCTCTGAGGTAAAGGAGGTGCGCTCACAGATGGTGGCGGTTCAGGCTCAGACTGTGGAGTTGGCAGAAGAACAGACGGTATTGTCGGCACAGGTGACTGCTCTCAGGTCTCAGGTGAAGGTTTTGACACGCTCAGTGGAGGCTCTGGAGTCCCGGCACCGTCGGCGCAATGTCCGTGTCTGGGGAGTTCCCGAGTCGGTTACTCCAGCGGACTTACTCTCGTACACTAATAGTCTGGCACGCCAGGTTTTGGAGGATCCGCCTGACACCCCGGAGGTGTTTAGCACGGTTTACCGCATTCGCAAAGCTGCTGAGGCCCCACGGGATGCCCCGAGAGATGTGATCGCGGTCACAGCAGATGTGGCAGCCAAAACACGGATCATGACAGCGCCGGGGGCGCGAGCTGATGTCCTATTCGATGGAGTAACCCTGAAATTATTTCACGACCTGCCCTTCGCAACGCTGATGGCGCGCCGCAGATATCGCGAGGTGACAACTTTCCTCAGGCATAAAGGGGTCCGGTACCGCTGGGGTCCAGCCGGCTCATTAGTGGTTACCCATAACAAAATGTCGTATGTAATCTCGGACCCGGCCGAGGCCTGGCCTGTTTTACTGGGGCGGGTTTTGCGCCGGATGGAGCGCTCGTCTCCCCGGGCTGAGAACTTAGGTGATGGGAATCTCTGACTTGTTTGCACAACACCTTTACGAGAAGCCGCCTCTTTTTCAATGCGTTCTTGTTAGTTCATGGTTTTGCATTTTGACTCATGTTTCGTTGTTTATCTGATGTCTTTTGCTGCTCGGAAAGTTATAGGAAGACCCCCTCTCTTTCTCTGTTGTTTTTTAATTTTTATTTTTATATAGTTTGAGGAGCTATTTAGATGGATTCGGGGATTGTGTTGTGAGCCCCTTTGATAACCCCCCCCCTCCCTCATTGCCTGTATTGCTATATGGGATTTTGGAAGTGTCTTATGCTCCCCTTTTCCCTTTAGGTTTCAGGCCTTTTCTCCCCCCCCCCCCTTATGATGGCATTGCCTTTGGCGCCTGCAGATGTTTCAATACGTCTCTTTATTTATTTTTTATTTCTTATCTATATAATGCTTTACGACAGTTGATATCACAGCCCTGTGTGGCTGCTTTCTTGTTGGTCGACATGTGGCCCTATTTGAAATTTCTAAATAAAGA
This sequence comes from Leptobrachium leishanense, assembly GCA_009667805.1. Classification (NCBI taxonomy): domain Eukaryota; kingdom Metazoa; phylum Chordata; class Amphibia; order Anura; family Megophryidae; genus Leptobrachium; species Leptobrachium leishanense. The sequence goes on from CM019066.1 coordinate 187,961,217, forward strand.
ATTAAAAAAAAAAACAATTACATATTAAAATATAGATCAAAAAATAAATGAGTTCATGCAGCAGCATTGTCAATTTTATAAAAGGGAGAAAAAAATACAATGCTGCTGCATTGAGAACAAAAAAAGATCTTTTTAAATGTATTTAATATTATTATTTTTTCTTGTTTTATGTTTTTACACATGACAAAGCCATACTTAGTATCATTGGAAAGGCCAGAGTATGGCCTTTCCAATAACAGCTCAACCTTCCCTGTAGCTTTTACAGATCCAGAGATACAGGGGTCTAAACGACCTCTGCATCTCCTGTACTACTGGGCTGGGGAATCCCAGAGGGGGATGTCATTGCGCGCAAGTGATGACACCCGCAGCCCGGCTGTGGCTGAAGCCCCTGCTCGTTGCCAGATCGGCACCAAGCAGGGGTCAACCAGGACGGACGTGGACCATGCACGACCTGAACTACAGGGGTAAGCAAGGCCAATCCTACCCCCCCCCCAAATGGGCCCTTGGGTGGCACCTGAGTGCTCGGTGGGTCAGTTCGCCCCGGCCTATACTCATGTGCCATATTAAATAGGTTTATTAAGGCTGTCACGAGAAATAATGCAGAGCTATCTTTAAGCCCACGAGATACATACTTTATCCTTCATTTGAGATGTAAATGCATGATATCTTGCGTGATACTGTCAACCACTAATTGTTCTCTCTTGTTCCATTTCTGTCACTTGCATTTGCAAAAGCAAAATCACAGTTCACAGCAAGACTCGATAAAGCAGGCGCAGGTTTTCCCCGTTCGGATCCCCATTTTGCAGGTAGGAAGGGAATAGTGCCCTTTGTGTTTTTATTTATGTTCTGGAGTTTCCTTTCCCCAACACATATCTATCCAACTCTAATGCAAAAACAGGTAATCTGATAAAACCTGGTGGTGCGGTAGTACCACGTTATCAGTCTAATTTCCAAATGAGAGGAAAAGTGAATGACTTACATTGATCGTTGTGTTAAATAAAACATGTCTGTAGGCTTGGGCTCTGCAGAGCATGGCATTAATTAGTATGATGACTGGATCATATTCTATGTATTTGTCCACTGGTTTCTGACAAGATTTCTGAAACAATAGAGAATAGCAAAACATATGAAAATGCTACAAGAGACATAAAAGTTAGATGCACAGACGCAAAATAAAATCACAGACAAACTTGTAATGAACTAAATCATTAACAATACATAGTAGTAGACTATACACAAAGGCACATGTGGAAAATATTCCTATAGTGTTTATTTACATCATAGATAGGTTTTATCTACTGGTACCGGCTGGGCGGAGTAGAGGTAACATCACTGCTCTATGACCGTGGAGACACAGGTTTGAATCCCAGCAAGAGCACCTCTCCAGTAAGTGTCCATGAGCAAGACACCTAACAGTACATACTCGCCACCCAGGACATACTTGAAAACAAGAGAAATCTCAATGTATCCTTCCTGGTAAAGCACTTTCTCAAAAAAAAACAAAAAACCTGCATCATGAGTTGCATTAAACATATTAACCTCACCACTACATATATCAATATACTTAGTCTTCAAAAGCACCAGCAGATGCCCCGTTATCGCGTGTACTTGATCTAGTCTTATTCTGGAGCAATGCAAGGGAAATTAGATTGCAAATGGGCTCAAGAACATGGCCCTAACGTTTCAACACATTGAACATGACAGTTGATGAGTTCAAGTTATTTGCTTTTCCTTTATGCAAACAAGGAGTCCAAGCTAGAATGTAAATGTAGTGGCCAGCAACTGTAGTGGCCTATCAAAAAGGCTTATCAACAGTGAACAAATACAGTGGGACACCTCCCTCTATATTTAATGTGTGGGTAATGGATAGTCAGTTTCCATAAAACCACTGGGTCCTATCAGTGCTTTAATAGAAAAATCACTTGGTATTGAAAGAGCTAAAAAGGCGGTCAAATAACAAAACCATTTACTTTTTTTAAACTGAAAAATATAGATGTAGAGAATATTTATTGAATCTTTTATACCTTTGCTTTGCCTTCCTGTCTAGTAACACTGTTATATGATATTGAAAATCTTCCCAGTACAGCACAGCAGAAACTCCCACCCCTTACTGTGAACAAGGAATAAAATCAGCAAAGAGCTGAGTCTGCGAAAACCTGAATAAATAGGATCACTTCCTTACAAGTACAGAGATTACATTGCTAAAATGATTATTTTACCAGATTGGATGTATTAAGGCATAACAACACTAAAATACACCTGTTGGAAACCCTGCAATGTTGTCTGATCAGTTGATCAGTATGGTAAAATAATCTGGGAGTTTTTGCTTGCTGATTCTTGTGCTAAGATATGCAGAAATGGTGGCTTAATATTGGTACTTCAGCTGTTTGTGGTTGCTTAGGGCCCTATCACATGGTATGAGCTTAAACATGGATCAATAAAAAAAAAATTTGCGCAAGTCACTGAAACTTAGCGACAGACGATCTACTAACACAGTGGTTCCCAAACGCGGTCCTCAAGTACCCCTAACAGGTGAGGTTTTCCAGATATCGAGAGAGATCTCAATGTATCCTTTCTGGTAAAATACTTTGCAAATAAATAAATAGCTGAACCACAGCACAGGTGATATGATTTGCTGCTCAGTAATTGCAGCATTCAGTCTGCATTTCCCCAAGGTGATCCTTAAAACCTGGCCTGTTAGGGGTACTTGAGGACCGCAGTTGGGAACCACTGTACTAACAGATCACCTTGTCCACGGGAGTCTGTGTACAAGGTCGTTTAGCGCACGCTAGGGAAACGCAAAAAACCCGCGCTGAGACCCACGCTAATGCGGTTATGTACAGGATATAACTGTTTTTCAGTGCAGAGTGCCTGGCCATACCTATACCCTGCCCTCACAAGCTTGTATAAGAATGAACACATCCAACGAAGAGCCCTCACATCCCCTGCATTATTAAGATCCTCCAAGGTGGCTGCATTATCCATGTTTATATGCACACATATATTAAGGCTGATGGGCATTGCATGATAAATGCCACCAAACAGCATGTAGAATCATTACACTGCATTTAAAAAATCCAAAAGGAAGGCCAGGTGAGTTACAATAATTTCCCTGCTGCAGCACATAAATATGTTTCAGTGCAAGACCATGTGCTCCTCTCTGCAAGAACTAGCATAATGTGTCCCTTTAAACATGGTCCACACGGTCACCCTAATAATCAACTGCTTACATACTATGAATAACCCCCAGCATAAAATGTTTAAAATTAGGCAATATATTAGAATTAGAATATATGTCAGTAAAGGATACATATACAGTTGTGTTCAAAATTATTCAACCCCCACTGAAATTGAGTGTTTTGGCCAGTTTGACATTGATTTTGATCATTCAGTCATCTTGCTTACAATTAAATCAAAGAGGCACGTGTAGGTCAGACAAATATAACATAACATTTATAATGAAATAACCACAAATGTCTTTTCTGTGCTCACATCATTATCAGTTTTATTCAACCCCCAAGTGACATTCAATCTTAGTACTTAGTACAACATCCTTTTACAGTTATAACAGCTTTTAAACGTGAAGCATAGCTTGACACAAGTGTCTTGCAGCGATCTACGGGTATCTTCGCCCATTCGTCATGGGCAAAAGCCTCCAGTTCAGTCACATTCTTAGGCTTGCGCACTGCAACTGCTTTCTTTAAGTCCCACCAGAGGTTCTCAATCGGATTTAAGTCAGGTGACTGCGATGGCCACTCCAAAATGTTCCAGCCTTTAATCTGCAACCATGCTCTAGTGGACTTGGAGGTATGCTTGGGATCATTGTCCTGTTGAAAGGTCCAACGTCTCCCAAGCCTCAGGTTTGTGACGGACTGCATCACATTGTCATCCAATATCTCCTGGTACTGAAGAGAATTCATGGTACCTTGCAAACGCTGAAGCTTCCCTGTACCTGCAGAAGCAAAACAGCCCCAAAGCATGATTAACCCCCCCCCCCTGCCATGCTTCACAGTAGCCAGTAGGCAAGGTGTTCTTTTCTTCATAGGCCTTGTTCTTCCTCCTCCAAACATAGCGTTGATCCATGGGCCCAAACAGTTCTAATTTTGTTTCATCAGTCCACAGAACACTATCCCAAAACTTCTGTGGTTTGTCCACATGACTTTTGGCATACTGCAGTTGACTCTTCTTATTCTTTGGAGACAGCAAGGGTGTGCGCCTGGGAGTTCTGGCATGGAGGCCTTCATTACGCAGTGTACGCCATATTGTCTGAGTACCCACATCTGACAAATCTTTTCTCAGTTCCTCAGCATTCACACGGGGACTTTTCTCCACTCTACACTTCAGGTAGCGCACAGCAGTCGAAGTCAGCATCTTCTTTCTGCCACGACCAGGTAGCGTTTCAACAGTGCCCTTTGCCTTGAATTTGCAAATGATGCTTCCTTTGGTCTCTCTTGGTATGTTTAACATCTTTGCAATCTTCTTATAGCCATTGCCCTTCCTGTGAAGAGTAATCACCTCTTCTCTTGTCTTCCTGGACCATTCTCTTAACTTCACCATGGTTGTAACCACACCAGTAAATGTCTAGAAGGAGCTGAGTATCACAGTCATTTTAAAGCTGCCTAATTGGTGCTTATTATGCTTTATTGCTGCTCCGTGACATCCACAGGTGTTTTCAATACCTCATTGAAAACACTTGAATGAACCTCTGGTCTTCAGAGTGGTAGTCTTTAACCCTTTCGCTGCTGAGGCTTTTCACACCTCTGTGTTGAGGTCATTTTTACAGGTTTTGCTCATCATGTTTAAACGTGTTTTGAAGGCTTATTTTAGTATATGACCCAGACATATTATATATCGTTCTTTCCGTCAGACTCGGTAGATTCATAATATGTCATTATTATATGTATACGTCATGACCTGTCTGTATATTATAACAAAAAAATGCAATAAAATATGTATTTTCAATAATTTACAATGTGTAAAGTGTTTTTTTTTCACATTTTAACATGCGAGCAATTGCGGTTATATTTTGTATGGGGTGCGCTTGTTAAAAAAATTAGAGATGGGGTCTCGTTACATTTTTTTTTGGGGAAAATTACACGATTTTTAACAAACGCACCGCATACAAAAATCGTTAGTGCAGCATCATTGTTCACATTATAATTGAAATGGGAACAATATTGCTGCATTAACGAACCAAAAAAAAGAAAAAAAAAATGTTTCTTTTTTTTTTTAAATATATTTTTATTTTTAATTTTTATTTTTTTTAAAAAACTTTTTTCACTGTAGTGTTTGGTATCGTTGGAACGGCCATGCTCTGGCCGATCCAACCATACCAAACTTTAACCCCTAGCTGCCACGGATCGGGAGATAGGGAGTTCATTGGAACTCCCTATCTCCACCGTTGGTGGCAGTTAGGGGTTAACTCTAGGACTGGCGTCATCGTGCTATGCACGATGACGCCAGTCCTCAGGGGGAGTTCCCGGAGGCTTGGCCGACATCCAAGATGTCGGCCAGCTCCGGGAAAGGATCACGAACCGGCGCTTTTCAGCGCCGATTCGTGATCCGGCTCCCCAGGGGTTAATGCCAGGTACCATTTGGAAGGGCAGGCTGTGCCCTTGCAAATGGTGCCTGGGTTAACCCCCGCAACGCCGCCGATCGGGAGGGAGAGAGGTCCGAAGGACCTCCCCCCCTCCCTTTCAGGCGCCTCCTCCGCACATGCGGGGGGGGGGGCCTGAATTAGGTGTCATCGCGCCGCCGCGATGACACCTAATTTCATCGGCGGCGGTTCCGGATGCTGGGCTGACATCGAGGCTGTCAGCCCGCACCGGGGGGCCAGCGATCGGCCGGAACCCGGCCGAACGCTGACCCCAAAGGGAGGACGCGCTCAGCGCGTCCTCCGCACAGCAGGAGCCATGCGGAGGACGCGCTCAGCGCGTCCTCCGCATGGAAGTGGTTAAGGGGTTGAATAATTGTGTCAATGAAGAATTCACAAAAGAAACATTTACTACTGTATTACAAAACCAATTGATGTCATTTTAGTTGCATATGGTTCTTTAAAAAGTCCTTGTAGGATTTCATTCTGAATACAATTACAAATGTACACTAAATTCCCTAAAACCCTTTACAGCATTGGGGGTTGAATAATTTTGAACACAACTGTATATCATAATAGAGCCTATTGCGACAGCAGAGACATTGCTAACCAGATCCATTACTATGGTGTATGGGGCCAAGAGAACACCTGTGCTGCATTCCTTTACATTGCCTGTTAATTTTGGGGGAGGACCGGTTTTTGTGTATTTTTTTAGAGTAACCGACAGGGTTGAGCAGTAGGTAAAACTTTGCGATTAGCGTCGCTCCAGAAATTAGTGCAGGCACCAAGTGATCTGTTAGTTAAAAAAGTGCTAGAGATCTCTAGCGTTCCACATGTTAAGTATAGGACGTGGAAAGTACAGCAAGCTCGTGCTACGAATCGCTAATAGTGGCACACCAAGTAATTTTTCCCATTTTAAGTGAGAGGCAAAAGATCTGTTGGTCAGGCACTAGACTCAATTAACCAGGGACGGCCCGACAATGGTGCAGAGCGGAGCAGTGGCGCCAGGCGGCAGAAATTCGGGGGCGGCAGATTTCAGCCCCCGGTGCTGCTGCTGCGCTCTGCACTATTTTTTTGTTTGCGACGGCGGCAGATCGTGCGGCCGCCGCGCTCGTTCCTTCAACGAGCGGCAGCCACATGAGTATCTGCCACTCGCCTAAGATCCAGCCTGCCGCGATCGAGATCACGTGATCTCGCGAGATCGCGGCAGGCTGGAGGGTGGATCTCAGGCGACTGAGGCGAGCGGCAGATACTCACGAGGCTGCCGCTCGTTGAACGTAGGAACGCGGCTGCCGCAGCAGGATCTGACCGTCAGAGGTAAGCCTGGGGCTGGGGGGCAAATATATCCATGAGCTGGCCTGGGGCTGGGGGCAAATATATCCGTGAGCTGGCCTGGGGCTGGGGGCAAACATATCCGTGAGCTGGCCTGGGGGCAAATATATCCATGAGCTAGCTGGCCTGGGGGCAAATATATCCATGAGCTAGCTGGCCTGGGGGCAAATATATCCATGAGCTAGCTGGCCTGGGGGCAAATATATCCATGAGCTAGCTGGCCTGGGGGCAAATATATCCATGAGCTAGCTGGCCTGGGGGCAAATATATCCATGAGCTAGCTGGCCTGGGGGCAAATATATCCATGAGCTAGCTGGCTTGGGGGCAAATATATCCATGAGCTAGCTGGCCTGGAGGCAAATATATCCGTGAGCTGGCCTGGGGGTAAATATATCCGTGAGCTGGCCTGGGGGTAAATATATCCGTGAGCTAGCTGGCCTGGGGGCAAATATATCCATGAGCTAGCTGGCCTGGGGGCAAATATATCCATGAGCTAGCTGGCCTGGAGGCAAATATATCCATGAGCTAGCTGGCCTGGGGGCAAATATATCCATGTGTGAGCTGGGGCAATACACCCATGTGTGGGCACTGCTGGGTATGTGATGCTGGGCAATGCTGGGTATGTGACGCTTGGCACTGCTGGGTATGTGATGCTGGGTATGTGACACTGGGCAATGCTGGGTATGTGACGCTTGGCACTGCTGGGCATGTGAAGCTGGGCACTGCTGGATATGTCCTGCTGGGCACTGCTGGGCATGTGAAGCTGGGCACTGCTGGATATGTCATGCTGGGCACTGCTGGGCATGTGAAGCTGGGCACTGCTGGATATGTCATGCTGGGCACTGCTGGGCATGTGAAGCTGGGCACTGCTGGATATGTCCTGCTGGGCACTGCTGGATGTGTCATGCTGGGCACTGCTGGGTATGTGACGCTGGGCTCTGCTGGGCATGAAAAGCTGGGCACTGCTGGATATGTCTTGCTGGGCACTGCTGGGCATGTGAAGCTGGGCACTGCTGGATATGTCCTGCTGGGCACTGCTGGATGTGTCATGCTGGGCACTGCTGGGCATGTGAAGCTGGGCACTGCTGGATATGTCATGCTGGGCATGTGAAGCTGGGCACTGCTGGGTATGTGATGCTGGGCTGTGCTGGGTATGTGATGCTGGGCTCTGCTGGGCATGTGAAGCTGGGCACTGCTGGGTATTTGACGCTGGGTATGTGACGCTGGGCTCCGTTATATACACCTCACATTACTGTATCACAGAGCTCCACAGCAAGAAAATTCTAATGTACGGTGTGTATGAGTGTTTGAATTTTATTGCTGTGGCCCACTGTGATACGCTCATACCCGCTGCGTGTTCAGTTTTTTTTTTTGGGGGGGGGCAGCATTTCATCCTTCGCTCCAGGCAGCACAATGTCTTGGGCCGGCCCTGCAATTAACCCGGCGCTAACGCAAAAACATGCCAATGCTAACGTTCGCTCACACCAGGTGATAGTGCCCTTAATGTTTGCTTCAGAACCTGGTTCAAACAGATAGAAGAGCTGGCAGCACTCACACAAATAGTAATCTTCAACACGCCATGCTTGTAATCTCTGTACAGCTCTGCAGACTCCTTGCTGCACTCTATGCACCTGTACATGGGGCTCTTCTCACCTTCCATTCTGCTTGTTTACAAGAAAAGGGAAGCCTAGGAAACACAAAAGTGAATGGTTAATCACTGCACAGAGCATTCATTATGTCATTCACACACAGTCTTTCAATAAATACATCCTGACAAATGGATAGCTTGCAGCTTGGCTCGGCAGGGCCTCCAGGCTCAGGCGAGCCCCCCGGCTCGGCAGGGCCTCCAGGCTCAGGCGAGCCCCCCGGCTCGGCAGGGCCTCCAGGCTCAGGCGAGCCCCCCGGCTCGGCAGGGCCTCCAGGCTCAGGCGAGCCCCCCGGCTCGGCAGGGCCTCCAGGCTCAGGCGAGCCCCCCGGCTCGGCAGGGCCTCCAGGCTCAGGCGAGCCCCCCGGCTCGGCAGGGCCTCCAGGCTCAGGCGAGCCCCCCGGCTCGGCAGGGCCTCCAGGCTCAGGCGAGCCCCCCGGCTCGGCAGGGCCTCCAGGCTCAGACGAGCCCCCCGGCTCGGCAGGGCCTCCAAGTCCAGGTTCAAATAACCGATTTTTGGTTTTCAGCCGAGTTCAGTCGCCGTGTTCGGTTTCAGCCCAAAATTTCCATTTCGGTGCATCACTATTAAAAAGTATTGAGCAGTAGGCTTTCTGATGCAATAATTGAGACCGCTCTTTGCAGAGGGTCGTCAATTCCTTATAGTGATTCAGGGACACTTTGGATTTGTGTAGGAGTTCCAGGCCATGTATATTAAAGAGGAGGTAAACTATCTGTGTGGAGTACTCCCGCTTGCGGCGGTCACCCAGTTCGATCAATTTTCCCCAGATCACGCATTTATGCAACTCCCATAAGACCGGGATTGAGATGTCATCAGTGGCGTACTATGCCGTCCCTGCGGCGGGTGGGACTGAACGCAGGGCCAGTGTGATTTCACAAAAACTGGCACAGAACTGTAAGGATCAGTCGCTTTTTAATGAAAAGTGCAACGATCAAGTAGAAAAAAGAACTTTTTCAGGAATAAAGTTATGGATCCATAAGGATACTGTGTTTCATTGAAATATGAAAAGATCTGGTGTGATCTCTCAAAAAATACTGCATGGACCCGTGAGGACCCAGCTGTTTTTTTTTTTTTTTTATCAACAACTGCATGGATTCAGCAGTATCCAGCAATTTTTCAGGAAAAAAGGTTGTGGATCCTGAAGAATAATGTTGTGTTTAATTGAAAAATGAAAAGATCCCGAGTGATTTAAAAAAACAAAATACAGGGATGGAGCAAGGCACTTTTATAAAATGAAAATAGCATGGATCTGGCTTTTACCCTGACCTGCCACTTAGTTTGCAAAACAATAGGGTCCTCCTTAATAGTAAAGTAAGCCTGCCTCAACAGCAAATTTTGTCATAGAAACAAGAGCTGCATTTCACAACTTCGCATGAGTGGTGTGTTTTTGATGGGTAAATCACATTTGGGTCACATACTTCAAAATGAACATGCAAAGTCTAGATCGCCGCTATAAGAAACAAACAGGTTTCCCTGGTGCAAAGTCTATTTTGGCACACAAACTGGTGACTGACTTGGCATAAGGACTTGGCAACCCTCCCTGGCCCTCTAGATGTTTTGAAGCTACATCTCCTATGAAGCTCAGCTACCCATAAAGTGGGTTGAGCCTCAAGGAAGAAGTAGTTCCATAACAACTGGGGAGCCAAGGTTGCTGACCCCTGGCCTAGGGGCTGCATTTCACCTAGGGTTGCCAGATGAGATGGTATGTTCATTGGCAGATGGTGTTGTTGTGATATCCCATTGAATAACTGATGAATATTTTTGCTGGGCAAAGGATTCTGCATACATATGGTTGCAAAACAGTGTGAACCCTCTATCAGGGTTATTCAGAGAAAAGGGAAAATCAGGCGAACTGGCAGAAGAGAATAATCTAGACCAAATAACCGATTTGGAAAGTGAGATAAATGGGAGAATTATTCTGGTTTGGCTATTTTGACCTAGAATTTTCCCTTCTCCAGCCAATTCTCCTGAGTTTCGCCTTTCTTTGAATAGACCAGTGGCACGTTCACTTCCTCAGCAGCTACTGAATTGCTTCAGTGCAGCACTCCAGTTTGCTGCAGCCATCTCACTGAACGCTTTGGCTGTGAATATGGAAGCAAAAGGGCAAAGGATTGCTTAACCTCCCTGACGGTTTTCCCGAGTGTGGGTCGGGGTTCACTTTTTGTACCGAAAGCGGTATCCCCGAGCCACACTCGGGCTGGATACTTACATGCCCTGCGCTCCCTCGCTGATCCCCGCCGTCTCCTCCAGCTGCTCGCAACGTCACACTGCCTGGTTCCCTTCTCGCAAAATATGTCAGAATCGGACCGCCAGGGAGGTTAATGAAAGGTGCGGTTTCTGCAAAATCCACTTTTGTCCATTTTATTACCACTTTAGTGTTAATGTTTACCATGTTCCAATAAATATTTGTTTTGGTCCACCAAAACTTCAAACTGAACATTTCCTTATTGGATTATTCGCTGCGTGGAGGCGGCCATCTTTCCCATGTCACACTCAGCTACCCCCGCAGCACCTGAGCTACCCCCAGCTACCCCCGCAGCAACAACGTTCAGTGCCAAGTTGCTAACTTTTTTAGGGAACTGAACGCGCCTCTGTATATTTATTTATTTATAAAGGATTTTACCAGGAAGGATACATTGAGATTTCTCTCGTTTTCAAGTATGTCCTGGGTTCAAGAACATTGAAATGTTACAGTTACAGAAATACAAAGTAATACAATGCAAGATATTAAAGAAAAAACAACACAAATATACAGATTAACAGAAAATAAATATGTAGGAAATATAGTCACTAGGTTACATGTTTACAGGTGCATTCTGTATATAGTCACTGTGTTACATGTTTACAGGTGCATTCTGTATTGAGGTATGTTAGTAAGGAGCTCTTGAGTGACTTAAGACTGGGGGAAGATTTGATGGTGTCTGGGAGGTTATTCCATAATTGTGGTGCTCTGTAGGAAAATGAGGACCGAGCCGCTGTCTTTTTGTATTGTGGTATTGCAAGTAAGGTGCTGGTCCTGGATCGGAGGTTATAAGATGAGTGAGCTGCTTGGGGAAGCAGTCTATTCAGGTAGGGTGGTAGCTTCCCAGAAATGCTCTTAGACACCAGGCTGGAGAGGTGAAGGGTGCGTTTAGACTCCAGCGATGGCCAGTTTAGCTCTTTTAACATGTCACAATGGTGGGTCATGTAGTTACATTGTAATGCAAAGCGGCAGAATGAGTTATACAATGTAGTAAGTTTCTGAAGGTGTGTTTGCGGGGCCGCTGCATACACTACATCTCCGTAATCAATAGCCGGCATAAGCATTTGTTGTACAATCTGCTTTCTTACCGCGGGGCTCAGGCAGGATTTGTTTCTGTACAGGGCACCTAGTTTGGGGTAAAGTTTAGATGAGAGTTTTTCGATGTGGGGGCCAAAGGATAGATTAGGGTCCAACCACATACCTAGATATTTGAGAGAAGGGACTGTGGTCAGCATGCCATTTGATTTTGTCCCAACACATAGATGGGGATTTTGCAATTTGTGTAGTTTAGGTGCTGTTCCAAAGAGCATCGTTACAGTTTTGTCAGTATTTAAAAAAAGTTTGTGTTTGATCCACTTTTCTACCTCTGTGAATTGTTCTTGCAGCACGGCCTCCAGCTGCGGGAGATTTGGTTTGCTGGTATAGATTACAGTGTCGCCTGCGTACATATGTACAGTTGAGGCTTTGCAGACGTTGAGCAGATCATTTATGAATATTGTGAATAGCAGGGGGCCTAGTATTGAGCCTTGGGGTTCACCGCAAGTGACTGGGAGCGGGAGGGAGGAGCTGCCAGAAATTGACACATATTGTGATCGGTCGGATACATATGATTGAAACCAGTTTAGCGTGCGATCACCAATGCCAGGGTTTTTAAGTTTTTCTAACAAGATGCCATGGTCTACTGTGTCAAAGGCCTTGGCAAAATCAAGGAAGATGGCTCCAGTTAGGTTTCCTTGTTCCATCCCAGCTTGGATATCATTGCAGACTTTTAAAAGGGCGGTTGTAGTTGAGTGATTTGGACGAAAGCCTGATTGATCCGGGGTTAAGTAGTTCCAATATTGATAATAATCACGTAATTGTGTGTAGACACATTTTTCCAAGATTTTTGACACTACAGGGAGCAACGATATTGGACGGTAGTTGGATACCAAAGTACTGTCACCACTTTTATGGATAGGTACCACTCTTGCAGTCTTCCAGAGTTTGGGTATGTATCCAGTTGCCAGTGATTCATTTATTAGGGTTGCGACAGGATTTGCAATTGCTGGCGCACTGATTTTCAGCAGCATTGCTGGTATTTGATCAGGTCCAGACTGGTATTTCATTTTTTGCTTACGGAGAAGTTTAGTAACGACACTGACAGGCACTGTCTAAAACTGAATTCCTGTCTGATACAGGGACTTTGCACAGTTGGAGGGGCCTGACCTGCATGAGGCCTCTCTGATTGCATGTCATTTCCTAGCTTGGCAATCAAAGTGGTGGCGCATCCAACAAAATAATCATTAAAGGCCTTTGCTACATCTAGGGGGTGTTTGTTTACTTTTACAGCAGCCGGCTGGGAGTGAACTGGGGGTGCTTGTATGTTACTTATGGTTCTCCAAAAGTTTTTAGGGTTTGATATGTTATTGTTTAGATTTTCATTGAAGTATATGTATTGCATAGTAGTTGGGATAGGTGTACGGTATGACTTTGCCTCCTTAAAGGAATGCCACTAGCCTTTATATAAGCAATACAAGTGTTGTGCGATTCATAGATGTCGCTTTGACTTCTATATAGCAAGGAAATATGGAGATTCCCCCCACACACACACACAATTCTGGCAATGCTCCCTCTGCCGTTAACAATTAACCAGGTACTCTGATTCATCTATACTTTTATTATGTGTTTTTACTGGTTTATGTGATCGGTTCGTTATTTTTAATAATGATTCAATAAAAGACGATCAGTTTGTATTGGTGACATAGATCCTTTTTGCTCCTGATAGCATCACATTGGATGCACAGGTGCTGTTGTGTTGTTAGAATTCATATGCTGCAGAAAAGAAATCAAGGCAGGTCCCCTGGGATAACTCTTCGATTTCTTAGTAGCAGTATGGAAATTATACATGCTGCGGGCGGCGTTTTTCATGCACTGTCCGTCAGTGAGAATAAATTGTGTCCAGGAAAACATGGCAACCCTAATTTCACTATTAATAGGCAAGTAGTAATTTCCCCATAGAAGGGCATCCTACCATTATAAATCACCCTGACAGTAATGATTAATACAGAAAACCCGGGCACACATTTCTATGAGTGGTTTGTGGCAAATACTCAGTGTGTGCTTTGAGCTCCCCGTGTGTGTTTAGAACACGGAATCACGTGATACGGTGTGAGGCTACACACAGTGAGCAGGCGCCTGTGCTGTGCCGCCCGGGGGGGGGTTTACGGTGCAGAATGTGCCGCCCGCCCCAGGTGTCGTTATTCCCGCTGCCGCCTCCGTTGTACTGCTCCTGGTAAGCATGACATTAACCCTGCTTTGGCCGCTGTTGCCATGCCTCTCTCTGTAACTAGACGTTTAACCCTCGCCACACCCACCTCTGTGCCACCGGAGCAGCGCCCTCCTGCCCTGGCAGCACCCAGCAAGCCTCCACTTCCTCCTCCAGCGCGGGGGCTGACGGGGGGTGTAGTTCAGGCGGCGCTCTTCTGAGCGCACTCAGGCCCAACACGCACTACATGTCCCGTGAAGGGAGCGATGGGCGTGGCACGGGGCGGCGTGCTGAAGTGTACACACTGGCAGAGTGAGGCCGGTGTTATGGCACCTGTCCTGTGTGGGCTGGCTGCCCTTCTGCTGCTCCTGGTCCCGGCCAGCTGGGGAGCGGGCACGGCGGAGGCCAGCATCTTCCAACCTTTCATCAACCCAGAGATGGGCAGGCAGGCGGGAGGCTGCGCTCACCGGAGCCCCGAAACCAACTCTGCCTGGGACGTGGAGGAGGAGTGCGGTGAGTCCGGGGAGCACGCTGCCTGTGGGCTGCCAGGCCACGAGGGGCCACAATGCCGGTGTTGAGTCGGATGTAGTTCCTCCGGCTGCCACCTACCTGACGCCCGTCAATGGACCGCCAAAACGTCGCACGGGGAGGTGACCGTCTGCAACCGGACGCTACAACCCCCGTGTATCCTCTTCCCGCGGCCGGCCCCCTCCCCAGTGTATCCTCTTCTCTCCCCCCCCCCCCCTCTTTGATTGTTGCCCCAGGAGTGGACACATTTCTATTGTATTTAGGGGTCTTCATAACATGCTCCATATCTGACACTGAGGTGGGGATTATATTGAGCAAACCGCCGTGTGTCTATGGTCTGTGACAGCCTTCCGAAGCAGAGGGCTTCCCTTATCCCTGAAGGCTGTCAATCCGCTCACACTGGCCCTCCTGGGTTATCAGTGCCTTTCAGTATGCTTTCATTGAGGAACCTTAGGCTTGGAATTGGGTAGGGTTTTTAGGGGCATGCTTTAACAGAATGGGTAACTCTTCATTTGCAATCACTCCCATTTATACATTTTAAAGGAACGTCTCATCCTTCTCCCACAGAATCTTTCCCTTTTTATTATTTTTCTACTTTTTTTTTCTTTTCACACCCTGCTGTTCTTTCTGTGCAGTTAGGAGCGTCCCAGCCAGCAACATCGTGATGATCTCCTGTTTCTGTGCACATAACCCACATTGAAGCTGAGAGCGCCTAGACTCCTTTTAGAATGCTCTATAATAAAACAGGGGAAATCGTCTGACCCGAAGATATTGTTATGGAAAATTAGTTGGTGCTGGGGCATTATTTTTTTGGTCACCATGCTGGCACCTATGATTGCCAAGGGCTGACCCTCTGTGCTTCTGCACCCGCTGTATCCTCAATGTGTCTCACTGTGTATTTACAACTTGATTCGTAATAGATCAAAGATCTTCCTCAATCACTGTGTCATCTGTCTCTCCTTATGGTGCCAGGTATTTTTACATTTGATTGACACCACACTTTTTCCTCTGCATCATTTCTCAAGTCATTATCTGAGAATGACCTGGAACGCTCCTTCTCCTCAGCTTCTTGTGGTCTTTCAGGATCTCCACGCGATATACACAAGTTGTGCTGCATCATATCGCTTTCAGGGTTAAGGGATTATGACTTTTGATGGCGGCCATTCTTAGAATATTTGTTTCTGTCTCTGATCTGTACCTTGCCCTCGTGTGGTTTCAGTTTGACACATCAGCCTGTTCCTTTGGTCTAAAAAGCAAGAAACAAAGAATAGACTCTGACTTGTATTTTTGTTCTTGACCTGGCGTTATCTGCTCGCTTTCATGATAAGTTACTGTTGACCTTAGCTTTGTCTTTGACCATTATTTATCTTCTGCTTTTGGTACTTTGCTTAAGCCTGACCAGTCGAACCAGTACAGGCATTTTGTTCCTTGTCCTTTTCAGTAAGATCTGGGGGGCTTTGCTGACACATCTGTCATCTTGAACTGTCTGAGCTGATGCTGCTTGAATCTGAGTGCAACGCTTGCTCTTACTATGCTGCCCTGCAGTTACATGAACCTGCTGTTATTGCTCACTCATGGACTCCAATAAGAAACATGGGATTTGCACATGGTGCTTTATTTTTTTGAAATGATTATTTGTAGTTGAGTTGATGTGTGACGCTGAGGTGTCACAATCTGCCAGTTGACCACGCAGAGAGCTCCTGTTTTTTTTTTCTCTGCATTGTGCTGCCATCTTGGTGGTCAGGTTGGCTCAGCAATCTGAGGTCCACTCAGGGCACCCGTTGTTTACTTTAGGTGAGATCCGCTGAGCTGGCCTATAGGAGACCTAGATCTCAGTACTTCCTCCTTAGATGTATGTCGTATGTAAACCCTTTTTGTTTGAAAATACAATTTAGAATGTCCTGTTTTTGCTGTCATGTATAGAATTAACCAGTTTTAATTTGTGTTTTTTTTTTGTTTTTTTTTTTAGAGGGTGGTGGATATATGGGACAGCCTTCCAGTAGAAGTGGTAGAGACTAAAACAGTGATTGAATTTAAGCAGGCATGGGATAGGCATAAGGCTGTCCTAAATAGAAGATAAATGCAGGGAAAGTATCCATGTAATTGGGCAGACTAGGTGGGCCGCCAGGTTATTTATCTGCCGACATATTCTATGTTTAAGGCCGGGTGCGCACTAGCGTGCATTCAAAAGGACGCACTTTATGACGAAAGAGATGGTACACGTCAGACGATGCGTTAATTTTGACGCACGTCGTAAAAACTGAATTTGGGGGGGAAAAAAAGCTGGGCTTTTGACATTCAGCACGTGGCCAACGTCGCATCAATCCTAGCGCAACAGCCTTGCTGTGTCCATGACGGACGTCTTCAGCACGCGTTATGCGTTGCGCGCGTACTATGTGTGTTCTTCTCTATCCGCGTAATTATATGCTACAATGCACGTCATAACTCGCGCTAGTGCGCAGAAAAAACACCTAGTGTGCCCCCGGCCTAAACCTGTCCATGTGTGGGATCTCTTTGTGCGCTCCATAAAGGCCTAAATACTCTGAGCAGTGATCCTCAGGACCCACTAGCAGGTCAGATTTTAAGCATTACCTTGGAGATGCTGACTGACTCCTGCAATCACTGAGCAGCAAATCCTATCACCTGTGCTGTGCTTCAGCTAATCTGGAAAACCTGACCTGTTGGCATACCCTGAGGACCGCAGTTGAGAAATGCTGCTCTAGAGTTAGGTCTGTCACTGCTGGGGGTGCTTTGACTAAATATTACATGGCTAGCGTTTCCTCTGGATGTAAGTGTTAAGCCTTCTAATATCCACCATGATCCTTCATCATAATTAATACACAGAATACATTGCTTGGCTCCTACGTATGATATAAATTTGCTAAGCCCTGCACGAAGTCTGGTGTAAACTTAACCTGAGCCATTAAAATCTATGCAGTTAAGTTTACATCAGCCTTGGAATCTAGCTCATAGTCTTTAATTGAAACTTACCCCCCCCCTTCCCCTAACGGTGTCACAGTCACAAACGGGTCCGTTCACTAAAGGTGAAACTCAGAAGTGACAATTCTAGGTCAAAATGGCCAAACCAGAACATTCTCCCATTTATCTAACTTTCCAAATCGGATATTTGGTCTAGACTCTAGATTGTTCTCTTCTCCTGCCAATTCTCCTATTTCTTTATTCACCTTTTTAGTGAATAGACCTGCGTGTTTTTGGTAGTGTCTGGCTATAACTGTATTGCTCGCCTTATGTTCTCTGCTCCCTGAGCTGACAGACCTGCAAGTTGAGTCAATGTATACGGAAGCAGGGGCGCTGGTACACTGGTATGATTGGCAGCACATGGGCATGTGAATGCAGTAACATGGATTACTGTTACTGCAACAGACTGTTTTAGGACTGTGAATCCAGTAAACACTGGTCCTCACTACAGATGTTCACAGTTCATGGGAAGCATTGTAATATCTACACTTGAATGTCCCGCATCTGGCTGCAGCCCTGCTACGTGTACAACCATATTCTATCCTTGGACTTTTTTTTTTTATTTATTTAAGAGCTATACTTCTTTTAATGAAACCAGCTAAATGCTATATTTGAGACAGTACTGCTCTTCTAATCCGTGCTGAGAGTGTCCACGTGCATTGCAAGGAAAGTCTAGAACAGTGTGTTTTTTTTTTTTTTTTTTTTGCATGCTCTCGGGTTCAGCTTCATGTTTCTACTCACCTCAAGGCCGGATATGTAACAATTGCCAAATGTATATCATACTTCCAGTGGTATGCCATGTCAGACGTTACGTTTCTGCATTGTGCCAGCTAGCAACATGTTGTGTCTGATGCTAATTGCATTGTGCCAGCGCTTTGGTTTTATACATATGGTCTTGTTTTGTGCTAAAATGTGATGTTCATCTTCGCACTATAGATAGTATTAAAACCTATGCCATGCTGCTTCTTTCCTGCTTTGACACAGTACTTTTCAGGCTTTGGTCCAGTCCCTACAATGTATATCTGCCAATATTGCCTGTGTCCTCTAATCCCTGAAGTCTGAGCACATGGTGTAGGTGACATTGTCCTCCTCAGAGCAGTGACTCGTTCTTCAGCGCGCCCCATCCTCTCTAGTAAACCATTATTGTTCAGTCATTGCTCCAATGTGCAGTGGGATTTAGCTGTCACCTGGTAACCTTTGCTTCTCCCTTGGACAATCTAACCTCTAATGTTGCCTCTGTAAATTCCTGATGGCTATTTAAATGAAGGTCATTTTCTTTAGTTTGTAGTTTCTCACACCTTGTCCTGTCTCTGTACAACTAACGAGTTCTCTCTAAACTCAACAAACCACCTTGATATAACAAAGCTTGTGTTTACATGTCCAGTGTAGAGCACGCTTGTATCATAGGAACAGTCAACGTGACCCCTGGCTGTATTCTCTCCTCCTATAGTCTGAAAGATCTGGCTCATGTTACCTTTTCAATGGAGGTAAATATCCTGGTTGTTGAAAGTCATGATGACCATCAGCAAATGTTGATTTGATGGTTTCCACAAAGTTAGGGGCAAATTCCATTCTTGAATTGCATCTCTGCATTATTTTATGAAGGTCTGGTCATACTCCGTCGTATTCACATATTCAAGTGCTAATTTTATAGCATCACATGCTGTTGTAAATCCCCCCCCCACTCCGTATCTTTACATCAGTTGCTCCTCACTGTGGCAATGGCCATAGAATGGAGTCTATGCGTTGAACACTGTCTCAAATTATTGTGTTGTGAGGGATGTATTTAAAGGACATCATGGGGTGGGGGTTAGATTAGAAGTCTTTTAAGATCCCCATTTTATCTCCTTCAACTGGAGTAGCATGCAGAATACATTGCAGCCCCTGCTGCTTTATCTCAACATTCCCTCCATCTCCTCTGTATAAAATAAAGCCACAAAGTAAAACTCTCCATTTTAGATTTTGGTAAATGTACCATCAAGGGGGAAAAATGCACAAAATGGAAACCTGAGATAATAAACTTAATTTTCTTTTTCCATACGTCGAGCGGCAGTACCCCTGGGTTCATCTTCAATCCCAATTGTGGACAGGTTACCAAGCCTAAAAAACAAAAGGACCCACCTAGACCCAGGTGAACCCCTCCCTCACCTGTGACTCCTCCCCTGTTGCCTATAAGAAGACCTGAGCCCAGAACCCCCCAGTAAATGACAAGCAGAACCGGAGTAGCAAAACACACACAACTTTAATCAAAACCAACACAACACAATGAAGAGGGAGGGAAGTGGTACTGCCGCTACGACTATGGAAAAGAATATTTACGGTAAGAAGTACCGTTTTTTACATGCAATTACTTCAGAAAAAGGAAAAAAAACCTGCTGCTGTTTCCTTCGAAGGTGGTTTTGTTTGAGATGCAAAAGTAATCTAGTTACAGGTGGTGCAGACACAGGTGGTGCAGTAGACATTGCTTATTTAGATTTCAGTAAGGCTTTTGATACTGTTCCGCATAGAAGGCTTATCAATAAATTGCAATCTTTGAGCTTGGATTCCAATATTGTTGAATGGATTAGGCAGTGGCTGAGTGACAGACAACAGAGGGTTGTGGTAAATGGAGTTTATTCGGCGCAAGGTCTTGTTACCAGTGGGGTACCTCAGGGGTCAGTACTTGGACCCATTCTCTTTAATATTTTTATTAGTGATATTGCAGAAGGTATTAATGGAAAAGTATGTCTTTTTGCTGATGACACAAAGATTTGCAACAGGGTTGACGTTCCTGGAGGGATCAGCCAAATGACAAATGATTTAGGTAAGCTAAAAAAATGGTCAGAGTTGTGGCAATTGAGTTTTAATGTGGATAAGTGCAAGATAATGCACCTGGGACGTAAAAACCCAAGGGCTGAATATAGAATATTTGATACAGTTCTAACCTCAACATCTGAGGAAAGGGATTTAGGGGTCATTATTTCAGAGGATCTAAGGGTAAGTAGTCAATGTAATAGAGCAGCAGGAAATGCTAGCAGAATGCTTGGTTGTGTAGGGAGAGGTATTAGCAGTAGGAAAAGGGAAGTGCTCATGCCACTGTACAGAGCACTGGTGAGACCTCACTTGGAGTACTGTGTGCAGTACTGGAGACCGTATCTCCAGAAGGATATAGACATCTTAGAGAGAGTTCAGAGAAGGGCTACTAAAATGGTGTACGGCTTGAAGGAGAAAAGTTACCAGGAAAGGCTTAATGATCTTAACATGTACAGCTTAGAAAAAAGACGAGACAGAGGAGATATGATAGAAACATTTAAATACGTAAAGGGAATCCACAAGGTAGAGGAAGGGAGTATATTTAAAAGGAAACAAAATAGCAAAACAAGAGGACATAGTGTTAGATTAGAGGGGCAAAGGTTTAAAAGTAACATCAGGAAGCATTATTTTACTGAGCGGGTGGTGGATACATGGAACAGTCTTCCAGTAGAAGTGGTAGAGGCCAAAACAGTAATTGAATTTAAGCAAGCATGGGATAGGCATAAGGCTATCCTAAACAAAAGATAAATCCAGGTAAAGTATCCATGTAATTGGGCAGACTAGATGGGCCGAAAGGTTCTTATCTGCCGACATTTTTCTATGTTTCTATGTTACAGTTTATGTAAGTGGTAGTGTCCTTTTTGGCGTACTGCGGGTGTCCGTGTGAACGCTCCGCCCTGCGTCCGTTGTAGCTTTGTGACAGGCTTGACGGGGAGGACCACACGGGGTAGCGTGTGCACTAGTTGCCCACACTACACCGGGCGTGATTTCAACCTCCCCATCAGAAAGCTTTGACTGACATAGGACCGGGCTACAAAGTGTGATTCTCCCTAGGAGGATCAGGCCTTGCAGCGCTGAGCGCACTAGCTGCGCTCAGCAAGGTGGCCACACAGGCGTCAGAGTGAAAGGAACGTCCACTCTCACAGACGCTCCTTCCTGTCTCAAAAACGCTTGTGACCTCAGCCTAAACTTAATATGTAAGAAAAAAAGTAGATAATGTTGTGGATCTGCAAATATGCTTTTAATCTTTTTCTTTCATAATCTATTTTTTTATTTTGGCAAAGCTTTTTTTTTTTGCGCAGTGAAGTGACTCATTGTTTCCAACTTTCCACTTTATGACATTTCCTGGACCAGTAGCTTTCTTATTACTGGGTCAACCGACTGCATTTGCTCTGTATTACATTTCTTGCCAATAACTATCACCACATCAGCAAGAATGACATTTGAATTTGACAGAGCCCTAGCTATTGCCCTGTTCAATATGAGCAGTAATTGTAAGAACCTGAAACAAACACCTGCAGCACCTCTCCTGTCTCCTCCGGTCCTCGTCACGTTGTCCACTATAGTATTGCTGCAGTGATTTATAATCAGTGCTGTACTTTACAAAACACTTTGGGGGAAAGGTTGCTTCTGTATTGCTCAAACATCTCTTTCCTTACACAAGTAAATACTTTTAAAATATTTGCTGGCATATAGCAACACAAACACTCCGGGTGTTTAACACCATGTCCACATGATGCTCCCTGGTACTCACCCCTCAATGACGTGAATCCCTATATAAGCTCATTGTACTGCACCGCAGGACCACTGGTGACCCTTATAATGCCAGACAGTACTATGTAGAAGCTTTATTTTGTGGTCATTCTGTTTGCTGTCTTGAAGGTTAAAGCTCCTGCAGCATTATTAGAGATATTTTACGAGTGTTTTTTTTTTTTTGTTTTTTTTCTGTTTCAATATTTATCTTATTTTCGTTCTTGTTGTATTGGAAATCCTATTGTAAAGAAACCCTATTGTAGCTGACTTTGCACTTTTGCAGAGTACACTGCTTTACATTGACATTTCCCTTTTTTTTCTCTTCTAAAGAGCCTCTCCATTACGAACACCACACCTTCTTACAGGAGAGTCATGGAGACCTTGGAAGTACATTCCTGCTTATCTCCACTTCACACAACATGGCTTTTATGTCCACTTCAGTTTAAGAACCATTTTTATGTGTGTATAGTATTCTCTGTATCCTGCTATGTCTGGGCTAGTTGCATCCAGGGGCCCAGCAGCTACTGCTTGTTGGAACCTGACCCTAGCTCTTACGTTTTTGCGATTATCCACAAATCTGTTTCCTAGCGCCTAAAATATTTTGTAATTGGCTCCTATCATTTATATTTCGCACCCTGTGCTAGGCAGAAATCCTACAGATAGTGATGTTTTTAGTCAATGTAGCATTTCGTGTACAGTACTTTCTCTTCACATCAGGGTAGGTTGGTACTCTTCAAAATGGAGAGGAAGCGCCTAATGCAAGCTTGTTGCCGTCCCGTGCTATTAGATTGTTTGACCAAAAATGGAGGACGCAAGACACTGGATCCTAACTTCTTAATTCCGTTAATACAGTCTCCCTTAAATGTACTATGGCACCTTTTTTTTATAAATGATCTCTAGTTGGCACATTTGGAGGAATTTTAGCTTTGGCGGTACCCTTGGGCAATGATCAGAAAGCCAACACCTAGTCCTACATTACCATTGGAGCTATAACGGGGGTAGCCCAGAGTTCAGCAAT
This sequence comes from Leptobrachium leishanense, assembly GCA_009667805.1. Classification (NCBI taxonomy): domain Eukaryota; kingdom Metazoa; phylum Chordata; class Amphibia; order Anura; family Megophryidae; genus Leptobrachium; species Leptobrachium leishanense. The sequence goes on from CM019066.1 coordinate 187,984,362, forward strand.
TTACACACACTGGATGTTTTAGAACTACATATTCCATGATGCTCAGCCGCTCATTAAATTGGTGGAGCCTTGTGGGAAACAATAAAGCAAAGCACCAAAGCCAAGGTCGCTGACACGTGGTGCGGCCTACTGGGAAGAGAAAGGGTTGAGCTTGTCTTGGACATAAAATGTTGAGTGGCACGCCCTAACAAGGGTTCATTACTGTAACACAAGTGGTGGGGACAAGTCACCTGAAATCTCTTTATCCTCTACAGCAGGGCTCAGCCATTTTGGCTCTTCAGATGTTTTGGAACTACATCTCCCACGAGGCTCATCCAAACCTAATAAGTACCTGAGCCTCGTGGGAGATGTAGTTCCAAAACCTCTGGAGGACCAAGGTTACACAAGGGGTTATTTACAATGCACCGAACAGTGAATTTCACCGCACGTTGCAATTTCGGGGAAGTTTGTTGATTCTCCAAATACTGGCAAAATACAGTGCAGTTTGGCGACAGCGAAATTGGCCCATAGAGAATTAATGATTGCTCTATTCAGAGTATGCCGAACTGCACTGACATTTTAGGGACACACCCATATTTTTTAAATTTTATTATTTAGGCGCATTTTAATGCCTTTTTTAATTTTATTTTTTTTAATTGGTCTAAACACCTATTGGGAGAATAAGAGTTCTGTTTTGGTGTTTTTTCTTTCAGTTCGGTGGATGTCGCAGCTCTTCAGCGATGTTCACCAACTCTTTCATGAGGCTTCAGCGACTACATAGTCGCTGCACTATCGGCAAAATAGACATTTTGCCGCTTTTCACTTCGGTGATTCTATGTTGGTGCTGTGTGAATAACCCCTATGGTGAATTAAAGGCATTCTTCCAACAATCCCTTTCCATAGGTATTTTAGAGATGACCTCCCACCTACTGATTACATCAAAACTCCGAAGCGTGTTGGGAATGTGGGCCAAGTACCTGAAGTAATTTATTTTGTTTTTGGGTTTTTTCCTGGTTGTAGAAAGCTTGTTGGTAACAGTTCAGAGCGCACAGAGCTAAAGAGACCAGGTCTGCCTGCGTTGTTACAACCCATGTGAAGAATTTACACCACAGTCCGGAAAAGGGCACATAAGCTAGCGACCTGCTTTCGGATGTATGGTTATGCACAAGTTGCTGCAGCAACACTTTCAGATCCCTTTTCTGTGGTCTTGTAGCTAGATGAACATGTCAAGCTGCACAGAGAGCTGTTCAACTAGACTTTTTAATGTGTAACCTGGGTTAATAACAAAAGCAAGATTAAAGTAATTTTGCCAACTTGCAATAGAGGTAGCTGGCAAGACTAGGTATTTCTTTTGCTAGCAACTGAGCTGCCATTGATAAAAGTGCTTTTCAGTATAATTATCTCTTCCTATGGATTCAATTATCTCTATGCGGATGACCCCCAAATCTACCTTTCTTCTCCTGATCGCTCTCATCTGGGGTTGGACCGTGTTACTGCTTGCCTGTCGGCTGTCTCTGACTGTATGACTTCCCATTTCCTAAGCTGAACTTCTCATCTTCCCTCCCTCTAAAACATCTCTTCCTGCGTCCATCTCCCTTCAGGTGAATGGTGGCACCATTGTTTTCCTCTCGGGCTCGTTGCCTAGGGGTTCTCTTGGATGCCGCTCTATCATTTACTCCTCACATTCATTCGCTAACCAAATCTTGCTTTCACAAAAAAAAAAATTTGCACATATTCTCCCATTTCTTAATCGGGACTCAACTAAAATGCTCATCCAAGCTCTTATCTCCTGCCTTGAGTACGGTAACCTCCATCTCTTTGTCCTTAAGAGATCCCAGATTCTCCCTCTGCAGTCTGTAATGAATGCCTGTGCCAGACTCATGCACCTCGCATCCCGCACCTCCCATTCCTCACCCCTTTGTCAATCTCTACATTGGCTCCCGGTTTCCTTTTTAGAATCCATTTCAAAATACTGGTGCTCACCTACAAAGCTCTCCACAACTGCGTCCCTGCCTACATCTCCTCCCTTATTAACAGGTATATCCTATCCCGACCACTTCGCTCTGCCAATGATCTGATACAATCAGTTCCTCGTACCCGCACCCCTAACTCCCGCCTTCAGGACTTCTCCCTAGCTGCCCCCTTTCTATGGAATGGAACTCCCTCCCCTGCAACATTAGACTTCCCCGTCTCTCCAGTCCTTCAAGAATTCTCTGAAAACACATCGACTCCCTCCATGATCCCTTTTTTTGTACATTCCTTGCTCCATCTTCCCAATCAGCCCACATGCACTATGCTACTTCACATACTCCAGGTACCCTCACAACTGTGTCACCCCTCTCCTCTTAGATCGTAAGCTCCCTCCTACTGTTCGATGTGTGTAACGTGTATGTATATTTGTCATTCTGTCTCTCCCATTGTACAGCGCTAAGGAATTTGTTGGCGCTTTATAAATGCCTGTAACTAGCTAGCAGCTTTGGCCTCATTAATGTAAGTATATGGTCATGGTGTGCTATTTCACCCCACCTCCCTTGGGTGTCCAAGGGGCTGTAAAATCCTTCTAAATCACTTACCTGTGCTGTGAAGACTGTTCCTCGACTCATCCTGGACGGCCTTCCGAGGTGAATGCAACCAAAGCTGATTATCCAGTGCTTTTGCATTCAGGTGCATCAGATTATCAACATGGCGGCTCCTTCTTCCTGTAGGAGGAGACCAGTGAGGGAGTTGCATTATGAACCCACTATGTACTAATATGGAGGGCGAGAGAGGGGTTAACAATTAAAGGGCACTAGGATGGTCGCATAGCAGTTTTAGATCATTTCAATATACAAAATTGAAATGTAGTTTTGCAACCCTAGCTATAGCAGGTTCTATTGGTTTTCAGAGTGATTTAACATGTTTAGAGGTTAATGTATTAAAACATGATCAAAGGTACAAAGAAACAAGAAAAATGGTGTGTACTGGAAGCATAGAAAAATACTGTCACGTTTTTTTTTTTTTTTTTTTGCAGTAAATAGTACCATACAAACAACACCTGTTGGTGTTTATAAAGTCACAGAACTGATGCAACTCCATTTTACTAATTTGTATGTGTAGTTATATACGTGTGTCTGTGTCCGACCTTATTTTGAGTTTAGAACAATTAAGAAAAATAACTTCTATGTGGTTTGCAAAATTTTTACACGGTAATAACCCATCTTTTTTTATAATCTGTTCATGGAATTGATGTGTTGGACGGTGATCATTAGGAATGCACACTGCCAATTTCCAAGCATTTTATCTCCTCAGTAATGTAGGAAGTCATGTTCGCTTTTGGAGATGCTCAAGGTTGAGAGGTCTAAGGTCGAAATCAGGTGGGCTGGAGTTGGCAAGAGAGGTCTGTTCGGGAACAGCACAGCTAGATTTCTCTTGCTTGATTTTAGTTACTCAAGGGAACGGCGTCTAATTTTTACACCCAATATGTATTTTGTGACCGTTCCAAGTCAGCAAAATCATCGGAGTTTCAGTTCTGTAAATAACTGGACATTTGTGCCTCGGCTGTAACAGAGCTGTACTGTGCTACAGATTGGGATTTAGTAAATAGACTCCTTACAGACCTACATGAAATGCCTCAATCACTGTGTCTGTGTTAAACCCGTATTTGTCCATATGTTTTAATTCTGGACTTTATTAATTCTGTGGCCAAGTAGCCATTGGCTCTTTATGATTTTACCTTTTTTGGTTATTTTAATTTGTGGAACATTCTACACAACTCTGTATACTTTGTCTAGGGCTGAAACGACTAATCGATAAGGAGTATAGTTGACAATAATTTTCATTATTGATTGGTCTATGTTTCGAGTCAGACTAAGTTCAACCTAAACCTCAGACGCTACTTCGTAGCTGGTTGGCGAAGTGTAGGCTGCTTTACTTGATATGATTTTAGTTCTAGAGTTATGTCAGCCCTAGCCAGTTTGTTTATTCGGTTTACAACCGTAGCAGAACTACAGTACAGACCCAGGGGTAGTGCCACTTAGTGGAGGAGCTGTACCATCAGTGTTTTATCATTACTTGGAGCTGGAGTCCTGTTCCTCCACCTTGCCTTCCCTGCCTCCCTCTTTTCAATCGGGACCTTCCATCTAGTGATGCACCAAAATAAAAATTTGGGACTGAAACCAAAAATGCAGGATGAGATCGGCCAAAAATGACTTCACTGTCGAAATAGCAGATTGGGAATCCAGCACCTACTCAGTCAGTAAAGGTTGAGGTGTGGCTCCTGCATCTGTTAAGGCAGCTAATGTGGCCCAGTGCCAAAGGGAAGCCATATCAGAAAGTGTTTATGGCAGCTCAGTCCCAGGCAGCATCCACCACTCCCAGCCAGGCCTCAAGATGGCTGCTGGGACGACACCATTCCGACAGGGACCAGGAGCCAATGCAGCTCTGCTACTGCCTCCGCCCGCTTCGAGTAAGGAGTCACAAGTCCCCTGGGGTCGGCTGTCCCAATCGGAGGCAGGCCGCGGTCTCTCAGCACCAAGTAGGCCCTGCTTCCAGCCTTGAGCTCCTCCCCCATTTGTTCATGAAATTAAAGTGACACTCTGCACATTCTGATCACTGTAGAGTATCAAAGTGGTCAAATTGCATGGAGTGCCCCCTTCTCTCACCCCACTTTGTGTGCTGCCATCATGTCTATCCTGTTGCTCCTAGCAGTGTTTGGGGTGAAAGCAGCATGGGCTTCAGCTGTGCATGCAGCATCAATCCATCGCTCTGACCAGGCGCTCCCGTACCCTTTTTTTTTTTGTGTGCGAAAAAGTACGCAGGTTCTGCGAGATACGCTATTTACGTATCTAATGTACGAACATTACGCATGCTATACAAATTGGACATAGTGTTCCTTTTTAAGTAGATAAAAAAAATTGATCAGCCTACTAATTATGAAAATAATTAATTGTAGCCCTACTTTTGCCTAGCTCCTATGCTTTCCTGCAGACCTCTTGGCTTGATATAAAAGTTCCTAAAGCCTTGTCATGTACCATCTTGACTCCTCCTAAAGTGATTTATCATTGGAGAAATATTTACAATCAAGCTAGTCCTCCCCAACAAGTTATTTTTCTATCGCAGCTGGAGAGAACTGGAGGCTATTTTGAAAATTTTACAAATGTTTAAAATGCCTTCTAATGTCCTGTAGATGCAATAAAATATTTAAAGCCTATTTGTTCTCACACATCAAATGATGATCCAACTCTCTACTTTACAGATTCAGCGTTTTTCACCTTTCGTGAGCTAGACTGTGAGCCAAGAGGATCGCCAGCCTGCGAGTCAATCATATCGCTAAACACTGAGAAGATTTTGGTATCTATATATTTTATTTTTATGCTTGCTGTTTGTGAAATATAACAGGACCTATGTGTAGAGACAGAATGAGTGACATTACTAATACACCCTATATTTTTGGCTTGGTTTAGGAAAAAAGATCAGTTGTGCTTTCAAAACACTGAGAAAAGATAATCCCACTTAACTATGAAAACATCACATTATTTGCTTTTTTTGACATTGCCTCAACCATACAGCGCCCGTGATCTTTATTACTACCACTTAAATTTCCATGCAGCACCCTGTCTTCAACTGCTCTGCTACCTCTGTGAGGTCCTACTGTCATTTCTGGGATTCTGTTGTGGCTCACACAAATTTTCAGAATTTGATTGGGAATTACATTCTCTATCAGCAATCTAGATTTTAATCCATATCAAAGATGTGGCACATATGTCAAACAGTGGTGATAGGTTTGGTATAAATTATTGGGGCATATCATTTTCATTTTGGACCTTTTTGGTGCTTTTGTTCTTTAAAAAAAAAAAAATCTGAACAGAACCCCCCCCCCCCCCGAGCTTTGATAAATTTACCAGCTTCATTGGCTTTAGAGCTGGGATGTTAAGGATTCCCCCCCCCCCTCCCCGATGTTTATTGCCTAAAAGTCCCAGAATTCTTTGCGATTAAATGCTCATAGAATCATGGGAGGTGTAGTTCAGAAACATCTGGGGGGGGGGGGGTGGTCAGGCTTTAAGATCCCTGCATTAGAGGGAACTCTGCTCATCCTGACCACTTTACAGTTATAAAGTGGTGCAGGGTTTTTTTGAATTTCCTGGCTGCCAATGACCTTGGCACGCAGAGAGTATGCAGACGTCACTCTTGAGACAAATCACATTAGCGATTGATCTCAGAAGCCGCAAAACATTTGAGCTTGGCCACTCTAATGCTGTTGACATGACTACTGTGATACTGTGCTTGTTGGTGAAGGTGGAGCAGTATTAGTGGGCCAAATTGTGCACACGGTAGACATGCAGGTTTTTCCACATACCAAAGAGCTCATCTCTGCACAGGTTATATAACTCACCTTTAAAACAAACCTTGTAATGTGACATTTTTGTTTTTCAAAATGAATAGCTGGAGACGTTGGTTATGGATTTTTATATAAAATTTGCAAACCTATCCGTTATAGAAACAATGCCAGTAGGTTTCTGCATCTTACAAAAGTATAAATGTACAGTCGCCATGATAATGTATTGTTTGTGGATAAAAAAAGATGCTGTCATCAAAATACGAGTTTAAAAACCTTCTAATGTGACATTTGCTTACTCCCCAAGATAAAACCTAATAAAGTAGGTCCTGGGATATGCAGAGGTTAGTGGTTATCCGTCACCACTGGTTTCACATAGCAGGGAACAGTGGTTATTCCCCAGATGTTAGTAACCAAAGAGGAAAAAAATGCTGGCCATACTTCAGGATTTAATATGTGCTTTAAATACAACATTTCGGCTCCATTCATGGGCCAAGTACTTGATAAATACTTTTCAGCTCAATATATGGGTATTTGCTCACTTGCATTAATGCAGCCATATCAAATCCTGCAGTGTGACTGGCATTTCTTTTCTTTGGTTTTAAAAAATAAAAAAAAAAAATGGTGTCCCGCAGCATTTTCATGAGCTTGGGTAATGCTTTTTTTGTGGACCCCAAAGATGTGCAACATTTCTGCTAGCACTAGCTTTTTTTTCAAACTAAAGATTTAATAAAGGCTACTGCGCTTCCCTAATACTATATGACTATCAAAGGTTGAGAAAGACCAGTGCTAGGTGAAATGTCACCACATCTTTGCCCTCCTAAATAACAAACAAGGATTACACTGTAAGTATATAAATAAGAAACAAAAGGAGATGCAGCTGTGATAAAAATTATAGACACAGTGCAGACAATCTATGACAAAACTGTTCAGAAAAGCCCCTAGGGTGAATTGCACTTACAAGAAATAAATGGAAAAGACGGTGCCGGCGAGTGGCTGATTCCGTGAAAAGCAGAGTGTAACCCTTGATGTGCCGCCTTCCCATTTATTTCCTGTGCGTACAATTCACCCTAGGGGCTTTTCTGAACAGTTTTTTTCATCGTGCAATCTAATTTTTATTACAAACGTATCTCCTATGGTTTCTTATTTATACACTTGCCTTGTTCTACGCTTGAGGGGAAGGCGGGATTTTAGGAGTCGTCGGACACGCCAAAAAGTGTGTGCGTGTACTCTATTTTTATTAATTTGCTATCTAGGGGTTGGTCACGTTTCGGTGTTCAAGGATTGCACTGTATCCTGAATGTTTTTGGAGTGGGCAAATTCAGGGCAGGAAGACTGGTCACTGACCACTCAGTGCAAATTAAATGGTCGTGACCAGAGTTTCCAGTTTTTATTTATTTTATCGTAAATTTTTATTTTTTCCTTTTTTAAAAAAAAAAAAGTACATGACATTCACAGGATACATACATGAAATCCTGTTTAATACTGCAGTAGATTTCCTGTATTGGTTCTGTAGTTACAGGCACTATGGTGTAATATTGCATCATGCAAAGATTTGTTCTTTCTCACCAGACATTTGTTTTTCTTCTCTTTTTTGAGGAAATATACCAGTCAATACTTCTGTTTTCATTTGCGTCCTTAACACTTTACACAATGTAGAAAAGCCAATTTAGAAGTATTATTTATTAAGCGTCAACACATTCTGCAGCACTGTACAAGGTGCAATGGGTAAGGACGGGACAATTCTACAATACATACAGGAGGCCGGTCACTATTCCTGGCCGTAGATACATGAGGACCCTATTCCCATGGCAATTTACAATCTAGATGGGTGAGGGGATTAGAAACAGGAGGGGGGGGACTGCAGTGATGAGTTAATGCAAGGAGAGGTGAGGACTGTTATTGGGTCGGTCGGATGTCTTGTTACGGAGTCAGATGGTAGGCTTCCCTAAACAGAAGGGTCTTTAGGGAGCGTTTAAATGAAGCAAGATTTGGGGGACAGTCTGATATTGCGAGGGAGTGCATTCCATAGGGTCGGCGCCGCACGAGAGAAGTCCTGCAGTCTGGCATGTGAAAAGGTAATTTGATTCTGCTGTGGATGGGGAGCCAGTGTAGGGATTCAGAGAGGAGCGGCAGAGACAGCGACGGGTGAGATGGATAAGCCGGGCTGATGTGTTTAGGATGGACTGCAGGCAGGAGATAGGAAGGCCAGTCAGGAGGTTGTTGCAGTAGTCCAGGCGGGAGGTAACAAGCGAGGTGGATAAGTTGTTTGGTGTTGGCGGTCCGCATGATCGCCTAAATTCGTCCATTTCTGAGGTGAATGCGGCAAGATGATGAGAGTGGATGTAGGGGCTGAAGGAAAGACTGGAGTCAAGAGTCACTCCGAGGCAACGGACAGAAGGGAGGATAGTGATACCGTCAACAATTATAGAGCAGTCAGAAAGTGGAGTAGAGTTAGAGGGGGGGGGGATTAGAAAGCGCTCTGTCTTGGACATATTGATCTTCAGGTAGTGAGAGGCCATCCAGGCAGAGATCCCAGACAGACACTGACCTGAGAGAGAACAGAGGGAGAGAAATCGGGAGTGGAGAGGTAGATCTGAGTGTCATCAGCGTATCGGTGATACTTGAAGCCATAGCTGGTGATAAGCTTAGCCAGTGAGGAGGTATAGATGAAGTGCAGAGGACCTAGGACTGAGCCTTGAGGTACGCCGACTGACAAAGGCATTGAAGAGGAGGAATTGGGATCGATTGGAGAGGTACGATTTTTGCTATGAGGGTGGTATCCCAGAGACCAAGAGAGAAGAGGGTCTCTATGAGGAGGGGATGGTCGACTGTATCAAAAAGGCAGCTGAGAGATCAAGTAGGAGTATGGAGTAGTGGCCATTGCATTTAGAAGATAGGAGGTCATTGGTAACCTTTGTGAGAGCAGTTTCTGTTGAATGAATGTTGGGAGCGAAAGCCAGATTGCATGGGGTCGAGCAAGGAGTTGGAGGTTAGGAAGAGGGTTAATGAACTGGCGTGTACGTGTAAAACTTCCCTACCATAGCTGTGTGAGCTTCACTGACAGTAGATGTAGTGTTAATGAAAACCATTAAAGCAGTTAATTAATGTGCAGGTCTGCTTCTACCTTGTGCAAACATGCATAAATCCTCTAATGTTTTTTGTTTCTTGGACATTGGTTCAATACGGTTAGTCACATTTATGCTGTAGTATTTAATTTGTTTTGAAAGTAATTTCCACAAAATCTTCAGACCATAGAGATGGATTCTAGCACATTTTTAACGTGTACCTGCTGACCCATAATGCCTTCCTCTTGTCATAGAGCCAAGCTAAGACTCTGGCTGAGCAGAAGAGACTTCCATTTATCACGGATGATGATGACACAAATGAGGAGTTAGGTGAGTCAGTGACATTTGCCTGGCTGCATGTGGATACACCTGCTTTGTCCAATCAAAAAACCCTTCATTATGTCCAAATTATCCACACTTGTCAGCAAACACAGCCTGTGCAGATTGAAGCATTCGATATATTTCAACCAATGAATACTTCTTTGTGGGAAGAAGTGAAGGGGTAAGCACTAAATGTGGTTTTCTGACACTTTTTTTTGTTTTTTAAATCTAAATAAGCAAGAGAACAAAATTTGTGCTGCAACGTTACTGAAACAACCAATCCAGGAAACAATAAATGCATCTCGAATTGTGTAACCAGAAGTAGTGGTGTATCCACATTTGGATTGTCCCTTCGAATAGAACAGAATAACTCTATAACCCGGATTATGTAAGCATACTTGTATAGAGCAACAAACAGTACTGTTTGTTCTGGCCAGTTTAGTCCAAAACTACTTTCTTGGCCAAGTTTGTTTAAACTAGGTTAGTAATTAATGTTGTATTTCCTGCTTATTTTATTGTTCAATATTTTCGTTACTAAATGCTCTTTTTTTTTTTTTTTTTTTTCTTCTTGAAGCTATTGGGTACGTGTTAATTGGCAGTGGCCTGCATGATGAAGCAATCAAACACTTCTCATCCTTGCTTCAGGTAATGAATAAATAGGATTAATATTCAGACATGCTAGATAAAGGGAAATGGGGAATATATTTGGAGACTGCAGGTATCACCCCGGTTGATACAGTATTGCCCATTAAAACGCATTTCTCAACTGCTCCATTCCATAATATCTTGTTTCTGTCATGCTCGCCAGGTGATAGATCAGTAGATTACACACACTATTTTATGCCTTATGTTTCTTCCCCTTCATGGTCCAGAAACTGCATTCAGTAGATTGAGCTATTGTATCTTAGAACTCCAAAGCTTCATGTTCATTTTCTCAACGTGGTCTATGGAACGGCACCATCACTGCAACAGTGAGCCGAAAACGGTATATGGTGAGGTCAACAAAGGAAGCATTGAACCAAATTGTTGAGAAAATGATTATCTGAATACCTGCTACTCCATCTAACCTAGAGACGGTGAACCCTAAGCCTTGTAGTGAGTTGTACAGCAATTACATATTGTAGTGGATACATTTCTCAGGATGGTTTACGTCATAGGACACTTTCACAAAAGCAGAATATAAAACAGACTGGTGGTATTGATAGCCGGCATTAAATGCTTAGCGCTTCAGCTATGAGCGAATCCGTAAGCCTCTACTAGCATGTTAGTAGAAGCACTGATTTTATGAGTGCACTCTAATCAAGGTTCCATATGGCATAGCATCCTTGTTTTGTGTAAGCATTTTTTAATACATTTATTCCGCTTACAATTTGTTCACAGGACGACTCTGATCTTGTTAGTGCAAATTATGGGCGTGGAATAGCATATGGCAAAAAAGGATTGCATGTAAGTATATAAAAGCACTACTGTGGTTTCAAGGGGGGACTTTACCTAAATTTACATATATTCATAAATGTTTTTACCACTCACCGAGCTTTTTACAGAGTGTGTTGTAAATAGATTTGAAAAATTAATAAAGCTAATTCCAGATTATATCTGCTTGGACAAGACTGGTAATTTATTTTATGGCATATTTCTGATAAGGATTGTTTATATACATTTGTGATCCATTCCAAGGCTCTGGTGTCATCCTCCATACTGCCCTGACTGAGGTTTGAGGCAGAATTGCAGCACATAAAGGGCCCAATTCTAACAGAGCTGTTAGAGTAACACCTCTAGCTATTTCGCAAGAGAGCCTCTAGCTTTACTTGCAGCTCAGACATGGTGGTGGGTTACTGATCCTTTACTTTCTAGAAGAGCATTAATTTTCAACTGTCTACAGGACAACAATCTATTTTAATTGTAGCTCATTCTCAAAATGAGCTGGTATTCAGCAATGAATACTAGTTTTCAGACTCTAAACTGTAACATAATCCGCTATGTTTTCTATCTGCAAGCAGCAGGAGGCTTGGGGATAAATGGTTCCCAGCATCCTTCCCTTGCTACTGCCATAGCTTGTGTGTAACCCCGCCCAGGTGAGTTTTACACATGGTCGCGATTTGGCTCCATGTAGTTCACACTTCTCTTAAGGTTCGAGTTGTGGTGCAGTGGTTCGGTCCTATGGTATCAAGGAGAGAGCGGCTAAGGGTTATTGTCAATTGCGCAAATTTTTTTTTCACCACCCTTAGGGACTCCCTGTCACCGACTCACAGGCCCAAAATTTCTTATGGGAAGAAGACCCATGTTTCAAAACTCTTTCCTCCCTCATGTCAACCTTTTATAAACATAAATTTTTAGTTAATCTAAATTTAATGTGGAAATGCAGTTCGACTTCCATAGTTATAGGCTGGGGGGGGGGGGCGCCTGCTGTTGATCCAAAAGGTCTGTAGTGCTTGCCAAAATGCCACATACTGGGGTATTCCTCCTTGACCCCAGAATGGCAGTCTCCTTTCTCCTTGTTCAAGCAGCTTTAACCCACATATTAAATATTATAACTCATAATATTTTGGCTGGAATATATGCAGTAGTTTTTTTTTGTTTTTTTTTTTTTTTTTTTTTTTTCAGGCTAACAGTGTCTGACCCAACAGAGCAATGCCTCAGCTTTATTGTTCCCCCTGTAAAAAACAAAAAAAAAAAAAAAAACCTGTGCTTTAGGAGTTTCCTTTCATCCAGTGACCTTGTGAGTCTTGGGTCCTATGTACTATATAGTCCTATTAATGAATAGCTTTCCAATGTGTGATAATCATCCTGAATACATTTAACATTATCAGATCCCCTCCAATGCACTATTTTTCTAAACTAAAGGGGTTCAAGCTTGTTAGCCTTTCCTCCTAACTTTAAATCTTCCATTCCCCCTTATTAACCCCTTCACTGTTTGGCCATTTCACCCCTGTGTGCTGAGCTCATTTTGTGCTAATGTTTAAACGCGATTTGAAATCGTGTCTTATTGTAGAACCCAGACAAGTTCTATATCCTTATTTTCAGCAGACACAATATTCAAAATATATCATTATTGGGGTGTATACGTCATGTTGCGTCAGAATGCTATATCAAAAAATTTGACATTTCTGTTACATTGTTTACTGTACCGCAGGCTTTGGCAAAATCCAAATAAATCACATTCAATGTGACCCCCCTCTGATCTATACTACTTCTTCATAGAATTCAATTAGGTTGGTCTGACATGATCTGTATTTCATAAATCCATGCTGATTTTTGCTAATGACATTATACCTCCCAATGAATTCCTGAATATTACCTCCTTAAGAACACCCAAATACTTCCCCAGCCACAGATGTTAAGCTCACAGGTCTATACATGCATGCGTGCAATTACATCATAAAAATGGAGTCTCCCATGGCAGGGGAATCCCAATACAAAATATGCAGGTGTCCTTTGGACCCCTGTATCTCTTTAACCCTGTAATGTAACCCCCTCAAAAGTGGCAGTATGGTTTACTGTTCTATAATAATGTGAATTCTATTGCTGCACTACCTCGCCTTCTCATTTAACACAGAATCAGCAAGTGTGGAAGGGTCGGTGCATAGTGGTATTGCGCAATGTTTAATTGAAAACTTAATCTGCTGCAAAGAGCACAGGGGGTACTTTGGACCCCTGCATCATCTTACTGTACTCACCACAAGGTCAAGTTTGGTGTCAATGGAAAGGATAGTCTGGCCTTTCCAATAATACAAATCATGACTGTATAATGTGTAAAATAAAAAAGTGGTGGGGGGGGGGGGGTTAAATTGCAAAACGTGTGTTTTGGTTTTATTTTTTTATTTTATAACGTATATCGTGCCACTGCATAAATTCACCTTCTCATTACCCACACTGTGAGAAAATTTGCAAGTGATGGCATAATGTGTTGTTACACATTATTTAATCTAAAACACAATCCGTTGAACTGCTGCAAGGATAGGCAGGTGTCATTTGGATCCCCACATCGACATTCTTTCACCTCACACGGTCAAGTAAAGTGTCATTAGACAGGTCAGAGTCTGGCCTATTCAATGATATCTAAGATGACCATATAAAATATAAAGCTAAAAACAAAAAATAGAGGGGGAGGGGCCACAAAAAACAAGGCTGTGACATTGTCCATTTTTCCTGCGCTTTTCTTCTTTAGTGCATTTTTAACCAAACACTGAAGACAAAAAAAGTAACAGGTTCTCCATTTATGATTCTTTTCATAAAGACTATCCCATAGAATATAGAACTGCAAAACTTTGGATGCTAAAATGTGGGGGGAAAAAATAAATTTACACGCTGCAAACGATTGAAATCTGAATGGAAATTTACACTTTTGAAAATTCTTGTTAGATCATGACCCGTCAGAGCGCTATATTTCGAATCTGCAGAGTCTGCTGAAGAAAAATCTATAATTTGTATGGGTTCTACAATAACACATGACTTCAAATTACATTTAAACCTGATGAGCAGAAAATGGTGACCATTAGCTCAGCACACGGGGTGATGTGGCTCAGCGGTGAAGGGGTTAACCAGATGTGCAGCTTTCCTGATTTGTTAGAACAGCTGTTCTTTCTCATTATCCATGTTGTCCATTTTTGGAATTTTAACTGGATCTTACACAAATGTATGTAACGAATAGTATTTCTGTATGCTACGTTTGCGGTGTCTGTTTAAAATATTGCACGGTAAGGGACACAATACACATTCTAACACTTTTTTTTTTATTATTCCGTTCTATAGTTGCGTACATGTGGAGTATAAATGGCAGTCTACATAAACCTGTTTCATTTATACATTACCAAGGGCCTACTTGACACCACGCTATACTAAAATGTTCGTGGTCATCTTAACACAAGCTTTTCTGATTTAGCTGAGAATTGATCATTTCTGACCCCTCACTCTATTGTTTTGTTGTAAGGACATTAAAAATGCAGAACTTGCTTTGTTTGATCTCAGCCGCGTTATCAGTTTGGAACCCAATCGCCCTGAAGTATATGAACAAAGAGCAGAAGTGAGTATCTACACATGGTTAGAAATTTTGTTTGGGAAGAGTACGCCATATTATTGCAAAGAAATCTTTTCCTATGTGAAGCATGCACTGTTAAGACAGAGATACAGAGCGTGGCGCCACGCGTCAAGATGCACTCAGTGTGTCCAGTCTTTTCCACCACCCTCGCTCAGCCGATGTCACGTTGCGGTGCTGAGCGGCGGGAGATGGAAAATTTGAACTTGAGCGTCGCGTTGCGAGGAAGGGCAGGATCTGCAGCACATGGCGCATGTGCTATGTGCTGCAGATCCCTCCCACCTAGCGCTGCTCAGTCTGTCACTGACGAAAACTTCCCCTACGTTCTCTGCCACATCACACGGCTCACCTGTTCCTCTCTCTTAACTTGAGCTGCGACTACTGGCACAGGTAGCAGAGGAAGGTGTTGAGTTCACGGCAGAGGGTTTGCCTTGTGAGGAACACTGGAGGAATCTCCCCTGCCCCCTCAGCCTGGGCACACTGCATGCCTCCTGTACCAGCTACTGGCACGTGTGTATCCAGAGCCCCTCACAGCACAGGAGCAGCAGCCAAGCTGTGTGAGTTCCCCGTGGCGTGCCTGTGCTTTCTGTGCCAGGGCCTTCTCTTGGGCACTGCCACCTCCTGGGACAGTGTCAGCAGGTGTGCCGGGCTCTGCTGCCTGCTCCGGTGTGTCAGCTCCACATCCTCTGTGTCATGTTTTCTTTAGCAATCCTTTCACTAAGTGCTCCAATACCAATTGGTACACGGAGTATACATCACCATCTGTGTGGGTATATATGCATCTATGATGTCGGAGTTTGATCTGCAAAGTATTGGATCATTGACCAGTGTGCACAGAAGCAAATGTAATCCAGTGTAGACTGGCTGCGTGGCAGAGCGGAGTGATGCCAAACCTGCAAATGTTTTGCTACGCTTTTAGTGTATTTCAGGCAAGAGTTAACATTAATCTATTGACAAGTTTGGACCTGCTATGTAGAGCACTGATTCAATGACTCAAGTTAAACCCAGTCTGTTGATGAAAACCTCTGAAGAAATCTATCTTTCATAGCAGGGTGAGCAGCCTTGGCCCTCCCAGATGTTTTGGAACTAGATCTCCGTTGAGGCTCTGCCAATTATTGGGTCTGTGGAGCATCATGGGAGATGTGGTTTCAAAACCTCTGAAGGGTCACTTACATCTGATTTATAGCAATAAGTAAAATGTTTTTTCTTTTTGGTGTGTACTGTAGATGTTAAATATAGGAGTCTGACAATCCTGTGAGATTTGAATAAATACGACCGTTGCGCATTTAAATTTGGCCATTTTTTTTAGATTTTGTCACCATTGGGCCGAATCAGTGAAGCTTTGAGTGACCTCAACCAAGCAGTTCAAATACAGCCATCTGCTAGACTATTCAGGCACAGAGGTACCCTGCACTTTATATCAGAGGTGGGTTGTGACTGACTGGTAGTACTAGAGCTGTTCCCCTTTTAATATGTGGCTATGTATCCTGATTAGGCCAGTGATAACTGACCGTAACACCTTGGATGTTCATGACTACATATCCCATATCGT
The DNA here is from genome assembly GCA_009667805.1 of Leptobrachium leishanense. Lineage (NCBI taxonomy): Eukaryota > Metazoa > Chordata > Amphibia > Anura > Megophryidae > Leptobrachium > Leptobrachium leishanense. The sequence continues at coordinate 188,000,630 of CM019066.1, forward strand.
TCAACAAGCCTTAAGACTAATTATGTAATCTAATGTTTATTTCTCAATTATTCTAGGGTGTCACTTTTAGCAGGGCTAAAATCACTGGGTTAGGATATTTGAAGTTTTGTCCATGAACATGTACCCATCTTTCTTGATGCCATAACTCGTACCCCTTTTTAGTAGTTGCTATTTAAATTCTATATAACACCCAATCTTTATTTTTTTTGTGTACCCCACCCCTTCTCCTGTACCTTTACATCTTCACATACTTTCTATATATCAGTCTGCGAATGTGTTTTTTTTGTTTTTTTTTTTCTTCTCCATGACTTCTACTAAAATTAGCATTTTTAATCACAGGACTATGTTGCTGCAAATGGAGACTTCCAGCGATCCCTTGATATGAATCAAAACCAGCCTATTACTGTCCTTTACAAAGGCCTGACATTCTTCCACAGAGGACTGCTAAAGGTACTTTCTATGAAAACAATTTTTTTTTTTTTTTTGTTTTATGGGTCCTTTTTTGTAAAGCCTATACCGAAATCTTTTATTTTTTCTTTGTATTCTGCAGGGGTTGTAATAATTTTAGGCTGGAGGCACACTAGCAAACATTTTGCGTCCGTTTGACCGTACGGTTTGACGTCTGTCGTAGCTTTATAAAGGAGTCTATTTAACACACCAAACTAAGCACCTGCGCACTTTTTCACGGACGGGCAAAGCATAAAGCCACGGACGCAAAAATAACATCGACGTGAAAAAGCTAATCGGACGCAGAAACAACGCCGCCATGTATTTTCCTAGGGTGTGGAGATCTCAAACGTTACGGATGCAATTTACGCAGTAATCACATTATCTCCCGTGAAAAAGTGCGTCCGTAACGGACGCAGTACAGTGTGCTCGTGTGCCGCCTCCCAATGGTTAGTACAAAATACAATACGCTGCCTCCACATTACCATCCCCTGCGTAACGTAATGACAATTCTTGTTGCTTCATCTGTGTATGAGGCGACCAAATTCTACTATTACATGAACAATGACACTCCGGAAATATCTACTATATCAATATTAGTCATGGTGCTTTGTAGGGAAATAGTTTTTCACTTCTATTCTGTCCTTTTTATAACCATTGGCTGGTTTATATTTCTTATCCATATTGATGCATCTTTAAGGCCGGGTGTACACTAGGCATTTTTTTCCGCGCACTAGCGCGCGTTATGATGCTCTTATGACGTGCATTGTAGCGTATAATTCCGTGGATAAAGAACACACGTAGTACGCGCGCAACGCATAACACACGCTGAAGATGTCCATCATGGAAACACAAAGGCTGTTGCGCTAGGATTGACGCGACGTTGGCCGTGTGCTGAACGTCAAAAGCCCATTTTTTTTTTTTTTTATACATTTTTTTTAATTTAACTTAAATTCAGTTTTTACGACGGGTGTCAAAATTAACGCATCATCTGGCGTCTACCAATCTCTTCCGTCATAAAGTGTGTCCTTTTTTAACACATGCTAGTGCGCAGAAGAAAACGCTAGTGTGCACCCGGCCTTAAGAGGCATTCCTGAGTAGCAAATGCCTCTCATTTTGCTTGCCCAATTGGAGTGCAGGCTAGCATTTAATGTCTACTAGACGAGCCTAAGACACAAGGAATATCTAAAGATGCCTTGGTCTTGTGTTTTTAAATTTGAGTCACATACTGCCATAAAAGTGTGTAATACGGACAAAGAAAATTTATCTTTCTGATGGCATATTCAACTTTTGTTAACAATCTGTAGGAAGCTATTGAAACATTTAAAGAAGCATTGAAGCTGAAGTCAAATTTTATTGAAGCCTATAAAAGCCTTGGCCAGGCCTATCGGTAAGAATTTTTTATTTTTTTTTGTGGAAAGGGTGAAGAGAGAATTTATACACCTTTTTTATAGCTGGTCTGTCATTACAGCTATAAATAGAAATTTGACGTCATATCTTTTGCATATCCTTGTACCCTTGTACCCAATGGAAGGAAAACCTCGGGTACACATCATCAGCCATGCTAGAGAATATATGGGCAGAGCATTAAAGTCCTTTATTTCTTGTATTAAAGTTAGTTTATGTTCTTTTAAAGATTTATATTCTTAATTTTCCTCTTGATACGTTTTTATGTAATCCTAGAGAGCTTGGCAACTTTGAAGCTGCAATGGAGAATTTCCAGAAGGCACTGATGCTGAATCAAAATCATGTACAGACCCTACAGTTAAGAGGAATGATGCTCTATCACCATGGGAGTCTGCGTGAGGCCCTTACTAACTTCAAGGTTTATTTTTATTCTATTGTGATATTTTGACTGGCTTCTGCCACGTGGTGCCAATCAATTTAAATACATTGTAAATGAAAAATGTGGGGGGGGGGGGGTTGATTCTTGGGTTGAATATTAAACCCCCCCCCCCCCCGATCAGGGGGCCAACCCAAGAGTTATGCAAGGGTCGCAGATAGGGCTGAAACAACTAATCGATAATGGAAATAGTTGACAAGTATTTTAATCATCGATTAATCGGTGCCGATTTAATCGTCCTGTGTAGAGCACACACTGTTTAGAGTCAGAGTTGAACATAAATAGCCTCAACTTCGGAGCTGATTGGAGAAGACGCACCGCTGCTTTAGTAGGTATGATTTAGTTCTAGGGTTATGTCAGACACAACCAGTTTGGTTTTATTCCGTTAACAACAGTAGAACTATAACACAAACAATAGGATACTGCCTACTGGGTGAAGGAGCTGTATGCCTGGGTTTTATCCTTACTTGAAGCTGGAGTCCTGTGCCACCACCCTCCCTGCCACACCCTCTTTGGTTGAGAACTGCCATTCCCTCCCTTTTTTGGTCTGGTCCTTTTCCCCAAACACTCTCCCACATGCAGATGTGGTCTTTTTCGTCCATAGCCTCTCACACTCAGGTCAAGTCACCTGAGCAAAGTCACTCCCTTCCACCTCCAGTCTCTCCGCCCACTCAGTTTGTTCACAAAATTATTTAAAGGGGACACTGTACGCACCCTAACCACTTTAGCTTATTAACCCCGATTTCATGCTGACGTTATCGAAGACCAAGTGCTTGTAGCCACGTTCATTTGAGAAAGCAAACATGGGCTTAAACTGTGCATACAGCATCAACCCATCCCTCTCACCAAGCCCTCGCATACCTTGTGTGTGAAAAGTACAGAAGATACACAATTTGCGTATGTACGTACACTACGCAAATTACGTATGAAAAGGGGATGGGTTGTGGTTAAGTAAACTAATTTATTTTATTTATCCTATGAATCGATTTAATCAATTTATGAGAATAATCGTTAGTTGAAGCCCTAGTCGCAGAAAGGAATGTGCTCGCGCTGGTCCAGCTAGAACACAAGCCCTGTTTTGCACTTTTTCTATGTCAAAGGCCAGCATCATGCATGCCTTTCCTCTCTGGATCCCTGCACATATATCCAGACCAGGCTTTCGTGCACCATCTACAGGAGGCTGCAGGTGTTGCCTGGATTGCCAATTGAGGATCCTCCTTTAAATGTGTTGTTCCTCTGTCTTGTGTTTTCTATATCCCAGTTCATGCTGTATGCTGAACGCTGTAGAGTGGTCCTGCTTGCTAAGCCTTGCTGCCATCTTATCTTCCGAGCCATAGATTTCCCGTTGTCCACCACGGTGTCCTATTGTGCCATGTAGGGCTGAAACAACTAATCGATAATGAAAATGGTTGTCAACTAATCGGCTGTCGGTTTAATCGATTTTGTAAACGGCACACTAGAGTCCGACTAAGTCCGACTAAGGTAAATGTTATAACCTCAGATTCTGCTTCGTCCTGTGTCACCACCTCAACCTGCCTGTCATCCACTCTTTGGTCTGTACCTGCCCTTCCCTCAAACTCACTCCCACACTCAGGTGCAGTCTTGTCCAAACCCATTCCCTCTCTCCCTCAGGTCAAGTCCCTTGCCCAAACTTACTCCCACCTCTGGAACTTCCTCCCACTCGTTTGTTTATGAAATTATTGTAAAGGGACACTCTAATTAGCTAAAGTGGGCAGGCTGTGTGGTGTGCCCTCCCTTCTCACCCTGATTACGTGGTGATCTCATGTCTGAGCGTTTTTTTTTTTTTTTTGAGATTTCTCTTGTTTTAAAGTGTGTCCTGGGTGCTTGTAGCAGCGTTCGTTCGGGGAGAAAGTAGACGTGCTTAAATTGCGTACGCAGCATCAATCCATCACGGTGACCAGGTGCACACGTACATTGTGTGTGAAAAGTATGCAATTTGCATATGGTTTTTGTTTATCTGATCGATTTATGCAAATAGTTGCAGCCCTAATGCCATGTTCCCTGCCCTGTGTGAGTTTTAACCCATTCCTGCATTGTCCATCAGGTCTCCAGCGAACATGTTCATGCCCTGCTCTTGCTTGCATACCTTTCCTGCTGTGTTTCACCTGTGATCCGCATAATAACCTAAACTGTAATAAATGCAATCATCCACCGCATTTGGGCTTTCTGGTTACCCCTGCACAACCTTGACACCCCCTATTTTCAGATTAGAAAGGCTACAAACCTGCCTTGATATGATGCTATAGGCTCTCTGTGCTCCTGTGGACTTGCAGCACCTGCTTCGTCTTCAGCCTAAGCTTTGCATAGCATGTACAGTGGTGATCTGGCTCAAGGTGGTTGACAAACTTCCAGGAAAAGGGGAAGCTCACTTTAGAAGGGTGTCACTGCTTGCGGTTGGAGGGCCTTTCACTTGGTGATGGTTTCTAGAGTTTACTTTTAATATAAACTGTAAATAAAAAATAATCCAAAAAAGGAGCATGTGTGCTGTTCACTGCATGGCAGGCTATTCTGTCACTTGAATCCCTTAGCTTGTAATTGTTGTTCTTTGCAGAGGTGCCTTCAGCTAGAACCATACAATGAAGTATGCCAGTACATGAAAGGACTTAGTCATGTGTCAATGGGACATTTTTATGAAGGAATAAAAGCTCAGACTAAAGTCATGTTAAATGACCCTCTGCCAGGGCAGAAGGCAACACAAGAATACTTGAAAGTGAAGTATTTGAGAGGTGAGTCTGCTGGTACCTCCTGGGGTCTTCTAACATTTCTGGTTCTTACCTGCATCCTATGTATCTTAAATAACTGTGAGAGCACATAGTTGCAAAAAAAGTTAGATTGCAAGTGTCATCCTAAACTGGCTTAAAAGAATGAAATTTTGGAACACAGGAGAAAGTGGGATATTGAGTTGACACACTACCATGAGGATGGTATAAAGATAGGTGGTAGCATGAGGCATTAAGGAAGTCAAAATAAATTCCTATATTGTAAGCAGAGCAGTAATGTGTCTGCTTGGCAAACACTCCTGTATCAACATGAAACCAAATTTGCTACTTAAATATTGGACACTGTCAAACCACTGTGTAGACAAGTCTCCAGGCCCTTACAGGTCTTTTTTGTCTTAATGGACCACTACCACCAAAAAATGGAATGTACTTTTTTTTTTTTTTTGTTCCTGAAATCTTACGTGCTTTTTTTTTTTTCCTCCTTATATGCTAAGGAAAATTTTTTGTCACTTGGGTGCATCCATTTTGTGATCTGTTGTGTTGTAAATTGTGCCCCCCGCCCATAGTATCTTTCAATCATTTGCTCCTCTGTGGCAATGGCCATCAGAAATCCTTGTATTGTGTGGGATGCATTCAAAGGACATTGTCGGGGGTAGATTAGAACTCTTAAACTCCCTGTCAGATCTCATTCAGCTGCCATCTCTTATCTCAGGCTAGAGAACAATAGACCTCCTGCAGCCTTCGCTAAACCTGCTCTCTTCCACCTCAATAACTGTTAAATATGGTAGATTAAGTAAACCAGAGTTGCAAAGGAAAGCTTTTGCAGAGATTTTGGTAAATGTTGCATCTTGGGGAAAATCCAGAATATTGGAAAGGGAGATAAAAATCCTATTTTTTTTTCTTCTTTTTTTACATGCAATTGCTTCAAAGAAAAAGCATGTGTTTTTTTGTTTTAAGTGGTTTTGTTTGTAATGCACACGTAATCTAGTTACGGTTTATGTAATTGGTAGTGTCCCGTTAAGTTTGACTGTTGAATTTTTTGCATTGTCCATTACTTTACTTTTTTTTTTTTTTTTCCTGACTTGGTTCATTCTTCTTTTCAAAGAGTACTCTAGGTACCTGCATGCACACCTTGACACTTCAGTTACAGAGTATAACATTGATGTTGATCTGCCTGGAGTTTTTAAGGACCACTGGGCAAAAAATCTACCATTTTTAATAGACGACTATGAGGAACAGCCGGGACTACAGCCGCACATAAAGTAATTTTTTTTTTCATGCTTATATCAGATCTAATTTTCTGTTTCAGCAACACATATAAAATGTCTTGTTTTAATTTATCCTGAATCCTAGTCTGAGACTTTTCAATACTGTTTAAATTGATCAGTGCTACTTTAGTGCTTCATTAGATGGTAAGACAGGATTTTCTTTTTCCATACTTTATTCAATTACAACTAATACAGTGTGGAAAAGTGGGGAGACTAATCCCTGTTTAGGCATAAATCTGACAGCACTTGGGTGGAAGGTAACTTAGCCAATCACACAAGGTACCCTGCTTAATGAACAGCGTGCAGATAATCATCAGGATAGTAAGCGGCTCTTGAAATCATAGAGCTCCTGATACAAGTAAAACATAATTTATGACATGATCACAAACGTTTGGTCAGCTTTGCCAAACCTTGAAGAATATCTATTGTTGATGTTGTGTATCTATTGCTCGTTGTTTCTCAGGGATGTTCTGCCTCAGAATTTTGATAGCTACAAGCCAGAAATACAGGAGCTGGTATGTGCTGCAGATCGCCTTGGTTCTCTCATGCAGTACGAAACCTCAGGATTCCTACCAAACAAGAGAATTCACAGAGGTACTGTATTCCATTAATCACTCATGCAAAATTAGGAATGTGATTTTATTATTTTTAATCATCTTAACCCTTTTACTTACAATGCAAAAATCAAGTATGCACTTTATTTCAATTAAAATAAACGGCATGTGAAACACTATACTTTTTTTTTAATATAAATATATATATATTTAAATACAAGATTAGGGATACCCCTGTGGAGAAACAAATTCTCTTGTGCAACATTTTTTTCAATGATACTGGTAGACTTGATTTACTTTGTCATCTTTTTTTGGATGAATCTTCATTTAAAATAATCTATGCCCTGTCATTGTTGTATACCAAATTCATGACCCTCTTCTCTACTCATTTGATCATTTGCAGCAATGGGTCTGGCTGCACTTGAAGTCATGCAGTCTGTCCAAAAGACCTGGTCAAACTCAAAAGTGCGAATCAATGGAAAAACCAGACTGATGCAATGGAGAGATATGTTTGACATTGCAGTTAAATGGAGAAGGTACGACAACAGCAGGAAATCTGGAATTTACTTGCTATCTAGACCAATGGTTCCCAACTGCGGTCCTCAAGTACCCCCAACAGGTCAGGTTTTCCAGATATCTGAAGCACAGCACAGGTGATATGATTTGCTGCTCAGTGATTGCAGGATTCAGTCTGCATTTTTCCCAAGGTAATCCTTAAAACCTGGCCTGTTAGGGATACTTTAAGACCGGGGTTGGGAATCCCTGATCTAGATTATCAAGTAATGAAACCTCTTCTAGTTCTTCTCGGACTGCATTCGCTATGGGGAGTAGTGGACTTTGTACAATATGTATCTTTGAAGAATCTCTTGTGTAATAAATACTTGTGCTTTGTATCTATTCGATACTGTCCGCGCTCACTATTAAGAATTTACAAGGATTCTACAATGGCATCTTTCTTTACAGCAAACATAGGCAATGAGGTTTAGAAGATTTCATGGACCATGGTGGACTATGGAGCAGTATATTTTGGTTTTGAACATCCGTTAATCTGCGAGTGATATTGTGCGACAAACGGCACAATTTTGCAGCAGAGTCCCAATTACAAAGATCTACAGTTTCAATCAAAATTATTCAACGCCCATTGCAAATCAGGATTGTCAAAATTTAGTCTTTCAGATTTTTGCAATGAACAAATCAAAGCAATTGAAATGGCTCAAGACAATGCTTCAAGTGGTTTCCCCAAATGCAACTTTTATTAAATTCGGTTGTCTCAAAATTATTCAACCCCTCCTGTCAGAATCAATCACATCAGCATAAATATGCAGAACAGGTGGTGCCTCCATCACACCTGATACAAGTAATCAAGGGCTTCATTAGTTGCACCAGGTGTGCTTGAGCAAGAACTCCTGAAATACCTGAACTGGCTTGGGTTTGAGTGTCTCGTTTTGATATGTTTTGAAATCTGGCAAAAAGATCAAAAGAATGGTCCAAATAGTGAAGAGATCATGGCCCTTCACAAACAAAAACCAGGATTCAAAAAGATAGCAAAGGCAGTGAATGTTCTTAGAGACACCGCTGTAAGCAAGTTCAGAGTTAGTGTAACCATGGTGTTCGTTTATCAATGGCTGCAACCAGATTACGGAGACTGGAGGTTGAGAAAAACACTTGAGTGCCTGCATCAAGACTTGGTGGCATCAAACTCTGAGGATACAGTTTGCATGGTAAGGTGCGTACTAAATGCTGGAACTCAGACATTCACCGCTACTGATGCAAGAGCACAAACAAAGTTGGCTCAAAAATGCTCAATCAAAAATAAGATACAGAAATTTAGGAATTCTGTTCTGTGGACCGACGAAACGAAACTAGAATTTTTCAGCCCAATTGATCAGCAGTATGTCTGGAAGAAGGATGAAGCATACACTGAAAAGAACACTCAACCCCCAGAGCTTTAACGTGCCAAAACCATGCTTAACTGTAGGTCATTTTCCTTCCTCTGGCACTAGAAACCTGCATCGTGTGGAAAGTAAGATAGTTCAATGAATCGATCAGGAAATCCTAGGTGAAAACGTCATGTGAGGATGCTATTAAAGTTTGGCCATCATTGGACCTTCCAACAGGTCATAATCCCATGTGTACCTCAAATTTCACCAAGGCGTGGTTGCAGAAGTAGTCCTGCTAGAGTCTATAGTGGCCATCGGCCATGAACTTAATAGAAAATTTCTGGGATTGAAGAAGGCCGTTTCTACACACAAACCCAAGATTATTACTGAACTAGAGGCCATTGCTCATGAGGAATGGTTAGATTCCTCGGGAACAATGCCAGAACCTGGTGTCTTGCTATGCATCTCGTTTGCAGCAGTTTATAACCAAGTACTAAAGATGCTTGCTCTGAAAGCTTCTAATAATTTTGAGACTGTAGGATTCAATAAAAGTTAAATTTTGCAATTGAATTTAGAGCAACCATTTGAAGCATTCGTTGTGTTTAGCAATTTTCAATTGCTTTTGTTTGATTTGTTCGCAAACAGCTGAAAGTCTGTAAATCTGAACAATTTACCTGATTTGCTATGGGGTTTGAATAATTTTGATTACAACTGTATTCTCGACCCTTCCCATCATTCTTTGTCACTCTCCCTAAACAACCTCAATTGGCAGTTTTGAAGGGGGTTTTCATGTTCTGAAAACCTCTCGAACAGGGTAGGCACCTATAATCTTGCATAAAGAGTCAGTGACACCCTCCCTCCTCTTTAATGTTTGTTTTTTTCAATTTTAACCAGGAATTTTATTTGAGGGATGAAGAAAAATGTATCCACTTTGTAGTAGATCATGTGTACCCATTGTATTTGACATTTTTCTGTACAAAAGGGTCTGTCCTCCATTCCGTAACAGTCGGAGAAATACTGTCAACTCTGGGCTTGTGAGAGTCATTCTCCAATTTTCGAATAGTGTTTCATTTACTTTGACTTTTAAGCCTTGTTCACACCAAATACAGAGCAGATCTGCTCCGGTTTCTGCACACGCACGCTAGTCTCTTAGATGCGTTTTTGATAAGGGGGGTGGATGGAATACTGCATTTGAGGAACTACTAGTGTATTAACCACCTTGCCATTCACATTGAAGTACTCCCTACAGCCGTCCTTGTCAGTAGAGGACATATCCTCATATCCTGGGAACACTCTTCCGGCTATCGAACTCTACTGATCAGCCTTCTTCCTATTGTTCTTGTATTGAAAATGCCTACTCTCATACAGCTCAGGGCACTCTTCCACCATATTAATGAATTTATCTGGGTCACAAAACTTGTCCACCATTGTTCCTTTACTCTCCAGATCACAAGGTCCCCTTTTTCCATACAGGAAGTGACCAAGGAAGATTAGGTCATGACCGATGACCATAGAGGTGTTTTTTTTTTTTTTTTTTTCTTTTATGGTTCGTTGTTTGCATTGAATTGCGTTGCATTTTTGATGCGTTCCAGAGCAGGTAAAATAGGGCTTGCTGCAGTTTTTTTACCTGCTCTGGACCTGAACGCCGCGATGTGAACTGGAGAAAAAAAGTACCATTGAAATACATTGGACGTAGTTTTGATCTGGTCTGCAACTGCTCTGCACCTGGTGTGATCAAGGCCTTAATGTTTCTACACTGATGGCTAGCTAGCGATAGCTGACTAGCTGCCTCTGAATTAAACCCTTTGCGCTAGGAAAAAAATGTACCCAGCAGCAGGTAAAGTGTATTCCAGGAATCTAGTTTGTACGGCACAAATTTTATGAACTAGCTGAGTCGCCACAATGAACTGTTCAGTTTGGTTAAAACATGTGTGGATTTGTCACTATACACATTCCGTACAGAAACTCGCTCAATTGCTGCATTTACAATAAATGCAGGATGCGACCTGACAAGCCCAGTAATTCATAATTTGTTAAATTCCTCCTATGGTCCTTTTTAACTCCATATAACCAATCTATTGCTTTCTTGCAAACCTTGTTTAATTTAAATGTAAACCCAGCGTATGAACAGAGACCAGCATAAGTTGGAATTTGTAATTGATAAGGAAACCTAGTTAAACATAACAGATCAGATTAAAACGAGAATGCACAGTTTTCTAAAAATGTTTTAGATTAGTCAGAATAGCAATACATGATTTATTTTTGGTCTTTCTTTTTCTTCAGGATTTCTGATCCAGACCAGCCTGTCCTGTGGTTAGATCAAATGCCCACTCAAAGCCTCATCAGGGGATTCAACAATCACATCAACCTCATCAGGTATCATTTTAAACCACATCATGTTCAACTTATCACTAGTGTTACTAACGTAATTTAAATTCATTCTGTTTAATAAGTGGGACACATTACCATTGATTTTACTATAGATCGTCACTCGATAGAGGTTATTCAGAGAGCACCGACAGTTCGGTGCTCTCTCATTCGTCACACGTCGACGAGTTCAATTCGCCAACCCTGCAGTGAATTCAGTATTCACTGCAGGGCCCGAAATCTGAAAACCTGCCGATCAATCACCGAACAGACTGTCTAACAACTGACCAGCCGCTAAACGCCACCGGAAAAAGACTACCAGCTGCCAAACGGGGATAAAAAAAAGCGCAACGTTTTAAAGGGCATTTAAAAAAAAAATAATGCATGGAAATAATGTATAAGGTCCTGCGAATAATCATAAAAAGCTCTTACAGAATAAAAAAATCGCTATTTAAAAAAACAATCAAAAATTTTAGCCAAAAAAGTGTAAAAAAATAAAAAATTATTTTTGCAAATGAAAAGAAGAATAAACGGTTGCATAAAAAATTTCTAAAAAAAAATACGGAATTATTTTTACATTGAAACTTAGGGGATTCACCTGTTTAAACCTGTTGAATGAATCACTGAAAATCTTGGTTTTTCGCCACCTTTTCACAGCTGTTTGGCGTTCTCGGATTCGATTAACCATCACTTCTCTATGGGGAATTATTATAAGGGTCTTTTGGATCCCTGTATTTCTAGTACTGTATGTATGGTACAACTGCAAGGGTCACCAACCTTGCTCCAGATGTTTTGTAACTACTTTACCCATGCGACTGTACCAACCTAATGAGTAGCTGAACATCATGGTAGATGTAGTTCCAAAACGCATGGAGGGGCCAAGGTTGCTGACCCCTTAACTACAGAGTCATATGAGGCATCCTTGCGTAGGCCAGAGTCTGGACATGGCCATGTTGTTTAACAATGAAAAGAAGAAAAACTTTTACTGTGCTAAATAGGCATAGTGCAGTGTTTAAAACTTCATTCAACTTGTTCAGTTAATGGCATAATGTCACGGATCCCTCTGGTTACCAAGATGGTGGTCCCTTTACGCAGACCGCTCACTACCCTTCCGATCCTTAGAGTGGTCGGCACGTCTAGACAGATACAGTATACGTCAAGATAGGTATACACAAAGAACGATACTAGGAGGGTACACAAGACCTTAGAATGGTTGGCTCTTCCCAAGACCTAAATAATAGAAGAGGTAGTCTGATGCGTGCTTAGGATGCCACACAGACTGACCTCAATACCAAGATAGAAGAGTAAACGCCAATACCAGGGGTTATGCACAGAATAGTTCGTTTGCCAATGCCAGGGGTCGGTACACAGAATGGTTCGTTTGCCAATGCCAGGGGTCGGTACACAGAATGGTTCGTTTGCCAATGCCAGGGGTCGGTACACAGAATGGTTCGTTTGCCAATGCCAGGGGTCGGTACACAGAATGGTTCGTTTGCCAATGCCAGGGGTCGGTACACAGAATGGTCAGTTTGCCAAATGCCAAGGGTCAATACACAGAATAGCCAATAATTATCAACAGAATACAAGAGCTCTGCGGGAAGTAACTACCACGTCAGGGCACCAGTGAGAATGTGAAGCCGGGTTTTAAACTCGGTGGGTCCGCGTCATGCGCCTGGCCCCGCCCCGGCGTCCCACGTGTGCGGAAGCGTTCCGCGATATCACTCGGCGCCTGGCCAGCGAGCAGCGAGGAAGCCGCTGCCAGGCGCCGGGGGGGGGCCGCGGACACCGTGACAGAACCCCCCCTCTACGGGCGGCCACTGGACGACCCCCAGGGGCACAGGGATGAGCCAAATAGAAGGCCTTCACCAAGCGAGGGGCATGAACCTCAGTAGCCGGAAGCCAAGAGCGGTCCTCCGGACCGTAGCCCACCCAGTCCACTAAGTACTGAAGGACCCCCCTAGAAACCCTGGCGTCCAGAATGGCCTTAACTTCAAACTCCTCCTCGCCCTCCACAGAGACCGGAGGAGGGCGGACACGGGCCCTGGTGTACCGATTACACAAAAGCGGTTTTAAAAGGCTCACGTGGAACACGTTGTGTATCCTGATATGGGAGGGCAGTGCCAAGGCATAGGAGACCGGGTTGAGTCGCCGCAGTATCTTGTAAGGGCCTATGTATCTGGGGGCTAGTTTCATCGATGGCACTAAGAGCTTAATGTTTCGCGACGAAAGCCAAACCCTGTCCCCGACTTGATACACAGGTGCTGGTCCCCTACGTCTATCGGCCTTCGTTTTCTGGACAATACTGCTCCTCTCCAGTGCCTGTTTAACCCTCCCCAGGTCTCAGTCAATGACGCCAAGTGCTCATCCAGAGCAGGAATGCGGTATCAGGAAATGCAGTGGGAAGCACGGGAGGATCAAATCCGTAAACCGTGAAGAAAGGGGAATGACCACTGGCTTCACTCACGGCACTGTTTAGGGCATACTCGGCCCAAGGTAGCAGGTCTGACCAATTATCCTGTCGTTCAGATATGAAACACCTGAGATACTTCTCAACATTTTGATTGGCCCTTTCTGCTGCTCCGTTCGTTTGGGGGTGATAGGCCGAGGAGAAGGACAGGTCTATTCCCACATTCTTGCAGAACCCCCTCCAGAATCTGGAGACAAACTGGGTCCCCTATCAGAAACAATCCCAAGAGGGATACCGTGTATGCGGACCACGTTGGCGATGAAAATGGGCACCAGCTCGGCTGCTGACGGTAGCTTCCGAAGAGGAACATAGTGACCCATTTTGGAAAAGCGATCTATAATCGTGAGTATAACAGTATTCCCTTTGGACTCGGGTAACTCTACTATAAAATCCATGGCTATCTGCGACCATGGTCGTTCGGGGATAGGCAGGGGCTGGAGTAAACCAATGGGCGCTGTCTTAGGACTCTTATTTCTTGTGCATACCTCGCACACGGCTATGTAATCTTTAATATCCCGGCGCATCGTGGGCCACCATAGCAGTTTTCGGATGCTAGCCACTGTTTTGGTGATCCCCATGTGCCCAGAGGTTTTATTGTCATGGTAAATCTTAAGGACTTCTTCTCTTTCCTTCTCAGGTACAAAGAGCTTCGCGGAGGTCTCCCCCCCGGAGCCTTATCTTGGACAGTCTGCAATCGGATCATCAGAGGGGATGAGACACTAATCGTGGTAGAGGCTATAATCCTCTCCTGAGGTACAATGGGATGTTGATCCTGAACGTTATGTTCATAGGATTCATACTGTCTAGATAACGCATCTGCTTTAATGTTTCTTGACCCAGGTCTATATGTGAGGATGAAATTAAAACTTGAAAGAAACAAAGACCATCTCGCTTGTCTGGCGTTCAATCGTTTCGCGTCTCCAATGTAAGTGAGATTCTTATGATCAGTTATGATAACGATTGGGTCCGTAGATCCCTCTAATAAGTATCTCCACTCTGCCAAGGCTGCGATAACTGCTAACAACTCTCTATTACCGATGTCATAGTTTCTCTCGGCCGGAGACAACTTCCGGGAATAGAAGCCGCATGGATGCAAAGGTTTATCGGGTGCCCGCCTTTGGGACAAGACTGCTCCAAGACCGAGTTCGGAGGCGTCAACCTCGAGTTGGAAGGGCAGAGCTGGATCAGGATGTCGGAGAACAGGGGCAGTCGTGAATGCCTGTTTGAGGACCTCGAAGGCTTGCCTGGCCTGGGGTGTCCACTTCTGATTTCCCACCCCTTTTTAGTCATGGCCGTGAGAGGAGCTACCAAGGTCGAAAAGTCTTTAATGAACCTTCGATAATAGTTGGTAAAACCTAGAAACCTCTGGATGGCTTTAAGCCCTTGGGGTAGGGGCCAGTCGAGGATTGCCGACAATTTACCAGGATCCATTTGAAACCCCTCAGGGGTTATGATATACCCAAGGAAGTGCACCATCTCTCTATCAAATAGGCACTTTTCTAATTTGCAGTATAAGCCGGCCTTCAATAGTCTCCTTAACACTTGTTGCACATGGGCGTGATGGGTCTCCTTATCTGGAGAGTATATCAGGATGTCATCGAGATACACTATGACGAATGTTTGCAGAAAATCCCTTAGGGTGTCATTTATGAGATCCTGAAACACAGCTGGCGCGTTACATAACCCAAAGGGCATTACCAGGTATTCGTAATGCCCGCTACGCGTATTAAAAGCCGTCTTCCACTCGTGCCCCTTTTTCACCCTTATCAGATTGTAGGCCCCGCGTAAATCGAGCTTCGTGTATATACGGGCCCCTTTCAGTCGGTCGAACAACTCTGTTATAAGGGGTATGGGATATGCATTTCTTATGGTTATTCTGTTTAAACCTCTATAATCTATGCATGGTCGCAAGTCTCCCTCTTTCTTGGAGACGAAAAAGAAACCAGCTCCTGCTGGGGAGGAGGACCGTCTAATGAATCCACGCTCAAGATTCTCCTTTATATATTCCTCCATAATATCGTTCTCCTTTTGCGACAAGGGGTATACATGTCCTCTGGGAGGCATAGTACCGGGGAGTAACTCTATGGCACAGTCATACGGGCGATGTGGTGGTAAAACCTCAGTCCTGGCCTTCGAAAAAACCTCCTTTAATGCCTGATAACAGTCAGGGACTACTGTGGATAAAGGAGGTGCTGTGGCGATATTAAGGCTACCAATAACAGTGACCCTGCCCATGCATTTCAACTGGCAACTGGGACCCCAACATCTTTTATGTCTCTCTGGACCCAATCAATCACCGGGTTATGCTCAGTCAACCATGGAAACCCTAGGACGACGGGGCATGAGGGAGAGTCAATAATCTGGAATCGTATGGTTTCCCGGTGCAACACTCCTGTTTTCATGCATACCTCTATAGTGTCGTGGGTGATATGGGGACATGACAAGGGTTTCCCGTCTATGGCCTCCACCATTAGAGGTCTTTCTTTGAGAACTAGAGGCATGAGGTTCTTGGAGGCAAACACTCTATCCATAAAGTTACCTGAGGCTCCAGAGTCTAGGAACGCCTCAGTCTCGAGGTGCACCCCCTCCCAGGTTAAGGAGATGGGCACCAGAATCCGGGTTTTTTTTTTTTCGTTATCAACAAAGGAGGCATAGAGCGAACCGATTACCTGGCTAGTAGGTGTTCTCTGGCCCGGCTTGCCAGTGTCACCCCTGCCACCCCTGGGTCTTTGAGGACATTGAAGACGAAAATGCCCTGCCCCGGCACAGTAAAAACAGAGCCCCCTTTCCCTTCTGTGAGTTCTCTCAGCCTCTGAAATACCTGTTCTACCTATCTGCATGGGTTCCACGACCGGTAGATCGGTTCTTTCTGGCTCTGGAGTACCTGACGTACTGGTGTGTCTGGGTACCAAGGGTAAAGGAGGCAAAACCCTTCTGGGTCTGTCTCTAGAATGCCTCCTGTCCCTAATTTGGTCGTCCATGGCAATACAGAAATCAACCAAATGGTCCAGATGTTCTGGCAACTTCAAGGGAGCCAGCTCAAACATCAAAGCCTCGTTCAGGCCTTCGGTAAACGCCAAGGTTAAAACGTCGTTAGGCCAGTGTACCTCAGAAGTCAAGGTCTTAAATTCTATGGCATAGTCGGAGACTCTCCTATTACCTTGCTTAATGTGGAATAAGGACCTGCCTGCATTGGTGGCCCTTCTAGAGGGATCAAACGTACGTTTTAGTTCAGAGGTAAAGCCCTCATAGTCATATATGATGGGCTTTTTGTTTTCCCACAATGGCGTGGCCCACAGTAACGCTTTATCAGTTAAATGGTTAATTAGGTAGCCTACTTTGGCTTTATCGGATACACAGGACCTGGATTGTTCTCGAATAGAATCTCCAGTTGGGTCAAAAAACCCCGACACAAGTTAGGCGTACCATCATAGCGTACGGGTGCCTTCATACTGAGCCTACACCCCTCGGGTGAGGCCGAACTGGCCCTAGGCAATACTGGTTCTGGAGGACTTGCAGTACCAGTAGTGGATCGATTCAACAGGGTTTGCAGAGCAAGAGCAATCTGGTCCATCCTGTGGTCCTGCTCTTCTTGTCGAGCTGCAATTCTTGTCAACTGAGAAGAGAGGTCTGCGGGATCCATTGGCCCTGACGTAATGTCACGGATCCCTCTGGTTACCAAGATGGTGGTCCCTTTACGCAGACCGCTCACTACCCTTCCGATCCTTAGAGTGGTCGGCACGTCTAGACAGATACAGTATACGTCAAGATAGGTATACACAAAGAACGATACTAGGAGGGTACACAAGACCTTAGAATGGTTGGCTCTTCCCAAGACCTAAATAATAGAAGAGGTAGTCTGATGCGTGCTTAGGATGCCACACAGACTGACCTCAATACAAGATAGAAGAGTAAACGCCAATACCAGGGGTTATGCACAGAATAGTTCGTTTGCCAATGCCAGGGGTCGGTACACAGAATGGTTCGTTTGCCAATGCCAGGGGTCGGTACACAGAATGGTTCGTTTGCCAATGCCAGGGGTCGGTACACAGAATGGTTCGTTTGCCAATGCCAGGGGTCGGTACACAGAATGGTTCGTTTGCCAATGCCAGGGGTCGGTACACAGAATGGTCAGTTTGCCAAATGCCAAGGGTCAATACACAGAATAGCCAATAATTATCAACAGAATACAAGAGCTCTGCGGGAAGTAACTACCACGTCAGGGCACCAGTGAGAATGTGAAGCCGGGTTTTAAACTCGGTGGGTCCGCGTCATGCGCCTGGCCCCGCCCCCCGGCGTCCCACGTGTGCGGAAGCGTTCCGCGATATCACTCGGCGCCTGGCCAGCGAGCAGCGAGGAAGCCGCTGCCAGGCGCCGGGGGGGGGCCGCGGACACCGTGACACATAAATGTACAGAATATCGGCCAGAAAAGCTGGCAATAATCTGCTCTGAAAATAATGAATCTGTTCTATCCTTGATTTGAACATATGCAACTCACTAATTACTAAAGAGATACTATAGGGGGAGGAAACTGGATTAAACGTTTACATTTTTTAGTCTGAGCCCAGCAGCATGTGTCATGCTGCCTCCAGTGACTGCAGGGTGCCAGAGCATTCCAACCAATCCAGTGGCTGTCAATTCTGAAAAGATCAAATTTAGTGTCCCTTTTTTAATGATGGGTAAGGTAATCTGCCTCGCAATATTAACATTTTGGCTTTATTTTGCACATTTTCACCATCTGACATGCAGTCTGTGGACCACATTTCATTAATGAACATGATTTTATCCACCCTATATATACTGTAGATCATTCATTGTATAACTTTTGTTTCAGAGGCCAAGTCATTAATATGCGATACTTAGAATATTTTGAGAAAATTCTTGGATTCATAAAGGACCGGATCCGTGTCTATCATAGGTATGTATTCTGGTGTCCTTAATCTCTAATTTGTCGGTTGTTAATATTAAGATTTGTCACTTTTCTTTCGGTTTACGGTTTCAAATATTGGTAAAGTGCAAACTGTTCTCAACCACAATAATTGATGTGGGCCTCGCCAATGTGGATCAGTTAAAAAAAAATGTATAAATGTAATAAAGTACAACCGGTACTGATCATTGCAATTTGTTATATGTTCTAGAACAATATTTAGGACTCTTTCAGATTGGTGATGCAATTTCATGCATTTACTTACAGTATAAAAGCAGAATGGCTGCACTAAAGTTGACCATGCATTTTTCATAGAGTTGCTACAGACAAGTGAACACAATACAACATACTGAATTCAGAGCACTTAACTCTAATATGTTTTTTAAATCTTTAAAACTATTACTAGGAATAAATCCTTTGAGATTTGGTTGTACAACATCTGATCATCTGCCCACAATGTCCGTGTACCCATTGCAACAGGGGATGTAGTCACTTGGCTTTGACTTCCTACAAAACCCATGTCTTTATATTCAAAGACAAAATGAAATGGGTCTTGGAAATGAGTGGGATTTGCCACGTATCTACTTTATTGCTGTAAGTAGGAGCTGAGTGAAATACAAGAAGGAAATCTTTCTTGGATATAAATTGACCGTTCCAGACATAACGTACAATGGGATCTTTCAAATGGTGAGCGTAGACCTTCGGTGTGTATACTTTTTCCCTTAGAATATTAATTTATATGTAAATATTTATTTGTAATGCTTCTTTAATGAAGAGAACTTTTCTTTTATATTTTACAAAACGGGTGTAAAACTCTGGGGTCACTACCGTAGTTTGCACTAAAATGGGGATGCATATGCACCTGTAGGTTTCCCCATAGCGTCCCCATTTTAGCGTTTGATTCTGGGGCAAGCTCTACCTCAGCACTAGGGATGAGCCGAACACTCCCCGACTGGAGAATGGAAAATTCTAGGTCAAAATCGCTAAACCAGAAAAATTCTCCCATTTAGGCTAGGGTCAGACTAGCGAATTTTTAACGTGCGTTTAGGCGCACTTAATCACGGCCGCACTAGCAGCAAATGACGGCCAATATATGAAGTACGGTCGCACGAAAGTCCGGCTGCGCAACGCAAGTGGAAAATGAATGCATTTTTTCGAGAACGCAGAACCGCTAGTACGGACGTACAGAGTGCGCTGCGTCCACTAGCGGCGTGTGTGCGTCATTTGGAGACGTCAAACCCTGCTCATGTCCGGCCAACATAACGTCCAGACACCCAAAGTTTCCTGGTTTGGATCCGTAAAAAATCACGCACAAAAATGCGCATCGTATGACCGTTTTTGCGCAATCTGTGAAAAAATACAGCAATGCGTTTGGACGCACTTTTTGACGGTCGCTGCGAAAAATGCGTTAGTCTGACCCTAGCCTTATCTCACTTTCCAAATCGGCTATTTGGTCCCGATTGTTCTCTTTTCCTGCCATTCTCCTGGTTTTCACCTTTCTCTGAACAACCCCGAGAGAGAGGTGAAAGCCAGGAGAACTGGCAGGAGAAGAGAACAATCTAGACCAAATAGCCAATTTGGAAAGTGAGTTAAATGGGAGAATTTTTCTGGTTTGGCTATTTTGACCTAGAATTTTCACTTCTCCAGTTATTCTCCTGCTTTTCACCGCTCTCTGAATAACCCTGTGAATGTTTAATCCCGAGGTGAAAAATAACATTGCTGTAGATTTTTTTCAAACACCAGTTAACCACTTGGCTGGAAGCGCTCAGCGCGTCCAGCCAAGTGGTTCTCCTGTGCTATGGACGCGCTGAGCGCGTCCATGCACAGGAATCCGGCGGATTACTGCGCCCCCAGTGCGGGCTGACCTCTTGGATGTCAGCCCAGCACTCCGGGACCCCGGCGGAGCAATTGGATGTCATCGCGGCGGCGTGATGACATCTAATTCAGGCGCCCCCCCCCCCCGCATGTGCGGAGGAAGCGCCTGAAAGGGAGGTCCTTCGGACCTCTCTCCCTCCCGATCGCCAGGGGGCAGAGGGTTAATCCAGGCACCGTTTGGAAGGGCACAGCCTGCCCTTCCAAATGGTGGCTGTGATTAACCCCTGGGGAGCCGGATCACGAATCGGCGCTGAAAAGCGCCGGATCGTGATCCTCTCCTGGAGCTGGCCGACCTCTTGGATGTCGGCCAAGCCTCCAGGAACTCCCCCTGAGGACTGGCATCATCATGCATAGCACGATGACGCCAGTCCTGGAGTTAACCCCTAGCCTATGGAGGAGATAGGGGGTTCATTGGAACCCCCTATCTCCCGATCCGTGGCAGCCTAGGGGTTAATGTTTGATATCGTTGGATCGGCCAGAGCATGGCCTTTCCAAGGATACTAAACATAAGCATGAAAAATGTTTTTTTTAAAAAGAAAAAAGAGAAAATCTAAAAAAAATATATATTTTTTTTTTGTTAATGCAGCAATATTGTTCCCATTTCAATTATAATGTGAACAATAATGCTGCACTAACGATTTTTGTATGCGGTGCGTTTGTTCTAAAAAGGGAAATTTTCCCCAAAAAAAATGTAACGAGACCCCATTTCTAATTTTTTTTTAACGAGCGCACCCCATACAAAATATAACCGCGAACGATCGCATGTTAAAATGTGAAAAAAACCACTTTACACATAATAAATTATTGAAAATTCTAATTTTATTGCATTTTTTGTAATAATATACAGACATGACATAACGTATACATATAATAATGACCTATTATGAGTATGCGGGAAAGAACGATCTATATTATGTCTGGGTCATATATCAAAATATGGCTACAAAACGCGGTTAAACATGATGAGCGAAAGCGGTAAAAATGACCTCAGCACAGATGTGTGAAAAGCCTCAGCAGCGCAAGGGTTAAATGCAGCATATTAGGATGTTTTAGGGAAATTAATTCTCAAATCAGAAGCAGACACCACCCCACCCCCTCACTATATTGTACAATGTATCAAATTGATTACCAGACTAAAAACACCTTGTGTTATGCCCGTTTGTGAACAGAGGTCATTTAGAGTTGATAATCTTTCCACGTACACATTAGTTTTTAATTCAAATATCTAATAAACCGTTGCTTATAATATTCTGCAGTAAAGAGTCTCTTTATTTCTAGATTTGTTTTAGTATTTTTTAAAGCATTTTCTATACTCTTTTCAAAATTTCCTTTTTTTCGAAGTCGAACCGAACACGCCCAAAAAGTTCGAAATTCGCGAACTTTCGAACTGGCAAAGTTCGGGTCGAACTCCGAACCTGAACAGCTCATCCCTACTCAGCACCTTGGCCTGGTATGCAGCGCTGCCCTTAATGATACTTGTGGTAGCACGTCCGTGCCGCTGCAAGTATCCCCTCCTGTAGTCCATTGAACTCCATGAAGGGTTGCGTTGCCAGGGCACGAGCCCTGCGCTATACGACTCTATGGAGGGTTAAGCTTTGCGTCCAGATGAAGTGGCAAATCGGGTCACCGTTCTCGCTGTGGGATGAGAGGTGAGTATGGCATTAATGGGGGGGGGGTTTAGGGGGTGCTAAATGAGTTTGCAAATGCAGAATCCTTTAACACCAGCTTCTAGTAGCAGCTATAATTTTGCCTTGCGCAACCTGACGGTAATTGGCGTCATGACTTTGTAGTACCTCACTTATCTGAACAGTAGTGCTCCCCGTGTTAAGTGATTTCTTATGGGTTTAGCGCCAGTAATGTAATGGGAGGGGGGGTGGCAGCATGCGATAAAGTCATACTGGTTGTAACTCTTACACATCCCAACGTTGGCGTTCACTAGGCAATAGTGCCCAGGATCTCAAGATGTTTCTGAACTACAACGCCTAAAATTCTTTGGCCATCTGTTGTATTCAAATCTGAGAATTATAGACAAAGTCGTGGGTGGAGGGGCTGGCATTTGAAATCTATTAAGGAAGTCCTGGTATGAGAATATCCATCTCTCAAAGGATAATTTATTGGTTTAGTTATTAAAATATTGAGGTTGTTTAAGAATGAATGTTTAGGTGTTTTATTTAATGACCACCCTTAAGTAATTGTGAGTTTCCTATATCCGCAGTGCCAATAATCCGAGGGGGCTTTTGGAAGTTAAAGAAGCTCTAGAAAAAGTTTCTAAAGTGGAAGACCTCTTGCCAATAATGAAGGTAGACGTTAATATCTTGTCTGAGATGGCGAGCAAATAAATGTATGCTTATTCTCAATAAGTGTCCAACGCCATATTCCCAAAAATCCCATGTCTAAAACTTGGGGGGAAGGGGGGGGGGGTTATGTGGTTTGTAAAGATATTTCTTTACATTTTTTCAGTGGCTGGCTAATTAAATTTCAATTACAAACTAAAAATTTCAAACCTACATGAAATGGACAAACTTGGCAAAACTACATTATTGCGTACATGGGTTCTAGCATGTAGTGTTGCTTTTTTTGGGGACAAGTGAAGAAAGATTGTGTCAAGGAGTTTTCTCTTTTGGTGTTTAGATAAAATTCAAAACTCCCCTTGCTTTGGAAGGGCTGGTTAAAAGTAATGTGTGCTAGAGTAAGGCACACAAAACATGGTGCGTGTGCTGGGATTTTATGGGACTTGTTGCACGGTCTTGGCTCAGATCAGAAGCTGAGGATCAGGTAGTGCTAATCTCAGCTTCAGTGGGGCTCTAGGGGCCCTAGGATGCAGGGACCTCTTTTTAGATGGGTCCTACATTCACATTGAGAGCTATTGAATTGGCTGGGCGATCACTTGAGCACCCAGCCCCCCGCAGTCACATGACATGCTGCGGCTCACAGGAAACTGGTAGCATGTCTTGACTGGGGGATCTCAGCAGCAGCCAAGCACTGGATTCAGGTGAGTTTTAAAAAAAAAAAAAAACTAAAGGTTTAAAAGAAACGTGGGGTGGTTAATGTTTAACTCCTGTTTTAATCCAGTAGTTTCCTAGACCCCATAATTAAGGCAGTTAAAAGGTAGTGATTTTATTTTTGTTCTTCCCCCCCCCCCCCCCCACCCCCAAGTATAGCTTTGCCTAAATCTCAAATCTGCATGTATATAAAGTCTTCCCCACAGCCCTAGGGAGCCCATTGTTTTTCATGGAGAGCAGTTTGGTTTTGTATCAAATACATATTTTAATAATATTAAAATAAGGTTCTAAGAATATTACATTTACACTATTGAAAGAAAAACTATTAAATACCCATTTTTAAATTCTTCATATGTATTAAGCATTCTAATAATTCTACAATAGACTTTAAGATGTATTTTTCAGACCGTTCAAATATTTTTTCAGCAAAAAGCTTTACTCCTCATTTCCTTCTGATCTGTTAGGAAGTGTTCTGAAACATAAGTGCTGGAGGCCGTTATTTCACTCTCTTACTTCAAAGTAATATCTTAAATTTTGAATCACGTAAAACATATGTTCATATTTGTGAATGGTAAATTATTCATACAAGTTGTTTTATAAATAACCTTCTTTTGGGCAAATTTGAGCCCAGTAGGTTAAATCGTAAACGTATTACACACGTTTGACTGTTCTTCCCATAAATTGATAATACTTATCTTTTTGAAATCAGTTTAACAGCAAAACAAGAGATGGGTTCACAGTGAACACAAAAGTCCCCAGCCTCAAAGATCCAGGGAAAGAATATGATGGATTCACAATTACTATAACAGGAGATAAGTAAGAGACACGTTTCTGAACCCTCTTCTTATTACCTTCTATGGGAAATTTCTTTTATTTCCAGTACACACTATAAACCTGTGGGTGTTTGGTAATTCTTTTTCCTTTTTTCTATTTATTCTTCTTCTTTCAAACATGGGCTATGGAGGAATCCTTATCCCTGTTCTCCTATTAGCTTTGCTGATAATGCTGCATTGCTAGACCAACGCTATTTTAAAGCGTTGATTCGGTGTCACTCCAGGCTTCATTTAAATTGGCTTAAAGCGAACCACATGCAGAAGTGTGATGTTGACCCTTCAGATCTCCATGCAGCCACTATTCGACAAAGGAATAAATATATGTAGTGCTGGGTGGAGTAGAGGTAACATCACTGCTCTGCATGGAGAGAGCCTGTGGAGACATGGGTTCGATCCCGGCAAGAGCCTCTCTCCAGTAAGTGTCCTCGGGCAAGACACATAACGGTACATACTCACCACCCAGGACATACATGAAAACGAGAGAAATTTCAATGTATCCTTCCTGGTAAAATCCTTTCTCAAAAAAAATTATATAATAAAAGGAAATGAGCCAATGACTGACAATTTGGATATGTTTTTTATTTTTTGTTAAAGCAAAAAATTGTACAGAATTTGAACACTTTACCACACAAATACTCCTTTTGGTTTTAAAGAGTCTCTCACAAAAATACAGCCTCAATTATATACAGTATCTTAAAAAAAACTGACTTTGGAGCCAAATAAAAAAAATCTATAAATGCAGAAAACAAAAACCTGAGCACAGGCTCAGCAAAGCAGTCACCGAATGACTTCCTGTTTCCTACTTCACATAATCGTGTAAGCTCTTCTCTTCCTTGTCGGTTTCCTCAGTAATGGACACTAACAGGGTTATTCAGAGAAAGGTGAAAACCAGGAGAATTGACAGAAAAGAACAATTTAGACCAAATAGCCGATTTTGGAAAGTGAGGTAAATGGGAGAATTTGTCTGGTTTGGCTATTTTGACCTAGAATTTTCACTTCTCAGGTCTATTCAAAGAAAGGTGACACTCCGGAGAATGACTGGTTAGGGATTTAAAATTGTACTTTAATTCCAAGATGGCCATCTCCACAATGAAACACAGGTGTTGAAGGGGGTCAACTACCTACAGGTGGCCAGAGGAGAAATAAAATGTATTTGTTTTATACTGATTTATTAGATTAGCTATGCAGCTGACAGGGACTCTTTAAATCAGATGTGTCAAACTCCAGCCCCCAGATGTTGATGGCCTACAATTCCCAGAATTCGTTCCATGCAATAAATGGTCAAAGAAACATCTGGGGGGGGGGCTGCAGTTTGACACCTTGGCTTTAAAATGTCACTGATTTTATTAATCTGAAAGTATCTGCAATCCTTCAGTTACAAATGATGCATTAGAATGCAATTTTACCCAATCTGCTGTCACGGTTTATCAACCCTTCTTTAATGCAGATCCTGCACAGCTTGGCCGTTTACAAGAAATGCAGGCACTAAACAGATGCACTTAAATAGATCTTTGACATTCTTAAAAAGACCTGACTTAGGCAAAACCATTTCTATAAGGGCCTCCCAAAGTGAAAGACAACACAATTTTATGTTGCCGTGTCCTAAAACCATCACTTAGAAAATCACACAAATATTAATAGAAATACTTAAAGGGTTTGTTCCCAATAGACGTGTTCCTTGTTGGTTTCAAACCAAACAGAATACATGGTGCAATATTGTCTATAATTTAATCAGTCCAGTGATAGTGGTTTATAAATCTCCAACTCCCTTGCTCCAGAGCATATAAGGACCGGCTCTGTCTGTGGTACTTCGAGCCAACTCTGGAGTTCAACAGCCCTATTCTGTAATCTTGTATGTTATTTCTGAAAATAATAAACACTTCATAGGGCAATACATCATGAAATGTCTTGTATACAGTGTAGCGAGAGATTATAAACACTCGAGGTTGGAGCCTTATAGGGAGCCTGGCTCCAAGCGCATATGACAATTTATAGGTAGTGTCCGATCTCTTCTTTTGAAGGTAATCGAGATGTTCCAGATAGTGGAGAAAGAACACTCAACTCTGTTGTTGGTGTGACAGTTAAAACGTATATCAAATTTATTAGAGTATTGGATGATTATAAAACCAACTATAATAGAATTGCATGATGCAATTTGCTAAATATCGGCTTCCTCAGTCAAAATATTGCACATCTGTATAAAATTGTGTCTTCTTTACACTTTGGGCTGCACTTATGGGAGTGACTTATGGTCTGTATCAATATTATTGGCATTAGAGGGGTGTATTGTTTGACTCCTCATTTATAGCTGCAACCCACTTTGACATGCATTTAAGACCTCACTATTGTGCTGCTATTATCCCATCTGTTATAGAAAACAATGTAATTTTTTTAATTTCAATAATTTCATAAATCTTTACAGGTCTAACCAAATCAGACTAGCTTCATGCGCAATGCCTCTTTGCTACTGTGAACTCCCTGCTGCACACGGAGTGTGCTGCAGATGTGCTTTATGGTCTTTAATTTGCGTAAATGCGTTCATTTTTGGGAATGGCTTATTCTCGCAGTTCGCATAGTGGAGGATACTAATCTCAAGTTCAATATATAGCAAACAAAGAGGACTCCATTTCAAAGAATTTTTAAGGACCACCTAACTTTAGAAATCGAAATGAGTTTTTTTTTTTTTTTTTTGTCACAAAATATCTCCTGATGCTTGTCACATCGTCAGTGTATCCAATCTTTGGCAGGTCCTCCCTAATCTTCTTCACCTAATGACTGCCCTTATGGGAATAACTCGCTGGGGACAAATACTTCCCGGATCTCCCTGCAAATCAAGATTTAAATAGAACCTGTGACCGGTTATACACACTTTACACTGCAGCACATTCATCTTAAATTTAGCTGTTTTCAGAATGTTCCCAAAACATGTAAGGCAGCTTCCGTCATTCTACAAAATGTATATCCCAAATATAAATTTAATTTGCTTTATGGCGGTTACAGTAAATTATTTCCTGTTTTTTATAAAATGATTGCAATTAAAGCATTCACAATTAATAACAAAACATTAGTTGTCTACATTTAAATTTTACTGTGCCGCTATTCCCGGTATGATAGACTTAATTTCTCTACAGAAGACAAATTCAGTAGGCAAATACAGAAAAAGGCACTTGTACAACAAAAACGCTTTATCAGCGTATCGTGTAGACTCTGCCAATCTGTATATTCTCCAGAATGCACTGTATGTCAAAGGGGATCAGAGGCTTGGACTCAGCAGAAGCAGTGATGATGCAGGTATAAAATGAAAAATAAGATAAAATCCTATTTATTAAATCCAGAACTAAGCCATCCATGGATGACATTTATTGCGTATATCTGGTCCTAAAAGTAGTTAAGTCGATTAGCTTGTATAAGCTTTTGTGGGGGAGGGTATGATTTTTACAGCCAATTTCTTGAATACCATTAAAGTTATAGAACGTCTTTCATTTCATTCAATCACATTTTGTACTGTTTGGGTGTTCTGTATTTTTCAGAGTTGGCAACATGCTCTTTTCAGTTGAGACACAAACAACGGAAGATCGAACACAATTGTACCATGCAGAGATTGAGGCTTTGTATAAAGATCTTACTACAAAGGGAAAAGTGTTAGCATTGTCTACAGAAATGGGGGTAGGTGCCTCTTTTATTCTTCACAAAAAAAAAAATCGGTTTTTAAGTAGTCTGATGCAACAAATGTATTTTGCAGTAGTCAAGGCTGTTTGTATTGCATAGAGTTTAACTACTCAAATAAGCACACTGTATATTTGAAAAGAAAAAGTGGAGCGTCACACCAAAACAACAATCCCCTCACAATACCTTACGACGTCGCTATGTCCCCTCTTGGTGGTTTCCCCAATGAAACCAGATATTCAGACCATACAGTCCCAATAAGTTCAAAAAAATGGGTACAGCGCTCTCCAATCTGTCAGTCTCTGTATTCAGATGGATGTTCACATATTCTCCGTGGAATGTTCAGACAAAGAGCCCAGGTACTGGCTCTAGTATTAATCGCCTTCTAGGCATTTTTCTTCTTTTACAGGCACCTATACAACCTGTTAGAATATTCTTTCTCCCGATATTCCATATACAAGGGAAACCTAAAACGGAGAATCCCCTAGTGTAATTCCACAACAAATACTTATATGTGCAAAGCAAGGGCCCAAGGGCTTGCTGTCTCAGAGGAGAGCCTCCAGGCTCTTGGGGTATCTGCAGATGAAGTTTTAGGAAAAAATTCACAAACACTCCAAGCGCAAAGAAGCAGGAACGGCAGGATTCAAAAAGCGTACACCTCCTCAACGGTCTAGCTCCTCCTCTAGACCCTATAACTAGATGAACCACTCTAACCTCCCTAGTCCTTTCTGTCTGTCCTCTGGACAGTGGTTGCCTGGGAAGTGGCCTTGGGAATCGGTTTCCAGGTGTGGCCAAATTGTTTGTTTTTTTTTTCTCTTGGTCCTAAGCTGGGCTTCTGTTGCTGGCTCCCTCGTGGTGTTGTCGCAGGTTGGCTTCCTCACTGTGCTGTTGGGTGTGAGATCATTCTTGGGTGCAACTGCACTCCACGGCGAAACGCGAGTGTATGTGCACATGCGAGGCAGTCCTATAGAGGATCACACTTTGCAGCTCTGTCAACGTGCGTCCTAGCGCTTTGACGGAGAGGCCTGCTGCATGTACGCAGCATGGCTGCTCTTGCGCGCGCAGTTCGTGCACGCGTAACAGCGTCTGGCCCCGTCGCAACGCTGCAATGGACGCCGGAAGCCACGTCA
Organism: Leptobrachium leishanense; assembly: GCA_009667805.1. Classification (NCBI taxonomy): domain Eukaryota; kingdom Metazoa; phylum Chordata; class Amphibia; order Anura; family Megophryidae; genus Leptobrachium; species Leptobrachium leishanense. The sequence goes on from CM019066.1 coordinate 188,029,630, forward strand.
GTACGGGCGCACCTAGTGCGCTCGTCTGACGGGCAAATCTGAATTTTCAGCCTTTGTGTCTTGGCTACAGGATAATTTGTAACAGACTTTTGCAGATATAAGGTTGGCCGCTGCTCAGCCTTCCCAATCCTTGGATGCCCTTGGACCCTCGGGCGATCTTTGCTCTGGGCCTCAAGTGCAAACCCAGAGGAATGTCATTCCTTACATTTTTTGAGGATAAGGTCCTGGATCCTGATTACCCTGACTTCTCCTCAAATGAAGATGACGCACTGGCTGTGTTTGAAGATGTCATCCACTCTTTAGTTAAGAAAGTTGGCTCAGTAAACCATCCAATAAGGACTTCTTAAGGCTTGTGGGTTTCCCTTCCACCCTCTGTTGAGACGTTGTGGAAAAGAAATGGACATTGCCTGACGTGCCTAACTTTTTTAAATGTTTCCCTTTAAACATGTCTACTGATCAGGATTTTAATGTTTTGCCTAAAGTGGATGTCCTCGTGCACAATTGAATCATAGATCGGCTATTCCTACAGGCGAATTGGCTAATTTAAAAGTTTCTATGGCTTTGAAACTGCCGTGACGTAATTATTCTGCGCTGTCTTTTCAGGTCAAGGCTCTCATAGCTGCTTCCTTTGTTTCCAAACCGCAAAAGCTCTGGCTCCAGGAAGTAGAGGAGAAATTATCCGGTTTATTTTTAATTTTTTGTCCTGAAATTTGACACCTTTTTCTTCTTATGCAGGCTGCCTCAGAATTTTTGTGTTATTCAACTATTGAAACTTTAAAGTTATGGACCCGTGCTATGGGACTTAATGTGGTGGCCCGCCATTGTTTGGCTCAGGTCGTGGTCAGCCGACACTGCTTCCAAAAATTGTCTCTGTAACCTATCCTTTGAACTGGGAATGTTGTTTGGTTTTGCTTTTCAAGATTTGGTGGACGCCAAGGCAGCATTTGCAGGATCGTCCGAGGGAATCCTAGATCTGTCGTTTTTTTTTTGTTTGTTTCCTGCCTGTGAATCTTTCGTCCCTACAACAGACATTGCTGTCAGTCTCCTCAACGAATGCCCAAATAGAGACCTCAAGTCAGAAAATTCTGAACTCGGTTTTCCTGTTGGGGGTGGTCTCCTTCACTTCCCAGATGTCTGGCGTAGCATGACCTTGGACGCCTGGGTTCCCAAGAGTGAAATACAGTTATGTGATCCAGTTTGTGTCAACTCCTCACGATGCCTGCCTTCTCTCCTCTCAGAGCTTGGCGTATTCAGAGGTTCGATTTTAGTCTCTGAAGTGCAAGGCTTTTCTGACTAAAGGTGTGGTGGAACCGGTGCCTACACCAATGTTTTCAAGGTACTTATTCTCTTCTCGCTCTCTGGTGGGGAAGCCAGGTGGAGCTTTTTGCCCCATTTTAGACTTAAAATCAGTGAACAGGTGCATCAGAGAAGTTCAGGATGGACACGATTTCCACGGCCACTCGCATCCTGAGGATAAGACTATTTTATGGTCCCCTTGCATCTCCAAGATGCATACCTTCATGTGCCAGTTTCTCAGATATACAGTTCTCCAAATCCGCAGCATACATCATTTCCAGTTCCGGGCCCTTCCCTTTGATCTGTTCTCAGCTCCTTGAGTGTTTTCTAAAATTTTGGTGGTCATTAGGGCTGAAATGTCTAATCGATTTTAAGAAAATAGTTGTCAACTATTCATTATCTAGTTAATCAGTCTGTGTACAGAACACACGGTTTATAGTTGAACTGGGTTGACACTGCTTCGGAGCGGATTGCAGGAGACGTGACAGCTACTTATGTCAGACATGACAAGTTTTTTTTTTTTGGTTTTAGTTTACAACAGAACTATTGCACATACCCTGGAGTACTGCCACTTGGTGGAACAGCTGTACCACCAGTGTTTTATCGTTACTTTGAGCTGAAGTCATTTCCCACCACTTCACACCCACTGGCAATCTAGCGTTGCCATCCCTTTTGGTCTGGTCTCTACCCCCAACTACATCCCACTTTCAGGTAGGGTCTCTTGCCCTCCCTCAACTCAATCCCTCCCACCGCTGCTCCTCCCCACTCATTTTGTTTATGAAATTATTTTAAAGGGATACTCTATGCGCCCTGACTTTTTTGGCTTATTAATATGGTCAGGCTGCATGCAGTACCCAAACCCATTCTTGCCCCTCGTTTGTGCTGACCTTATGTCTATTGAACTGCTCCATAGCAGCGTTCGTTCAGGGTGAAAGCAGACATGGGCTTGAGCTACGCATGCAGCATTAGTCCAACACTGAGCAGGCACTGTTATATCTCATTTGTATCTCGCATAACTTAGGTACTTCTCACAATTTATCAATGTATGTATGAAAGTTATATACACTACGCAAATGGTGTAAGGAAAAAAAGGGGGGAAAGGGAGGATTGATTTTTACATAGTGCTCCTATCTCGGGACAGTCAACAGCCATCCTTGGACAAGCACAGCTGCATCTCTGAGCGGACCAGGACTCTGTGGTTGCTCCAAACTCCTTTTCTGAGCTCCGGTGTCCCATTTCTGCTTACAAACTGATTACCGTTATGACGGACGATTCAAAGATGATGGATCGGGCACTCATTGTCTAGACTTCCAGGCGCAAGGTTTTTGGATCCCTGGAGTTGCGGTCTGACTTCAAATTGCAAGGAGTTAAAGGCAGTCTTGAAAGGCCTAAAGGCATTCATTCCCTCATCTAATAGGTAAGACATTGAGAGCTCAATAAGACAATATCTCTGTGTTACCTGAACAAAGGGGGAAACAAGCTCTTCAATACTTTCTGTTCTAAGCAGAGAGACATGGCATGGGTAGAACTGAATATTCAGGCCCTTACAGTGGAGCACGTTCTAGGTGTTGAATTCTCAGCTGTATTTTCTCAGCAGGTCACCAATGAAACAAAGGGACTGGTTCCTCTCAATGGGGATGTTTTGCAGGGGGACCTCAAGGCTCGGGATGCCTTCTACAGTCCTGGTGGCGACAAGGTTCAGCGCAAAACTTCCCCGGTTCACCTCGCTCAGGAAAGGGGACTAACCTGTTCTACTGGACGCTGTCTCTGTTCAGTGGAACTTTAATCTGGCATATGTTTTTTTCCTCCGGTGGCCTGGATTCCAATAGTCATACAGAAAGTCAGATAGGATTGGGCTTCGGTGCTACATGTATAGTACCGTCAGCTATAACAGGTGCATAACAGGTGCTGCTGATCCTTCCACTTTTGGCCTTGCAGAGTTTGGTTCCCGGAAGCATTGGATCTAATACCAATACCAATATTGCATACTTCTGGTTGCGCGCTCCCTGCTCGACTACCCGAATGTGACATTTTGGACGCTGGAATACTTCTGTGTGGCTGATGAGGCCTCTGTTTTGAAATCTGAGACGTTCGGAAGATTTTATTTCCTTGCTGTCCCATGATTAAAAGCTTTGTGCTCGAAAAATGTATAACTGCATATGGCAGAGGTTTCTATCCTGGTGCAGAGCTAAGCACCCTGCATCCTGTGTCGGCTTCAATTCCTCAGATTCTGCAATTCCTGGAACGAGGTTTTTGGTAGGGTCTGCGTCCAGGGACTCTCAATCACTCTGAGGGATCTGGCCATGCATTCTTTAATTGGAAGTTATTTTGTGAGAGTTCCCCCAGGGTCCTGAACCTGGTGTTGGATGCCTTTTTGTGAGCCTTCTTTGAACCCTTGCAGTCCTGCCCTTTGAGGATTTTCACTTCTAAGACTGTTTTCTTCACTATTATGTCAGCTAAGTGTGTGGGTGAATTGCAAGCTCTAGCCTGTCACAACCCCCCCCCCCCTGCCGTTTTTCATGCCAGCAAGGTTGTTACGTCCCTTGCCTTTTTTTCACTCCTAAGGTCTCCACGGCAAGGAACCTGAATCAGGAGATCATGCTGCCGCCTTTCTGTGACTCTCCTGGGTTGTCTTGTCATGCAAAATGACACTCTTTGGATGTGGTCAGGGTGTTGAAGGTTTATATGTATCGGACTCAATCCTGGCACCAGTCTGATCACCTCTTTGTCTTTTTTCGGTATGCCTCCACGGTATCTAGTGCTTTTGAGAATTCTATTGCTAGATTGATTCATCAGCCTAACGCTTTAGCGTATTCTTCTAGCGGTGTTGTTTCTCGCCTATAGGATGCTCATTCTACTAGATCAATGGCTGCTTCTTGGGCCTTGCACGCAGAAGCCTCGGAACAGCTGTGCAAGGCCGTGGCCTGGTCTTGTCTACATACTTTTTCCAAGCATTATAGACTGTACTGTACAGGTAAAATTAGAATATCGTGCAAAAGTTAATTTATTTCGGTAATGCAACTTAAAAGGTGACACTATATGAGATAGTTCAATCTGTGATTTGTCATAATTGTGATGATTATGGCTTACAGCTCATGAAAGCCCCAAATCCACAATCTCAGAAAATTAGAATATTACATGCTATCAATTAAACAAGGATTGTACATAGAACAATATCAGACCTCTGAAAAGTATATGCATGCATATGTACTCAGTACTTGGTTTGGGCCCCTTTTGCAGCAATTACTGCCTCAATGCGGCGTGGCATGGAAGCCCGTGGCACTACTGAGGTGTTATGGAAGACTAGGATGCTTCAATAGCGGCCTTCAGCTCTTCTGCATTGTTCGGTCTCTCATCTTTCTCTTGGCAATGCCTCATAGATTCTCTATGGGGTTCAGGTCAGGAGAGTTTGCTGGCCACTCAAGCACAGTAATCCCACGGTCATCGAACCAGGTTTTGGCAGTGTGGACAGGTGCCAAGTCCTGCTGGAAAATGAAGTCCGCATCCCCATAAAGCTAGTCTGCGGAAGGAAGCATGAAGTGCTCCAAAATCTCCTGGTAGACGGCTGCGTTGACCCTGGACTTAATGAAGCACAGTGGACCAACACCAGCAGATGACATGGCTCCCCAAATCAACACAGACTGTGGAAACTTCACACTGGACTTCAAGCATCTTGCAGTGTGTGCCTCTCCATTCTTCCTCCATACTCTGGGTCCTTGGTTTCCAAATGAGATGCAAGAGTTTCTCTCCTCAGAAAAGAGGACTTTGGACCACTGAGCAACAGACCAGGTCTGTTTTTCTTTAGCCCAGGTAAGACTTTTCTGACGTTTGTTGTTCAGGAGCAGCTTGACGAGGAATAGGACATTTGAAGCCCATGTCCAGGATCCGTCTGTGTGGTGGCTCTTGATGCACTGACTCCAGCCTCAGTCCACTCCTTGTGAAAGTCCCCAACACTTTTTTGAATGGCCTTTTCCTGACAATCCTCTCCAGGCTGCGGTCATCCCTGCTGCTTGTGCACCTTTTTCTTCCACACTTTTCCCTTCCACATAACTTTCTATTATTGTGCTTTGATACAGCACTTTGGGAACATCAAACTTCTTTTGCAATTACCTTTTTGAGGCTTTCCCTCCTTTATGGAGGCTGTCAATGATGGTTTTCTGCACAACTGTCAGGTCAGCAGTCTTTCCCATGATTGTGATTCCTACTGAACCAGACTGAGAGACCATTTAAAGGCTCAGGAACCCTTTGCAGGTGTTATGGCTGAATTAGCTGATTAGAGTGGGACACTTTGAGCCTAGAATATTGCACCTTTTCACAATATTCTAATTTTCTGAGATTGTGTATTTGGGGTTTTCATGAGCTGTAAGCCACAATCCTCACAATTAGTTCAAGCCGTGCTTTGTCATATCTCGTATACATAGGCGTGCGCACGGGGTGTGCCGGGTGTGCCTAGGCACACCCTAATGCCGGCCCGCGGCACATTCTGGGTCCCGGCTGGCCGCATCCGATGGATAGCCGCCGGGACCCCTCGTCTCCGCAGGCCTGGCGGCAGCCTCCGCTTCCCTGGTGGTCCCTGTGGTCCCTGTGGTTCGTGGGGTGCTGCACTGCGCTCTGTGCATGGCGCACAGACCGCACAGCACATCCCTCACTGACACGAGCGGCCGGCGATCTCTGATGACCTGTCACCTGACCGCCGGCGCTCTGACACAGACAGTAAGCGCCGGCGGTCAGGTGACAGGTCATCAGAGATCGCCGGCCGCTCGTGTCAGTGAGGGATGTGCTGTGCGGTCTGTGCGCCATGCACAGAGCGCAGTGCAGCACCCCACGAACCACAGGGACCACCAGGGAAGCGGAGGCTGCCAGGCCCGCGGAAATGAGGGGTCCCGGCGGCTATCCATCAGATGCGGCCAGCCTGGTTACCTCTCTTTGACCTCCCCCCCATCTGTGCCACTGGACCACCAATGATACATATTCAACCCCCTCCCTGCAAGCAAAAAAAAAACAAACAAAGGTGAGCAGGAGAGGGGGCAATTTTCATATATGAAAAATATTTTTTAATAGTGTATTTTAAATATTTAAACAGTTTTATGGCTGTGGATTCTGTGATACACATATACTGCTGAGTTTTATGGCTGTGGATTCTGTGATAGCAGTATTTGTGTATCACAGAATCCACAGCCATAAAACTCAGCAGTATATGTGTATCACAGAATCCACAGCCATAAAACTCAGCAGTATTTGTGTATCACAGAATCCACAGCCATAAAACTCAGCAGTATATGTATCACAGAATCCACAGCCATAGAACTCAGCAGTATATGTGTATCACAGAATCCACAGCCATAAAACTCAGCAGTATATGTGTATCACAGAATCCACAGCCATAAAACTCAGCAGTATTTGTGTATCACAGAATCCACAGCCATAAAACTCAGCAGTATATGTGTATCACAGAATCCACAGCCATAGAACTCAGCAGTATATGTGTATCAGAATCCACAGCCATAAAACTCAGCAGTATATGTGTATCACAGAATCCATAGCCATAAAACTCAGCAGTATTTGTGTGAGTTTTATGGCTATGGATTCTGTGATACACATATACTGCTGAGTTTTATGGCTGTGGATTCTGTGATACACATATACTACTGAGTTTTATGGCTGTGGATTCTGTGATACACAAATACTGCTGAGTTTTATGGCTGTGGATTCTGTGATACACAAATACTGCTGAGTTTTATGCCTGTGGATTCTGTGATACACATATACTGCTGAGTTTTATGCCTGTGGATTCTGTGATACACACTGCATACTGCTGAGTTTTATGCCTGTGGATTCTGTGATACACATACACTGCATACTGCTGAGTTTTATTGCTGTGGATTCTCTGATACGCTCATTCACATTGCTTGGTTTTATTGCTGTGGATTCTGTGATACGCTCTTACACGCTGCACATTGCTGAGTTTTATTGCTGTGGAGCTCTGATACACTCATACACGCTGCACATTGCTGAGTTTTATTGCTGTGGAGCTCTGTTACACTCATACACGCTGTATATTACTGAAGGTGTTATTGCTGCGAATCTCTGATACGCTCATACACACTGTACATTACTGTGAGTTTTATTGTTGTGGTTTCTGGGATATGCTCATTCACACTGCACATTAATGTGGGCTTTATTGCTACATACCCCCAGGGTGTAGGGAGGAGGATATATAGTTATGTATGTGAACGTATGGCTGTGTGTATAAATGCATGTATCTGTCTTTAAACAGGCTGCTTTGCGTAAAATTCTGCACCTGTTTCCCTGTCCGGTGTTGCCCCCTTGTCTTGTACCATAAAGGATTGTATTGTGCACAGAAATCACCACAATATCTGCTGCCTGCACTCCACAAAAAGAATTACAGCGAGCGTCTTGGCAGCATCGTGAGGTACAGGTAGGAGACTGTATTGGTACAAGTCAGCAAGAGGTTAAATGGGCCACTCTACTCAAATTTCACTCCTTTTTAACATTTAACCACTTTGCTGCTGACGACGTGCTGAGCGCATCCTCTGGTTTCATGTTTGTGTGTAGAGGATGTACTCGGCACGTCGTTGAAGTCTTTGTGAGATCCGTCAGGTCGATATAGTGATTCCCAGAGTGAGACTGAGGGACTTTTTCTCCCAGTCTCCCTCTGCTCCTGGCGGCCAGAAGAGGTGAATGGAGCAGTCGTTCTTTTTGCGGGATGAGAGGTGAGTATCTGATTTTTGGGGGGGGGGGGTTCAGCTGTTGCTGACTGATTCTGCAGAAGTGGAATCCATTAGCACCAGGTCCTGGTTGTGAGTAAATGTTCAGTAACCGCAACCGGACGGTAATCAGCGCTAGTAGATTGTAATGCTAATGCTGATTAACACTTTCCACTCCCCATGTTAAGTATAGGGAGCTGAAAAGCGCAAGATTCCAAACGGTAACGGGTTTTCTAACAGATTAGCGTCTGGATTTTAATATGGTGCGCCCGCGCTAACTAACAGTCTTTTGGATGAAAAAATGTGGTAAAATAAATTTACACGCTGCATGTGATCAAAATCCAAATTTAAATTTTTTGATCTAGCATTTTGAGGTGACATGATGTATACCGGGGTCATTGGTCCTCTAGCTCATTTGGAACTATATCTCCTATGTTGCTCGGCCAATAATTAAGATAGATGAGACTCATTGGAAATGTAGTTTCAAAACGTCTGGGTATCGAAGGTTGCTTAACCCCTGAAGCATACACATAGTAATGGTGTGTGTGTGTCGTATGTATGTATGTATGTATGTGATATATATATATATATGTGTGTGTTTTGAGCTTTTGGGTGCACACCCTAATGCAATAGGCTGCGCACGCCTATGCTCGTATATTAGTTTCACCTTTTTAAGTTGCATTACTGAAATAAATGAACTTTTGCATGATATTCAAATTTTTCGAGTTTCACCTGTATGTCCTGGCCTTTACTCATGCGTCCTTTGGGAATAAGGTGTTGCAGGCTGTGGTTAAGCAATGATCTCTCCCTGTGGATCTAAATTGGGCTTTGTATGTCCCAACCATACTGCTGCTTTATGTATGGGAAAAAAAACATTTTCTTACCATAAAGTTATTTTTACCATAGTCGTAGCGGCAGTACTTATTTTCCCTCCTTTAATAAAGGTGTTTTTGTTTGTTAATGGGGGAGGGGGTGTTTTTTTATTTTCTGCTTTTGTTATTGTCTGTGGAGGTTAGAGTAGTTCACCTAGTTATAGGGTCTAGGGGAGGAGCTAGACCGTCGGTGAAGGGTTTACCTTTCCTCAGGTGTGAGGTGTGGTTTTTATGGGATTCAAATAAAGCAGGGCAGTACATTTGCATATATTCTGTCTCCAGAAACATGGAGAATACAAATTCTATATGATTTTATAAAATTACCTTATACATGCTTAAAGAAAAAAAAAAGGGGGTGGCTTTTATGATGCCAACATAGGCAATGAATTGTTCACCTGGTAGGGGTGCGATCCAGGAAACCTAATTGTGTGACTGGTTTCTGGATGGCATTAGAATATTAAGCTTTGAAGTCCTTCATCAAGGACGTGAATAGTTTTAAAATTGGGAATGCAGGATCACAGACCTTGTGTTTTTAACCGTTTATATGAAGCTGAAGTTATTTTGTTGGAACTTTAGAAATGACAAATCTGTATCCCATTTCTAGAAATGTTTGTTTTTGGTAGATTAAGAAAAAGAACAAATTAAAAAAGGTCGTTTTGAACTATTCTTTAAAAACCTAAAGTAAAACCTCACAAGCATGAAAAATGAGCACAAGTGTTATTTTCCATTTTTTTTTTTCTTCAGGAGGCAGATGTTGTATGTGATCTCATTCTGTCACTGGTGTATTATTTCTACAATTTAATGCCTCTCTCACGAGGATCCAGGTCAGTATTCTCATTTTGCTTTTTATTTTGTATGCCATTTTTATTAAAGAGTTCCTAATTTGCAGTCAAGTCTCATTTGGCAGTGCCAGTATAGGCTGGAATAGATAGTAACCAAACACTCTGTTAAGAGTGCTGTGAATGGAATGAAACTGAACATTATATCTTAAGAGTTGATCAAAATTTTTATGTAATACTTTTTCAGCAACTGTGGCAAACAGATGGACACATCTGTTATGTCCCATTTCACATTATACACAGCTGCTGTCTGCAATATCTCACATAATGGTGACATTGGTCATGTATCTTGATGGTAAATGTATTAAGATTAGTGACTTTTTGCTAATACTGGTTCAGAAATTATCAGAGACTGGTGCTTATTTTGGCAAGATTCAAAGCCTGGTGTAAATTTTAACCAGCGCTCTAGTGCATTTACTAACTCAGTAGAACTTCAATGACTCAATTTTACACCAAGCTTCACTTATGCATGTTCTATCCTCTCTAAATGCTCTGGGATGTGTATATCTGCAGTAAAGGCATACAATCTAGAAAAGCTGTCAGTCTGCTTGTGTGTGATTTTGGTTTGAAGCAAACGATTCCTTTCTAGACTGTGACTTAAACTGAGCCTTATGTTTATAGGATCATATTCTTCAAATTACTAGAAATTTCACAAAGACAGGCATAGGTGCTCAGAATCTAAAAGAAGATAATGTGGTGTAGTTGGTGCTTCTGTTCCACAAATGTGAGAACGATTTGTACGGTGAATAAACTCCAGAGCCCCGGTAGTCTGTTTCCTTCAGGGGGATGTTCCTCCGTTGCCCTATTTTTCAGTGTCTCGAGAATCAGACACCAGATATGCAGGCAGCTGGTGATTTCTTGAGCACTGGATCTATCCGGCTCAGCCACCTCCTCCACGGACCGTAAAGGCCAGGATCCATATATAAAATATATACTTGTATAATAAATGGTTAACCACAAATGTGTTTTTTTGCTCAGATCGCTTTCTCAGTTGGTATTAAAACACCAACTGAGGAAGCGATCTAAGCGAAACCCGTTTCGGTGGTTTAACTATTTATTGTACAGTAAATTTTATATATTTTAACTTTCATTCCTGGCCTTAAGGCTGGGTTCACACCTAAAGCGTTTTACAGCGCGCTGTAAAACGCTCAAACAGTGACATCCCATGATTCCCTATGTGGGCATGTCACACCTGGCCGTTTCTCAGCGCGCATATCATAGCCGCGAACGCGCTGCAACGCACGTTCGCGTGTTTTTTTGGATGCGGAACGAGTGTAAAAAAAACACGCTGCGCTACGCCACGCCGTGGTGTGAACCCAGCCTTACTGTCTGTGGTGGAGGTGGCTGAGCCTGATGGGAGATTGGATTCTCCAAAGAAAGCACCGGCTGCCTGTTTATCTGGTCTGATTCTTGAGACACTGAAAAAATGGGAACGGAGGAACCTCCCCCTGAAGGAAACCGACAACTTGGACTCTGGAGTTTATTCACCTTACGAATTGTTCTCACATTTGTGGAACAGAACCACCAACTCCACATTATCTGCTTTTGGATTTCCTTTGTGTAAAGTGAGAAGGGATATACCACCTAGTGGCTGCTGATTCCACTGCATTAACACATCCTAAATACAGTATTAACTGCACCATAACTGTTAAAAACTTTTGGAGTGCGATTGAATAACAAGGCACTAACTGTACATACTGCGGTTTTATTGGTATTTGAAGTGTGTTTTAAGCGTTTTTTGGCTATTTTTGTACAGGCTTGCAGGGTTTTGTTTTAATTCAGACTGTATATTGCTCCCCTTTTCCACTGGGTGGCGCCAGTAATACAGATCCATTGCATTACATAGGTGCTCAGAATACTGTTTCATGATCACTTAACACCCCACATGTGTGGCCTTTACCTCCAACACTCAAGAACCAGAAAAAGTTCAAAAGGCAGTGCAGCGCTGTACAGTGATACAAAGGAGGTGTATACACAAAATGTATACCTTTTACATCAGACCTTTCCACAGTATTTTTAACAAATACTTCCTCAAAAGTAAAAAAAAAAGTGCATAACATTATAATTCTGTGTGGAAATTGAAATAACCTATGAAAAAATATCACAGGTCACTCACCTATGGCAGATCCTCAAGTGAGGCTCTCGCATAATCCACCTGTGGGTAGTTGGCATGGCCACTCACCAGCCTTCTTTGAATTTGGAGAACCCCTCCTTGACAGATCTCAAAAAATCAAGGCGTGAAACCCGCTTGGCGGATGTCTTTTATTTTTATTTTTTGCTAAATTATTCGTTAAACGGTAAACAAAGTGTTACTTGAGTGATATTTGGAACATGAAGACTATCTGAGGGCTTTAGTTGTTGTGCCGATCAAAACAACTCCCTGTCATACTGCAAAAAGTCAAGGTAGGCTCAAAAAAAGCGTGAGTGCCAAATTCTCCTACAAACTAGATTTTTATATATTAGTGCAAATACATAATGTCCATTTAAAAAAAAAAAAAAATCTGTCAAGGAGGCATGATCTAAATTCGGAGAGGGATGAGTGGCTGTGTGAACTACCTACAGGCTCATTTCCCACTTGATCTGCCACATGTGAATGAGCTGTGATATTTTTCCATGGGTTGTTTCAATTTGGCACACAGAATTAAACTATGTTATGCACTTTGTTCTTTTGAGGAACTATGCATTAATAATATAAATTGCCTTAAACTCCTTTCCTCCCATTTGTTGTGCCCCCCCCCCCCTCCTGTTCTGAGGGCCAGAGAGCAGGAGAATCCTCCTATACTTGGTATTTCTCTGCCGCATTGGCTGACCGACCATGGCATGCTGATGCACAGTTGGTGATGTCTTGCTTGAATTGTTTTCTGAAGGACAGTTAATAAGAGTGGAGGAGTTCAGGGAGTGGAGTCTTCAAGCTTATTGAGATATTATGGAGTTGAAGGGGGGGGGGGGTTTGTAGGAAACAGAGGGTTTAAATATTAACCCCTTCTGTCCTCCTCACACGTCTCAATCCTTTAACATTGTTTTCTTCAGTGCTGGATTGAGGAAATTTTTTATCTCCCTCTGAGCCCTGAAGGATGACCTAATTCCACCCAACGTGTCACAGGATGGCAGTGGGACTGGGCCCTCCAAGTCCAGAGGTTCTTAGTGCAGGAAGACTTTAATACCATTGGATAGGGCTGGTATCGGAAGGGCTCAAAGCCTTGAAACTTGAGCTGCAGACTCCTTGAGCTGAGGTTCTGTGTAGGACGATGCCCCTGCATTTGGATAAGAAAATTAGCACTCTGATCACCCATCCTCAGAGGGAGAGGGGGCAGGGTGCTCACAGAAGTGTGACTAGTCATTAAAAGAGGGACACTCTACACACTTAATTTTATGATATTCAAAGGAAAGTGGTTCCAATATAAACCTGGAATATGCAGGAACAACTCTAGATGTAATATTTTGTTTCTATTCCATTCCTCATACTCTCCAGTGAGTGGTTATTAATTATACAGGCATATGCCACTAATACAGAAGGTTAAGGACTTGAGCTCCTCTATGAAGCAGAGCAAGGTGTTTATTTCACTTGCAAGTGTCAATAAAAATGTAAAAATAAATCCCATTACAGGCAGACATTAGAAAGGATCATGTACAGTGCAGCATCTAGTTTTACAGCTTGTACTGTATTACCTTTGCTCCAGAGGTTGGACTTAAGTTCTGTAGCACTGTACCAGGAATTGTCAAACTCTGGACTCCGAGATTTTGCTGAACTGCAACTCCTTTGATTTTGTCTGGCCATTCATTGCCTACAACCTCCATAATTTCAATGCAGTCAACATCCGGGTAACTATAAACAGGCTTGAGCTGTCAGACTAACCGTCTGTAGTTTTAAGAGCATTCTAAAACATCATTTCATTCTTGCATTTAATCGTTAAAGAGCTTGTGCTGTGTGGTTTGCAACACTGTTCTCTGGGGAGGGCTTGGATGTATCTGACACAAAAGCGATCGGTTTCGGATAACGGGCTGGATTTCATTTCGCATGTATAAGCTCTAGAGAGTCGGTCATTTACAGTACTATCAAGGTTAAAATAAAGGATAGCTTTTATTCTTAAATTATTTATCAACTGAAATTCATATCTTGGAACAAACAGATCCTTCATGTAACATGCGGTGATTGGTCGATCTTGTCTGTGTGTTATGTGATGGCAATGGCTAAGGCCGGGTGCACACTAGACTAGACGTTTTTTGTAACGCACTAACGCGCGTTAAAAAAAAAAAACATCGTACCCGACGCTCGTCCACGCCCCCTTGCGTTATCTTCCATAGGAGGATAGCGGAGCACCCGTCGACGTGAATCCTAGCGTTCTAGAATGGCGATGCGCTAGGATTCGCGTCGACGGGTGCTCCGCTATCCTCCTATGGAAGATAACGCAAGGGGGGGTAGACGAGTGTCGAGTACGATGATTTTTTTTTTTAACGCGCGTTAGTGCGTTACAAAAAAACGTCTAGTGTGCAGCCGGCCTTAATTACTGTGTATAGGTGATTGTGCCAGATACCCAGAGTTAGAGTGGATATCAAACTTTGATGGTGACTCATGCGACACTCTTCTTTATTTGTCTATTTATTATTTAATATTTTATATATATTCTAGTGTGGTAGCGTATTCTGTGATCATGGGGGCTCTGATGGCCAGTGGTAAAGAGGTGTCTGGAAAAATCCCTAAAGGAAAGGTAAGCCTGAAATTTTATTTTTTTATGTTAATATTAAAGTGCTAAATGCTTTGATATCACGGTTTCTGTTTAGGGTTTTTTATTTTTTACCCATGTTGTTCTTGGGCCAGCTGAACGCTTGGTCAATTAAAATTATTTCTCAAGTTGTATTTTTCAGAAGTGTATGGCTAAGATTTATGGATAAAATAATTTGATATAGGGTAGTTTCCATTCTTCCCTTGCAGCCAGTAGAAAGCTTTGTATTCAAATCTGCTGGTTTGTGGTTTGGATTTGTTTTTTTTATACCGATATGGTATTTCAATACATTAGATATGTACAAATGTCTAATGGAACCAGAAGTGTTATATCCGGGACTATGAAGCCCCCCCAAAAAGGAAAAAGTGCCAGTATATGCTAACAGAACCACCATAAAACACAAGTCTTATAAGGAGACTGCTACCAGAACCACAAGTGTGTATATATTGGGTAGTTTAGCACCCCACCATTATTTTAAATCAAGGAAATCAAATTGCAATGAAGCGTCATTTACTGTAAATGCATGCAGTAGGCGTCCTAATACCTTTTAAAGGAATACGCTACTCATCCTGACCACTTTTATATTTTTCCAACGGTCAGGATTAGGGTTGCACTGATACTGGTATTGGTGCCGATACCAGGTACTGCAGGAGTACTTGATACTCGTGCAGTACCCCCAATATTTCCCCCGATACCGGAAGCCGGTATTGAGCCGGCATCCGATGGGCTGGGGCGGCTGTCCGAACGCTCTATCGGCATTCGGATAGGCCCTGCAGCTGCTCTCCGCGATCATACTTACCTTCCTGAGCGACGCCGGGAAAGTCTTTGCGCGTGCGTCGCTCAGGAAGGTAAGTATGAAAGAACGCGGTGAGCTCCAGCTGAGCTGGGGGGCATATCCATGTGAGCTGGGGGCATTTTTTATGAGGTCTGTTCTTATTGGAAAGTGGTCACATGACATAAAATAAAAGTATCGGTGAGTACTTGAACAAAAGTATCGGTACTCTTACTCGGTCTTCAAGTGGTATCTGTGCATCCCTAGTCAGGATGTACACACTTACTTTTTTACCCCCTGCTATAGAGCTGGGAGATTAGAATTTTCTGTCTTTCGGTTACTAGTGACAACTGCATGCGCGCAGCTCTGCTCAATCGTTCTTGCAGGCTCTACATGATAGGAGTACGTAAAGTTTGCAAGTCCCATTGTGGTGTGGGATAAACTAAGTAAAATTGGGCAAAATTTAAAGACTGCTGACAGATTTAAGGGAAAAAAGGGACCTCCACTTTTCAGTGGAGTGTTCCTTTTTAAACGATACCTTTTTAGAAATGTACAGATTTAGCAAGCTGTGGTTGATCCTTCGAGGAGTTTTACCTAGGGTTCTTACACCCGTTGACTATTATGTTATTTTTGAATATATAACTCCCTTTCAATTTTATGATTCCAGTTGCATACAATATCTGTATTGTGCATATTTAAATGTTTTTGTCTTCACAACTTCTAATTATATGTGGTATTAGGTCTCCTGAATGCTAAATAAGTTGATGCAATACTATGTAACCCACTATTTCCTTGACCTTTGTCCCTCATAGTCCAGGTTTGAGAAGTCGCAAAGAAGTAAATGGAAGATGCCAGCATTGTGCTGCGTAAATCTAATTTTTGTGATCATTACCAAACAAGATCTCCTCTGATTTATATGAAGTCAGAATGTTTTCTTACTATGTAACATTTCCAGCTATTAGACATGTGGAATTATGTACAGGATGCAGCTCATTGTTTGGTCTCACTATGTAACGGATCTTTTATTTTTTTTTATTTTTTTTAACTGAAAGCAAAGCAATAATTCCAAGAGTTTGTTTCATCTCCACATTTAGAGCAAATACATCCATATTATGAACTTCTCTTCTTACACAATATCTGAAACCAAAGTTCGTTTGTAATGTAACTCCTAGTACTTTCCAGAATCACTATAAACAGAAATGCAGATCAATACAGAATGTGATATGGTCTATGATGCAGCTTTACATTACACAACGTGTGCTGGTCTCCATTTTTTATTTATTTTTATTGCACACTTGTCGCACTGTAATATTTCAGATCAAACCTAGTTAAATACAAGTCAAAGATTATACAAGTAAACACATCATGCAGTTTTTAAATTGAGGGTTTCATTAAGGGAAAACAAAATCCAAACCCATATGGTCCGGTGTGAGAAATGCCCCCCCCCCCGTTCAAGAAGACTAGAATGATAAAGTGAAGTAGAGCAATAGATCCTCAAAAGCTACACATCATGACGACATCCTCCAGAATACTGACATTCATGAACAAATGAGTCGCGTTTCAACGACTGTTGTAGCGTGTCGACAGGGAGGAAAACTGCACATCTGTTGTAACATGCGATACTAGCACACCATGTGACCCTCCCAGTCGAGCAATCCTAACGCATTGACGGACCCTGGGAAGGGGAGGTCCCTACGGACACACTTGGTGCGCTCGTGTGATCCTGGCCTAACCTGTTTTCTGAGACACAAATGCAACTCTTTCACCTAGTTCACGGGTGTCAAAGACAAGGCCCGCGGGCCAAATCCGGCCCTCCAGACCTCGTAATGTGGCCCGCCAGCCTTAAACTGGCCCGGGGGTTGAGGGGACCCAGATGCCAGGCAGCGGGCGTGCCTGCCCGGTCCTGAACAGTCCGTCCTGTTAAAGGGGAGGCGGCTGTGTGCAGGCGCAGCCGGTCACGTGGTCCGGCTAATCAGGTGGTACTGAGTCTCTGTACCACCTGACTGGCCGGACCACGTGACCTACGCGCGCACGCACGCAGCCGCATCCCCTTCAACAGGACTGACTGTTCAGGACCGGGCAGGCACTCCCGCTGCCCGGCATCTGGGTCCCCTCAACCCCTGCCGGAGCTGGGGCATATCCAGGTGAGAGCTGGGGCAAATCCATGAGCTGGGGGAATATCCATGTATGAGCTGGCTGCGGCAATATCCAGGTGAGAGCTGGGCTGGGGCAAATCCATGTGTGAGCTGGGGCAATATCCATGTGTGAGCTGGGGCAATATCCATGTGTGAGCTGGGGCAATATCCATGTGAGAGCTGGGGCAATATCAAACTCATTTTTCAATAAATTGTACAATAATTGTACATTTGAATATCTACTTGCCATTATTCTGACTATGTTTCTGCTTTCAGAGCTAGTTATTACTTACATGATTACAAAAAACAGTAATAATTGAATGCAGTGACAATTTATGATAATAAAGAGTGGACACATAGTCCTACAGATACAACTGGCCCTTTTGAGGGTGACCAAACTGCTGATGCGGCCCCGATGACATTTGAGTTTGACACCCCTGACCTAGTTTGACACAACATCCAGTTTTAAACACAAGATATTCATAATTTGTACTACAGATTTAACCTCCCTGGCGGTAATCCCGAGTTTGGCTCGGGTTAATTATCTGTGCCAAAAGCGGTAACCCTGAGCCACACTTGGGATTACACTGTAGTGTAACTTGCCTTGTCCACGCAATCCCCCAATGTTCTCCTGCTGTGTCTTCCAGCTGATGTAGGATATGCTGATATAATATAAAGATAATGAAATAATCAGACTGCCAAGGGAGGAAAAACCTTTTCCCTTAGATTCATCCTGCTGAGATCTTCTGTAACCTGAGTTTTTCATTATCTGTAGAATATGACAAGACCATATTCTTGCAGCTGCTTAAAATAAATCCTCTTTCTTCATATAAATGTTTAGTGAATTTTATCCCAGTATCCACATACTACAGAAGCACCAGTGGTTCATTCCCATTGACAGCTTACACTTTCTTTATTGTGGAGGAAGATTTCCTTTTAGTATGCTAACAAATCGGGGATCTCTATAGTATATTACTAATAACAATCTTGGTTAATCACTGGCTTGTATGTACCGTGTGTAACCTATTACTTTATTTCACAGCTGGTTGATTTTGAGGCAATGACGGCACCAGGACCAGATGTATTTACAAAGAGTGCAAAAAGCTGGATGAAACTTAAAAGGTAACTCCAAAAAACTTGTTTCTGCAGATGGCTGCCTGAAAATTATGAAGTGATTGTTTATGGTTAACAAATTTGAATTGTACATTAGACAATGAAATGACTTGGAAATTCTCCCTCTGTTGATGAGCTTGAGCGCCTTCTGATTAACACTACATATTTTCAAGTTTAATCGAATTCTTAAATTACACATTTGAATTGACCATGACTGTAGTGTGATGACAAAATTCTAAAAAGAGAAATGGGCAGAAAGAAATACTGGAAAGTGTTTATGGTGCCCTTTCTACTTCTATACCTAATGTATTGCCACAGATTTTGTTATTGTAGGAAAGTCTGCATCAAGTGTATTGTAACTAGGATGGAATTAAGTTAGACTAACTTTTTATGTTTTTGTTTCATGGATAAGGTGTTCTGTGCATTTGATTTGAAGTGTGATTAATCCAGTTTTGTATCATTTAGAATCCTATCTGATGCATTTGTCTTTTCAGGCATCTGGTGAATCAGAGAAAATAGTTGAACGTGTTAATTCTGAAATGTTTTAATCTTACAATCGTTCCTTATAGACAACTGCACACTATTTAGATGGCCAGCATATTTAGCTTCTCTATAATTTCTTCCATGAGAAGCTGTACAAGCAATATGTCACAAAACCTTTGCTCACTAGTGGTTCCAATGGCCCTGTTGAGGTACTATCAAGAGGATGGCCAATTGGTTTAAACCGGTAGGCTAGTTTTTCCCAAACTTGTTCACAGCACAGGTGATTTTGCTGCTCAGTGATTGCAGGATTCATTTAAAATTTCCATAAGGTAATATTTATGATCAGCCCTGATAGTGGTCTCGCTTCTGTACCTGTCCACTGCACTATCTGCTCGCATAGACAACAAGCCATTCTTGTTGATTCGTTTCACCTTCTTTGATCTTGGCACTAAGTCCTCTTAAAATATCCATGTGGTTTCTACTAATTTGTAGCCTGCTTTTGGATGGCTACAAACCTTCGAGACTCTTACTGAAACACATGCGTCACGATATTGTCCAATATTTGTAGTCCATGTTGTTATCATTGCTCAGGATCAAGGAATAGGATCTGAAAGCCATGTCACTTGAGTCAACGTCTGTTCTCTATAGCAGTGTTTCCCAAACCTGTCCTCCGGAACCTCAACCAGGCCAGATTTTGCAGATCACCTTGGCGGAAACGCAGACTGAATCCTGCAATCACTGAGCAGCAAATCAGATCACCTGTGCTGTGCTTCAGATATCTGGCAAACCTGGCTTGTTAAGGGTACAGGGGACAGGTTTGAGAAACACTGCTCTAGAGCGATATGCTTGGTGATTATTGTCTGAGTTGATATTTTACAAATTACTCCCTCTTGGAAACATCTGATAACCAGTTATTTAGCCAAAGTTGCCACATCTCATTGGCACGGATTAGTCTTGAAAAAGTAGTATTGCTTTACGATATCCCTAGCTTTGCTTTCTCTGGCTCAACCTCCATAGTTTAAATTGATATATCTGCTTGGGGTGACAAATGAAGAAAATTATTTTGGTTCTTGTAGAGCTCACTGTAGAAGCTGCAAAAGCAAGAATGTCAAACCCGTGGAGTGTCATTTTACGTTCTAGCAGTGACTGTGAACATGGCAGGGTAGAGGAGACCATGTGATCTCCCCACCGTCCCAATACGTGATAACCCCACATAGGGTGGCTGGTGAGAGTTTACTTTTCCCAGATTAGAATTTATTTGGGTGTTCCAAACTTGCCACAAGAGCAAAATCCATTGCATGGGCACATGACCGAGCACTCTGTTCCTAGACAGTGTAAGGATAAGATGTGCTTGGGGTTTAGAAATAAATAGAATTTCATTTGGCAAATCTTGTGTCTTGTATCTTGTGTTTTTATTCATGTGAACAAATGAAGATTTACACGATTTTAGAATTTATTTTTAAACTGTTTCTACTCCCTTAGTTTGCCTTACTCATACAAGAATCTCCCATCAGTATCTGAAACCTTCCCAACGCTGAGAACAGTGATTGAAGCGCTGAACACAGACTCCTCCACTCGCTGTCTGAAGACCTTTTGACAGATCTATTTATGCAAGCGGATGGCTGGGACCTTTTTTTAGTTTTTTCAGGGGGTTTTTTAAGTTATTTTCTTGCAACTGAGAAGTGCAATTGTGAACAAGGCGGGTACATTTACCACTCTTTTTAAACTTTTATTTTACGTGCTAAATGACAACTTGAGCTGTTATTGATGCGTTTAATCTCTCCTCTATAACATTAAGCAGTGGAAGCACCCAGAGCAAAACGTCTGAGCCGTAACGTGAAGTCAACAAAAAGCTATATTCCATTCTGAGGTTCTTTCTTAGGATTTCTTAAGTTCAGGGTTTTAACTTATTTTATGTTTTTGTTTTTCGTTTAATTTTGGTGAAGGGTATGGAAATAATGAACAATTATTTGCAGGTTTACAATGTTGAGCAGAAATGATCAAAGGTTTAACCCTTTCACACCCAAAATAAAGTTCACTCGTTCATGTTTATGGAAAATGACAGGCTATTTCTGCCTATATGTGGATAATGCAGACCTATGAATTTGTGGGAGATGAAGAAAACCATCTAGACTTCAGGACCTTTTATTCAAACAAGCTTTCTGTAGGAGATAAACAAATTTAAAAATTAAATCTGAGCAAATTTACATTTTAATTTTTTTTTTAAACATATTTTATTAGATGCATAAAATTTTCAGAATACATCTGCATGGAAATATTATAGCTCCACATTTGAAAATCAACTTAATATCCATGCACTAGAAAAACCGCTTAAGCATCTTAATTTTACCTATACTTTACAAAGAAATAGAAGGGGGGGGGGAGAGGAGGAAAAAAAGGGGGGCCCGGCCCGGACCCATATAATATCTCAGAAAAAAGAAATAAAATAAAGAGAAAACAAAACAAAACCCATTACAATCCTGCATCCAGCCATGGTCCCCAGGTCTTATTGTAAGAGGGCATAGAATTCTGAACCAAAGCCGTTCGTCCATGACCTGTGTATCTTTTAATTTTTACGAATACTTTTGCTAGCTTTGGTAAACAAGGTTGTCTCCAAACCTCTGCTACTGCCCGTCTTGCAGCCAATGTAATTTTAGCTATTAGTTTATTCTCATGGAAAGTAAAACCTGGGGCTGGTCTGGACAGCAGAAAAATCCACGGGTCTAGTGGGACAGAATTAGAAAAAACCGTCTGGATAAAAATAAGGGATTTATTGCAAAAAGATACAATGACTGGACATGACCACCACATATGATAGTAAGACCCTCGCATATTACTTAACCTCCAGCATATTCCGATTCATATTGGCCAGCTGAGCTGGAGTAGTATACCATCGCATTACTGTCTTAATAGATTGCTCTTGTAGGGAGGATATATATATATATATATATATATATATATATAATATATATATATATATATATATATTATATTCACAGCAAGTACTCCAGGAATTCCCAAAACGATTTATCGGTTCATAAATTTGACGTTTCGGCTCCTAATGTGGAGCCTTCATCGGGACAGACTTGTATAAACAAGCTCAAACATCATATAAATAGACATACCACTTACCAACAATAATTATGTTCCAATTAATCTCCACCCGGGGTGTGGTGATTCCGGCGTGTTCGCCTGACCAGTGCGCATGCATCAATGACCTCATATTCGTTGTCATGACGACCATAGTGTTTGCCAAGGACACGCTGCACCGGCCAATCCAGAACCATGGTTCCACCAAACCCAGGGGTGATAATTGGAAAAGACTCTACTGTTGTAAGGTGGTAGTATGTATTTGCTACAGTTACTGCATGCCCATATCTCGATGTTAACAACCTTCAAACAGTTGTCTGGATGGTCACATACACATTTTTTTAAATCATTGTGTTTGTCCATGTGCCAATCCAGACAACTGTTTGAAGGTTAACTGTAGCAAATTGTTTTTAAATTTACGATTACTGTTGTAAGGTGGTAGTATGTATTTGCAGAGTCTTTTCCAATTATCACCCCTGGGTTTGGTGGAACCGTGGTTCTGGATTGGCCGGTGCAGCGCGTCCTTGGCAAACACTATGGTCGTCATGACAACGAATGTGAGGTCATTGATCGGCACCGGGTATTGACGCATGCGCACTGGTCAGGCGAACACTCCGGGATCACCACACACCGGGTGGAGATTAATTGGAACATAAGTCTGTCCTGATGAAGGCTCCGCATTAGGAGCCGAAAAGTCGAATTTATGAACAAATAAATCGTTTTGGGAATTCCTGGAGTGCTGGCGTACTTGCTGTGAATATTTATTAAAGGCGCACTGGGTACTGGAGAGAGATTTGGGTGAACCGTGAGTGCAAAACCTTCTTGCTTTTAATATATAAATATATATATATATTATATTCTCTCAACCCTCGTTGATATTTACCATTCTTGCATAAACGTTCAAAAAAGGTTTGTTTTAGCCGTAGCAGCACTATGAACATGGGGGCATATAGCATACGATTTTAATTGCAGGAAATGAAAAAATGAAAAATCTTTCCCCCCTATTCTTGTAATAATTTCTTCCATAGAAAGTAATATCCCTTTGGGGTAAAGATGGTACAACCTGCACACACCAGCATCCTGTAAGCGCCAAAAGGGACCAGCATTAAGTCCGGGAATAAAATCGCTGTTACCAAAAATCGGAGTTAATGAAGAGGGAAAATTAGCTAGTTCACATTTTAATGCTAGCTTATTCCAAATACGAACAGAATTGATAATGGCTGGACAATAGGGATGCACCGATACCACTTTTTTAAGACCGAGTACGAGTACCGATACTTTTGTTCAAGTACTCACCGATACCAATTACCGATACTTTTATGTCATGTGACGCTTTCCAATAAGAACAGACCTCCTATAAAGCCCCCAGGTCTCATGGATTTGCCCCAGCTCATGGATAATTGCCCCCCTGCTCATGGATATG
The DNA here is from genome assembly GCA_009667805.1 of Leptobrachium leishanense. Lineage (NCBI taxonomy): Eukaryota > Metazoa > Chordata > Amphibia > Anura > Megophryidae > Leptobrachium > Leptobrachium leishanense. The sequence goes on from CM019066.1 coordinate 188,053,105, forward strand.
CCCCCCTTGCTCATGGATATGCCCCCCCTGCTCATGGATATGCCCCCCCTTGCTCATGGATATGCCCCCCTTGCTCATGGATATGCCCCCCCTTGCTCATGGATATGCCCCCCCTTGCTCATGGATATGCCCCCCTGCTCATGGATATGCCCCCCCTTGCTCATGGATATGCCCCCCTTGCTCATGGATATGCCCCCCCTTGCTCATGGATATGCCCCCCCTGCTCATGGATATGCCCCCTTGCTCATGGATATGCCCCCCCTGCTCATGGATATGCCCCCCACTCTCCGCTCATACTTACCTTCCTTCAGCGCCGCCGGGAAAGTCTTCGCGCGCGCTCCTTGGAAGGACCCCAGCCGCGACCACGTGGGACCATGTGATCGCGGCTGGGGTCCTTCCAACGAGCGCGCGCGCGGGAACTTTCCCGGCGTCGCTGAAGGAAGGTAAGTATGAGCGGAGACCAGCTGCAGGGTCTGTCCGAATGCTCTATCTGCATTCGGACAGGCCCTGCAGCTGCTCACTTTGTTTATACTTACCTTCCTTCAGCGACGCCGGGAAAGTTCCCGCGCGCGCGCTCGTTGGAAGGACCCCAGCCGCGATCACATGGTCCCACGTGGTCGCGGCTGGGGTCCTTCCAAGGAGCGCGCAAAGACTTTCCCGGCGGCGCTGAAGGAAGGTAAGTATAAACACAGGGCGGAGAGCAGCTGCAGGGCCTGTCCGAATGCCGATAGGGGCTGCGGCGGCTGTCCGAATGCTCTAGGATACCGGCAAGCCGGCTCAATGCCGGCTTCCGGTATCGGAAAAAAATATCGGGGGTACTGCACGAGTACCAAGTACTCCTGCAGTACCCGGTATCGGCACCGATATCGATACTAGTATCGGTATCGGTGCAACCCTACTGGACAATCCGTCTGTAACTTAGAACGATATTTCTGACATCCAAATCCATTGATCAAGAACACTAGGCTTCATAAGGCCAGCCTCCAAATCTACCCATCTACAAGTACCTTTTGGTAAATGCCATACCATTATTTGAGCGAGTTGGGCAGCATAATAAAATGAAGGCAAGCCCGGTCTGCCCAATGCTTTTGGCCGATAGAGCGTGTGTCTTGCCACCCGATGACGTTTCGCAGCCCATATAAACTGATCAATAGCACGTTGTAATATAACAAAATCCTTAATGATCAGAGGGATGGGTAATGTTTGAAAAAAATATAATAAATCGCGGTAACACATTCATTTTAATACAATTCTGTCCAAACATGATCTAGAGTACTTGCTCCATGTCTCTAGTTCCCCTTTAAGTCGTTATCAGATGTGGGTAATTAGCATCATATAGTTTTGTAGGACATGATGGTATACGAATTCCTAAATATGTAATTTCTGAATCAACTATCTGTATTCAAGAGGAGGAAGTGATGTCGAGGAGAATGGACGGGGAAAGCGCTACCGGTATGGCCTCAGATTTATCCAAATTAATTTTATACCCTGAAAAATCGTTCAGCCTTTCCAATAACCTAATCAGAGAATATTTAGGGTCTGTCAATGTGATAAGTATATCATCTGCATAGGCTGACAATTTAAACTGAGAATCTCCCACCCAGAACCCTTTTATCTCCGGATCCTCCCTAATTGTCTGTAAGAGGGGTTCCAAAAAAAGAATAAATTAGAGCCGGAGATAAAGGGCAACCCTGACGAGTGCCATTCCATACCCGGAAAGGAATCCTATCTGTTCCCGGGATCAATATTTGAGCTCCAGGAGATTCATAAAGGGCTGATATAAGTTGTAAAAAAGAGGGGGGGGGGGACCCACATGCGTCAATAAATTAAATAAATATGGCCATTCTGCCCTATCAAAGGCCTTTTCAGCATCCAGTGACAAAAACAATGAGGGTATTCTATGCTTTTTAGCCAGCCAAATCAGATCTACAGTCCTACGCGTGTTATCATATGCTTGGCGTCCCTGAATAAATCCCACCTGGTCAGGTGATATTAATGTGGTAAGGAAAGGTTCCAGATGACAGGCAAGAATTTTTTTACATCTGTGTTAATAAGAGAAATTGGTCTATAGTTAGCTATAGCCTCAGGGTCCTTCCCTGGTTTAAGGAGAAGAATTATTGATGCTAACAAAGACTCTTTTGGAAAAGGTTCCCCCTCTCTTGTTTCATTAAATAATCGGCATAAGTAAGGTGATAATTTAGACAAAAATGTTTCCTAATAAAGGCCCGTAAAACCATCCGGACCTGGAGCTTTCCGGGGCTGCATTCTACCAACTGCCCTTACAATCTCTTCTTTCTTAATAGGTAGGGGCCAATGTATTGATCTGTACTTCACTAAGAGACGGGAGCGCTAGTTGATTCAGATATGCCTTTATTTTATCCACTAAATAAGTATTCTCTAGGGTGTGCGTAGGGGAGTGCTTATACAGTTTTGCAAAATATGTTGTGAAAACGTCCCTGATAGATTCTGGAGAACGATAGATCTTGAAGCATTCGAGCTAACGGCGCATCTGCCTTGTTACCCCTTTCATAATCTCGTCATCTAGACCATATCAACGAACGACCCACATCATCCAAAAAGAGTCTATTAAGCTCAAATCGAGTATTTACCAGATGGGAAAAAATATCATCCGTAGGGGTTTGTTTATGTAAAAATTCTAAACTCAATTTAGCCTTCATAGTAACCATGGATTGTATTGTATTTTTTTTTCATTTAATAAGCCAGGCCTCGTATCATAAAGTCCCCCTTATTACTGCCTTATGAGCATTCCAAAGTGTATGAATAGATCTATCCTAGTATCATTGACCTGAAAATATGTATCCAGAGCAGCACTAACTGCATCTTGAACCCCTGGTTTCAAAAGGAGTGGGTCTAATCTCCACTGTCCCCCCCCCCCCTTATGGGTTAAGAGTCTAATCTGCAAGGATAGATCCGCATGCTCAGACCACGTTATAGAGCCAAGAGACCTTTTCAACTATAGGAACACAGTCTGGCGATAGCAAGAAATAATCTATCCTAGAATAGGTATGATGGACTGGCGAATAATATGAATAATCTTTAACAGACGGATTTAATACCCGCCAAATATCCACCAGCCCCTGGGAATGAAGAAATGCATGGAATTGTCGATCTTGATGGGACACAGTGGGGATTGTATTCGCACGAGCGGGGCCTAAAGAACGATCCAAAGGTAGACACAGGGTCGCATTAAAAATCCCCTCCTATTATAATCCGTCCCCTCCTAGGAAGGGATAACAAGGTAGATAGATCCGTCCAGAACTTCAAATCTGGGGCATTAGGAGCATATATAGATACTAAAGTGTATCTTTGAGCTGAATAAGTTCCCTGTACTAGCACATATCGACCCGTGTGATCAAACTGCACATTCTCAATCTGAAGGGGACAGGAGTTCTGAATCAATATTGCAGTACCATTTCTTTTTGGAATGGCACACGAGGTATACACTCTAGAATAAGACGGATCTGAGAGGCGAGGGGCTGCTACAGCGAAAAGTCTTGTCTCCTGTAAGAAAGCAATAGCTATTCCTTTCCATTTAAGATCCCTAAATAATAACCGTCGCTTTTGTGGTGAAATCAACCCCATAGGCTAGGGTCAGACTGAGGCAGTGCGAACGCGCGTTCTGGCGCACTTAATCACGGCCGTGCTAGCAGCAGATGCCGGGCAATGACGGCCAATATATGAAGTACGGTCGCACAAAAGTCCGGCTGCGCAACGCAAGTGGAAAATGAACGCATTTTTTCGAGAACGTTAAACCACTAGTACTGACGTACAGAGTGCGCTGCGTCCGCTAGCGGCGTGTGTGCGTGAATTGGAGACATCAGACGCTGCTAATGTCCGGCCAACATAACGTCCAGATGCAAGAAGTGTTTTATTGATGATCCGTACAAAATCACGGATGAAACTGCGCATAGTATGACCGCTATTGCGTATTCCGTGAAAAAATACGTCCATTCTTCGAACGCACATTTTCCCGGACAACGTGAAAAATGCGTTAGTCTGACCCTAGCCTTAACATTCAAAGATAAAATTTTTGTGCCTGGTAGCATGATAGAAAAAATAGATTGCCAAAAGTTTTAATGAAAAGCATACTCCCACATATACATAAAAGGCTGGGCCGGGCAAAAAAACCCCACATAAACCTAAACGAATGGGCATACCCATGAAACTCAGTACCCATGGTTCAGGATTTCAGGGGCAGAAAAACTGACACGTTGCAGACCAAGAGTCCCTATTATCAAACCCCCATAACCAGTGACCCGTGTCATGCCCACCTGGGTGTTGTCATGGTCCTGACCCTCTGATGCACCTTTTTGTTTTCTTTTTTGCATGTTCTAGGTTGATTCCAGGACTTTGTTTTGTTTTTGTGTTTTTTCTCCTTCGCCATGCACGGTTCTGGACTTTGATTTGCTTTTCATTCTGTACCTGACCCATCACCTGCACCTCGTCCAGCCTGATGTGACCTGCTTATAAGGAAGCTACGCCCCTGGTCCCACGCTGCCTCATTGACGTTACCAGCCTTGCCTTGTATAGACCTGAGTTCCTGATCTCCTCCTGAACCCTTTGCCTGGATCCCCTCTGAATATTGGACATTCCTGATTTTTCCCTCTGCTTTGCACCATCAATCTCCGGTATCCTCCATTGCCCTGTTTTCCCCTGCTTTCCTATGCTTGTATTTACTTGTGTACCAGACCCTTGCTAGACCTTGACCATCCTGTTTCTATATTCTATTGTACTTTCGCTTAGAGATCGTGCATCAGACCCTTGCTAGACTTTGACTATCCTATTGCTTGCTTCCATTTGTACCTTCGCTTAGAGATTGTGTTGTCAGTGTTCCCCTTATAGTTATTTTTCTGTTTATCCTGCCTCCTAGTACCTCCCTTCTTGAGTTTTTCTGTTCTTATTAAAACCCTTTTTTGCCCTGTAACCTGTCTACTGCATATTCACTGCATATTGGGCTCACACCCATACTCCTGCGCACCCATGCCAGACCTCTCCCTTGACAGAATGAAAAGCAAATCAAAGTCCAGAACCGTGCATGGGGAAGGAGAAAAAACACAAAAACAAAACAAAGTCCTGGAATCAACCTAGAACATGCAAAAAAGAAAACAAAAAGGTGCATCAGAGGGTCAGGACCATGACAACACCCAGGTGGGCATGACACCCGTAGCTAAATTTACCTGGATATACATAACCTTCACTTCCAGGTTTACAATAAACAACCATACAGGAGAGAAAAAAAATAGATATTTGACGGGGTGAATTATGGACTCTGATCTATATATCTTTTTACTGGTCATGTCACCTGCGTAGACCACTCTCTTGTGAGCCTTGGCAGTGGTTCAGGAGGTCCCTCTAACCCTAATTGACGTAAAAAGTCTCGCGCATTATACAGGTGTACGTTCGACCTTCTTTATTAACTAATATACGAAAAGGGAATCCTCAACTGTATCGAATGCCTTGAGCACGTAGCACCTCTGTAACAACCCGCCACTCGCGTCGTTTCATTAATGTTGAAGGGGCAAGATCCTGAAAGAAAAATATCTGATGTCCTTCACGTTCAATTTGTTGTTCCCGGACTGCCCGTGAAAAGGTCTCTTGTGTAGAGGAATAATGAAACCTGGCGACCACATCCCTGGGGGCTGTATTTTTACATCTCTGTGTGCCCAGGGTACGGTGAATCCTATCAAGTACTCAGAGGGCTGTAATGTTGGTAATACCTTTTTCATAATATCAGTTAGTGTCCCTTCAAGTTGGTCTGGAGGTACTGATTCTGGAAGGCCTCGGAGCCTGATATTATTTCGCCTGAATCAATTAGACAAGTCCTCCAGGGCATTCTCCAGCACTCCCACCCTTACTTCCAAATTTTCAGCATGCTGAGCAAGGGCATTGTGATAATCCGTTATAGCCTCAGCTCTCTCCTCCAATCGTGCTGTGCGTGATCCCACTGCCTGAATCTCTAGTGTCAGAGACCTTGTAGTGCAGGCCAATTCCTCTGCAATAAAATTTTGAAGACGTTGTATATCCAGCCGAGTAGCAGGGCCCAACTCTGCTTCTGTTTCCACCTCCGTCTCCCCCACCACCTCTCCAGAGCCCTGGGAGCCCAGGGAGGGACTTCTCCGTATCTCCCGAGAGGAACCACCATCATGTGATCCTCCCACTGCGTGGCACAAAAATTGGGGCAACCACCACACTGCTTGCCAATTCCGGTCGCTTCTTCTTTGGTGGCTTGCTCCCTTGTACTATCTCCAGCCAGCGAAACGCAAACTCTCCACGGTGGGGAAATTCTGCCCTGCAATCCGGCTGCGACCAAGCAGTGTTTCAGTCTGCATTCAGGTGGCTATGCACTGTTCAATTAGGGCCACTTCACAGGAGCTCAAACCTAGGGCGTCTGCTCACATTGCCAGCTCTTCTCCACCCCCTCTCCAAATCGGCTATTTTGACCTACAGTTTAATTTTTAACCCAGAAAAAAAATCTGTGCAAAATTTCTATTCCACTGTCGCTTTGCATCCCATGTTTCAATTGAATATTCTAAACACCTTTCAACAAACTTCACTTGGTAGTGAAGGTGTTAAAGGACAGGTGCCAATAAATTGTTTTATACACTGGCTTGATCTTAATGGCTACAACAAAGTTTTTGTAGTAAAATCATTATAGGGGTTAAAACTTCAGAGAATTGTGTGGACCTTATTAAATGGCAGTAAATTATCAAATACCTTTTTCGCATTGCGTATGTAGGTTTACTCTAAAGACTTGAATATACACACACGCGCAAAAAAGTACTTAGTCAGCCACTAATTGTGCAGGTTCTCCCACTTAAAAAGATGAGAGAGGCCTGTAATTGTCATCATAGGTACACTTCAACTAAGAGACAAAATGAGAAAAAAAAAATCCGTAAAATCACATTGTCTGATTTTTAAAGAATTTATTTGCAAATTATGGTGGAAAATAAGTATTTGGTCAATATCAAAAGTCCATCTCAATACTTTGTCATTGCCAACAAAGGATATATAACAGAGGTCAAACGTTTTCTGTAAGTCTTCACAGGGTTTTCACACACTGTTGCTGGTATTTTTGCCCATTCTTCCATGCAGATCTCCTCTAGAGCAGTGATGTTTTGCAACTGTCGCTGGGCAACACGGACCTTCAACTCCCTCCAAAGGTTTTCTATGGGGTTGAGATCTGGAGACTGGCTAGGCCACTCCAGGACCTTGATATGCTTCTTACGAAGCCACTCCTTCGTTGCCCGGGCAGTGTGTTTGGTATCATTGTCCTGCTGAAAGACCCAGCCACGTTTCATCTTCAATGCCCTTGCTGATGGAGGGAGGTTTTCACTCAAAATCTCACAATACATGGCCCCATTCATTCTTCCCTTTACACGGATCACTCGTCCCGGTCCCTTTGCAGAAAAACAGCCCCAAAGCATGAGGATTCCGCCACCATGCTTAACACTAGGTATGGTGTTCTTTGGATGCAACTCAGCATTGTCTCTCCTCCAAACACGACGAGTTGAGTTTTTACTAAAAAGTCCTACTTTGGTTTCATCTGACCATATGACATTCTACCAATCCTCTTCTGGATCATTCAAATGCTCTCTAGCAAATTTCAGACTGGCCTGGACATGTACTGGCTTAAGCAGGGGATACGTCTGGCACTGCAGGATTTGAGTCCCTGGCGGCGTAGTGTGTTACTGATGGTGGCCTTTGTTACTTTGGTCCCAGCTCTCTGCAGGTCATTCACTAGGTCCCCCCCGTGTGGTTCTGGGATTTTTGCTCACCGTTCTTGTGATCATTTTGACCCCACTGGGTGAGATCTTGTGTGGAGCTCAGATCGATGGAGATTATCAGTGGTCTTTTATGTCTTCCATTTTCTAATTATTGCTCCCACAGTTGATTTCTTCACACCAAGCTGCTTACCTATTGCAGATTCAGTCTTCCCAGCCTGGTGCAGGTCTACAATTTTGTTTCTGGTGTCCTTCGACAGCTCTTTGGTTTTGACCATAGTGGAGTTTGGAGTGTGTCTGAGGTTGTGGACAGGTGTCTTTTTATACTGATAAGTTCAAACAGGTGCCATTCATACAGGTAACGAGTGGAGGACAGAGGAGCCTCTTAAAGAAGACGTTACAGGTCTGTGAGAGCCAGAAATCTTGCTTGTTTGTACTGTACTGTAGGTGACCAAATAAATTCTTTAAAAAATCAATTTTTTTATTTTTATTTTCTCCTTTTGTCTTTCATAGTTGACGTGTACCTGTGATGACAATTACAGGCCTCTCATCTTTTTAAGTGTGAGAACCTGCACAATTGGCTGACTAAATACTTTTTTTATCCATTTTTTTTTTGTGTGTGCGTGTGTAAATTAATATATATCTATGTTTTTTGCACAAGTGAATTTCCAGGACATGACAGTGGTGAAATTTATATATATATATATATATATAATTACAGTTGTGTTCAAAATTATTCAACCCCCACTGAAATTGAGTGTTTTGGCCAGTTTGATTTAATTGTAAGCAAGATGACTGAATGATCAAAATCAATGTCAAAGAGGCATGTGTAGGTCAGACAAATATAACATTTATAATGAAATAACCACAAATGTCTTTTCTGTGCTCACATAATTATCAGTTTTATTCAACCCCCAAGTGACATTCAATCTTAGTACTTAGTACGACATCCTTTTACAGTTATAACAGCTTTTAAACGTGAAGCATAGCTTGACACAAGTGTCTTGCAGCAATCTACGGGTATCTTCGCCCATTCGTCATGGGCAAAAGCCTCCAGTTCAGTCACATTCTTAGGCTTGTGCACTGCAACTGCTTTCTTTAAGTCCCACCAGAGGTTCTCAATCGGATTTAAGTCAGGTGACTGCGATGGCCACTCCAAAATGTTCCAGCCTTTAATCTGCAACCATGCTCTAGTGGACTTGGAGGTATGCTTGGGATCATTGTCCTGTTGAAAGGTCCAACGTCTCCCAAGCCTCAGGTTTGTGACGGACTGCATCACATTGTCATCCAATATCTCCTGGTACTGAAGAGAATTCATGGTACCTTGCACACGCTGAAGCTTCCCTGTACCTGCAGAAGCAAAACAGCCCCAAAGCATGATTGACCCCCCCCCCCCCGCCATGCTTCACAGTAGGCAAGGTGTTCTTTTCTTCATAGGCCTTGTACTTCCTAGTCCAAACATAGCGTTGATCCATGGTCCCAAACAGTTCTAATTTTGTTTCATCAGTCCACAGAACACTATCCCAAAACTTCTGTGGTTTGTCCACATGACTTTTGGCATACTGCAGTCGACTCTTCTTATTCTTTGGAGACAGCAAGGGGGTGCGCCTGGGAGTTCTGGCATGGAGGCCTTCATTACGCAGTGTGCGCCGTATTGTCTGAGCTGAAACTTCAGTACCCACATCTGACAAATCTTTTCTCAGTTCCTCAGCAGTCACACAGGGACTTTTCTCCACTCTACGCTTCAGGTAGCGCACAGCAGTCGAAGTCAGCATCTTCTTTCTGCCACGACCAGGTAGCGTTTCAACAGTGCCCTTTGCCTTGAATTTGCGAATGATGCTTCCTATGGTCTCTCTTGGTATGTTTAACATCTTTGCAATCTTCTTATAGCCATTGCCCTTCCTGTGAAGAGTAATCACCTCTTCTCTTGTCTTCCTGGACCATTCTCTTGACTTCACCATGTTTGTAACCACACCAGTAAATGTCTAGAAGGAGCTGAGTATCACAGTAATTTTAAAGCTGCCTAATTGGTGCTTATTATGCTTTATTGCTGCTCCGTGACATCCACAGGTGTTTTCAATACCTGATTGAAAACACTTGAATGAACCTCTGTTCTTCAGAGTGGTAGTCTTTAAGGGGTTGAATAATTGTATCAATTTTGCCTCTTTATAAATCAATGGTAAGACCGCACTTTGATTATGCCATGCAATTTTGGGCACCTGTTTTAATAAAGGATATTATGGCGCTAGAAAAAGGGCAGGGGGGGCAACTAAATTAATAAGGGGAATGGAAGATTTATGTTATGAGGTAAGGCTAACAAGCTTAAACCTGTTTAGTTTAGAGGAGATCTGCTAACTTTATTTAAATATATATGGGGCCATTATAAACCATTGCCTGGAAACCTATTCATTAACCTCCCTTGGCAGTATTCCCGAGTGTGGCTCTGGGTTAAATTTCAGTGCCGAAAACATTAACCCTGAGCCACACTCTGGGCTGGTACATACCTGTCCCTGCGTTCCCTCTATCCTCCCGCAGTCACCTCTGTCCGATCGCGGTGTCCTTTCTGGTTCCGAAAAACGTCCTCCGCATCGAAGGTGTTATTCAGAAAGCGGTGAAATTTCAGTGCTTTATGGTTCGGTGCACTCCGTTGCGCTTCGCAATTCCATTTGTGTCCTAGAAAACCTAATAATAAAAAGGTCCTATTGGAGAATAAAAACATGGCTTTTTTAAAAAAAAATAGCAAATCAAAAATTTCGTCTAAAAAAAAAAAATACGGATATGTATTCCAAAAAATAAATAAAAAGACTGTTTGCTGAAAATGGAAAGAATAAAAGATTGAATAATTGTAAAAAATTCCAAATCAAAAGTTTTGTATAAAAAATACATAGACATTCCAAAAAATAGACTGCTGAAAATGGCAAGAATAAATAATTGAATAAAAAAATAAAAACGTTAATATTTGTTTACATTGAATCCTAGGTTGCAGATCTGCTGTGAACTGCATCATATATTGCTATCAATTTGCCAGTATTTGCTGAATTGACAGCTTAGTAAATAGACGAACTGCCATGAAATTGCACCGCAAGGTGGAATTCACTCTTCAGTGCAGTTCAGTGGCAAGTTCATCGTTTATTGAATAACCCCACACTGTAGATTAATGTTTCCTATACTTTTTGTAGAAAACAATAATTTTCATGCAGAAGGAAAGTAACAAGTGATTTCAATGTCTCTCATTCTCATCCCAAATAAGGGCAGTATTACAATGTTGGTGCTAACTTAACCAGAGCTGTTGTAAACTTAAAACCTCCATAGGCTATAATGGCTCTGGGAATTTTACAACAGCTCTGGTTAAGTTAGCACCAAGTATGTAATATGGCCCTAAGTATTTAAAAAGAAATCCTGGCTCTGAGAACTTGACTTGATATGTCTCGAAGGCACGTGTCATCAGGGTAGGCAGGTGAGGCAGAGCCTCACCTGCCATTAAACGTTAAAATAATAAACTCATCTGCTCCGTGCTCCCCCCACCATTGGCCCTGTCCTCTTCCTCTGCACACAGAGCGCGCATTCTTTTTAAAGCCTACACAATTTGCGCAGCGGCGATATGCTTCCCAGCTACGCAAATCGCGTACGCTGCTTAAAAGAAGTCTGCACACGCGTTTTTTCAAATAGGAACACACACGCGCGCTGCCTACTTCCTGAACACTGCATATATATATATATAATTTTAATAGTAAAGTATATGATATGATGAAAATAATGGTATCTTTTTAGAAATTGTACACATCAAAAACTAATCAACAGTTGTTAGCATGAACTGTTAAATAGTACTAGAGGAGTGACTAAATGAAAAAGTTCATTTATTATTGACCAATTAGACACTCCCAGAGCGAACAAATTAAAAACATCCATATACAACAAGCATTGCAGGGTGTATTGGAAAGGAACCCAGTATTATTGACAGTGCTCAATGATTGCATGGACAATCAATGCAACGTATAATCCTATTAAAGGGCTCCCACAATGAGAGAAATTAAGCACCAAGAATGGTAATCAGCAGGTAACGTAGCACACACAAACTGGCCCTAAACTGATCGAGCTCATGCTCAAATTACTGTCCTCACCATGAAATGCAAGACACAACACAAAACAACTCTAAAATCAAAGTTGGTGCATAGAGCTCAACATATGTTTCGCCGACTAAACGTTGGCTTCATCTGGAGCAAAAATTTGTTGGTACTGCTGTATGTACCTCCCTCTTTTTTTATTCATTATTTGGTCTAGAATTGACCAATCCATTACCTCAAAAAAGTCACATGTCCCTCCTATACAAAACGCCATATAATTGAACACGTGTCATGCTGAAACCAATCTCGTGAATGAAAGGTCACGTGTCCAAATAGTAAATAGAAAGCATTGAAAGTGATCATTAGCATAAATGAAAAATAAACAGTCAGCCGTCCATATCGACGAAATTCGCAAAAAAATACCCAAAGACATCACCAAACGATCTAGAATGGTTGTAATATCTGGAATGGACCATATTGAAATAAAATAAAGTCATAGGATGAACAATTAACGTGTGTGTACCATTTAACCTCCATAGGAGCCAATAACAAGAAAATCTCTGTTCATATGATAGATTTTCGGCACTGACCAATAAAATTATCTTAATGATCACCAGACAGATGGATCGCCGGTCATAAACGATGATAACAATAGCTAGACCAAATCAAGGTAATGGGCTAGTTGTGTAACGGGATCGGCTGTGTCTTGATAGTCATGTGACTTGCTCAAGCCAGTCGCATGAATGAACAGTCACATGGTGTCCCGACAACAAATAGGAAGACCTGAAAAGGATATTATTATAGATGAACGATGCGTAAAAAATATAATAAACAAATGACCACAGGGACTTTCTGTGGTTTGTGTTTAGCTGTAAATTACCTTTTACTCATTTACTATACCCACACATATTATATATATTTTTTCTCACCATTAAATGGACTTTCTAAAAAGATAGAAGGAAGAAAGTGGAGGACCCTGTAACCTACAGGGACACCCCAAATAGTAATCACCTGTCACTACCAGGATGTAGGGGCAGCACTCACTCTACTTCAGGATTGAACCTGACCTACAAAATGTACACATCAAAAACTAATCAACAGTTGGCATGAACTGTTAAATAGTACTAGAGGAGTGACTAAATGAAAAAGTTCATTTATTATTGACCAATTAGACACTCCCAGAGCGAACAAAACAAAAAAATACCCAAAGACATCACCAAACGATCTAGAATGGTTGTAATATCCGGAATGGACCATATTGAAATAAAATAAAGTCATAGGATGAACAATTAACGTGTGTGTACCATCAACCTCCATAGGAGCCAAAGGATGCAATAACAAGAAAATCTCTGTTCATATGATAGAACGATGGTCAGATAGATTTTCGGCACTGACCAATAAAATTATCTTAATGATCACCAGACAGATGGATCGCCGGTCATAAACGATGATAATAGCTAGACCAAATCAAGGTAATGGGCTAGTTGTGTAACGGGATCGGCTGTGTCTTGATAGTCATGTGACTTGCTCAAGCCAGTCGCATGAATGAACAGTCACATGGTGTCCCGACAACAAATAGGAAGACCTGAAAAACGGACATTATTATAGATGAACGATGCGTAAAAAATATAATAAACAAATGACTGTCCATATCATCAAGGAACGTAAGAATGACATCAAACGATCTCCAATAGTTGTAATATCCAGTACGGTCCATATTGATGGAAGGAAAAAAGAATCCACATGAGAAGATCACGCACCATAATTAGGCAAGAGCCATAGCCCTCCTTTAGGATGTCTGAAGATTAAGATTACAGGGGACCAATGTTCATATACACAAGAAAGTCTAATGGAACTCCGGTATAAATCCATAACCTAGACACTGTAATGCAGGGTTTGGATCCCCTGTGAAGTGTGTGTATGGAACCCAATGGCAAGCTATGGATAAGGAAATCAGGAGGCGATGGAGAGTAAAGTAATCTTTTAGTGAACCATAAATAGTAGTTGAAGTCCAGAAAATAATACAGTCAATAAGGTTGGAGTGGAATTCGTAAAACAAAGTCCCAGGAAGAACAACGGATAATAACGAGGATGATGGCGTGGTCGATGGTACAATCCGGGTCGAAGAGTGTAGAAGGCGGCGTAGTAGGTGGCACAATCCGGGTCGAAGGGTTGAAGAAGGTGGCGTAGTCGATGGCACAATCCGGGTCGAAGGGTTAAAGAAGGTAGCGTAGTCGGTGGCACAATCTGGGTCGAAGGTTGAAGAAGGTAGCGTAGTCGGTGGTACAATCCGGGTCGAAGGGTTAAAGAAGGCAGCGTAGTCGGTGGCACAATCCGGGTCGAAGGTTGAAGAAGGTGGCGTAGTCGTTGGCACAATCCGGGTCGAAGGGTTGAAGAAGGTGGCGTAGTCGTTGGCACAATCCGGGTCAAAGGGTCAGAAGAAGATGGCGTAGTCGTTGGCACAATCCGGGTCGAAGGGTTGAAGAAGGTGGCGTAGTCGTTGGCACAATCCGGGTCGAAGGGTCAGAAGATACGTGATCAAGGAATACGAGGAGCTCTAGGAAAACTGAGGCGGAAGGCACAGTAGAACCTGGATAATGTGCTGGGAAGGAAGGCGGATTTAAATAGGGTTCATGGGATCATGAGAATATCTCTCACCTGGTTCTCGTAGGTGGAGTTGAGGTACCTGGATCTTTGATAGGTCAATGGGAGGCATTCGAGGATCTCCAGAGCAGGTGTCCCGCAGTACCCTTAATCGGCCAGCCGAGGGCGCCAGAGTACCTGATTTTACACTACATAGGAGGGTCTGTTCTCGCGCGTGCGCGCGCGCATTCCTCTACAGGGCTTGGATCCAGCCGGCGGCGTGGGGCGTCTCCTGGCTCTTCCCCTCCATCCTGCGGACCCGGAACTCGGAGCAACGCGCCACGAGGGACCTCGGGTGAGTAGGGAACCTCTCCCAGCATGGCGGTGTGGGTCGGGGGAAGGCCGCGGAGCGGGGCATGACAGACACAAAGATCCCTAAATCTGTGGATCACTAGTTTTGAAACAAGGGTGTATAGAGGACCCTAATAGTTCGTTGTAAAATGGGATCAGCTGTGTTCTATTAATCAACCGTCCTAAAAAATGGAAGGTTCGAAAAGGATACCAATAATAGTATCCACCCGAGTCCCCACTTAACATAAAACCCAAACTTGACCAATGTATGTTGGAAAAATTCTCCGTCCATTTAAGAGAAGGATTATGGAACTTATCCATTCTGTAAAACGAATCCAAGAGACTCCTATTTCACGCCACCTAGCACAGTGTCATGCTAACAACGCTAGTGTTTTAAAGTTTTAAAGTTTTGTGGATTGGAAACAGTGGTCCCATCACCTAGAAAGGGCAACCTAGATCGCAGGCTCCGGCAAAAGGAGTGCTGGTGGATCTATAAACTTCACACGCTGTCACCGTTAGGCCTAAATGAGGGTTTTTCCTATACTCCATTTTTATAAGATGAGCTACTATTTATAGCCATTAAGTAAGGACATCACTACTCTTTACAATAACTTAGCATCTATTGGCCGTCCATTTCAGCCGAATATATCTATGTATGCATTTACAATGGGTAGTCTAATGTGAGATTTATCAAATATCGTATAATATCTGATTAGGATAAGAGATCTATGGGCTTCATGAGTTGTTGGGAAACTATTGCGATTCCTATTACATCAAGGTTAATATGTGCCTGTAGGCATCACTACACAATTGGCTTATGGTTCATTGTCAGTGGTAGTTGACTCTATATGCCAAACATTTATGTAAGCTATTTGAGGTCTTTTATGTTTATGCTGGCCAATCACCTAACTCCCTTAGACCATTATTGTTTCCCAGTAGGAGGCATATTTTTGGAATGTGGTAGAGACTAGAGACCAAATAACTCATGGTCCTTGACAATGACATTGGTCAAGTTTGGGTTTTATGTTAAGTGGGGACTCGGGTGGATACTATTATTGGTATCCTTTTCGAACCTTCCATTTTTTAGGACGGTTGATTAATATAACACAGCTGATCCCATTTTACAACGAACTATTAGGGTCCTCTATACACCCTTGTTTCAAAACTAGTGATCCACAGATTTAGGGATCTTTGTGTCTAGGTTATGGATTTATACCGGAGTTCCATTAGACTTTCTTGTGTATATGAACATTGGTCCCCTGTAATCTTAATCTTCAGACATCCTAAAGGAGGGCTATGGCTCTTGCCTAATTATGGTGCGTGATCTTCTCATGTGGATTCTTTTTCCTTCCATCAATATGGACCGTACTGGATATTACAACTATTGGAGATCGTTTGATGTCATTCTTACGTTCCTTGATGATATGGACAGTCATTTGTTTATTATATTTTTTACGCATCGTTCATCTATAATAATGTCCGTTTTTCAGGTCTTCCTATTTGTTGTTGGGACACCATGTGACTGTTCATTCATGCGACTGGCTTGAGCAAGTCACATGACTATCAAGACACAGCCGATCCCGTTACACAACTAGCCCATTACCTTGATTTGGTCTAGCTATTGTTATCATCGTTTATGACCGGCGATCCATCTGTCTGGTGATCATTAAGATAATTTTATTGGTCAGTGCCGAAAATCTATCTGACCATCGTTCTATCATATGAACAGAGATTTTCTTGTTATTGCATCCTTTGGCTCCTATGGAGGTTGATGGTACACACACGTTAATTGTTCATCCTATGACTTTATTTTATTTCAATATGGTCCATTCCGGATATTACAACCATTCTAGATCGTTTGGTGATGTCTTTGGGTATTTTTTTGTTTTGTTCGCTCTGGGAGTGTCTAATTGGTCAATAATAAATGAACTTTTTCATTTAGTCACTCCTCTAGTACTATTTAACACTTCATGCTAACTGTTGATTAGTTTTTGATGTGTACATTTTGTAGGTCAGGTTCAATCCTGAAGTAGAGTGAGTGCTGCCCCTACATCCTGGTAGGGACAGGTGATTACTATTTGGGGTGTCCCTGTAGGTTACAGGGTCCTCCACTTTCTTCCTTCTATCTTTTTAGAAAGTCCATTTAATGGTGAGAAAAAATATATATAATATGTGTGGGTATAGTAAATGAGTAAAAGGTAATTTACAGCTAAACACAAACCACAGAAAGTCCCTTAATATCTCTGTATATCTGACTCTGATACTAGTCAGTGCCTCACCAGCCACTGACCTCATCGCTTGTCCCTGATGTCTCTGTATTTCTCTGTCTCTCATCTGTCTCTCGATTGTATCTCTTTCTTTCTCCCCCTCTCTCCCCTGATATGAAGTGAATTTGCAAAACCACCTAAAAGTTATTTAAAAAGAATCTGCACTCCCCTCTTGACACACAATTCAAATCAATTCAATTCAAATAAGCTTTATTGGCAGGACCAAATACATTTTAGCATTGCCAAAGCATATGGGAAGGTTATATGGGATGAGGGGGGGGGGTAGTGGGACATATATAGGGGGGGAATGGGCAAGTCCATGGACATTATCAGGGGTAAGGGATGATGTGAAGGGGATGGGGGCGAGTCCGTGTTGGGGATTTAGAAGTCTGGGATCTATCATGTTCCTCTCAGTCTGACATTCTCTGACGTATTGAGCAGCTATTTTCACCGCCGGCTCCTCTTCTCCCAGTATGATATGGAGTTTCCTTGTCTCTTCTATAGAGGTGAAGTCCGGGATGAGAGCGGAGAGTCTCTGGAAGGGAGTTTCCCTCAGTGCTGAGTACTTGGGGCACTGTAGTAGGAAGTGGACCTCCTCTTCCAGACACACAGTGCAGAGGTTGTCACACAATCCACTGCCTCCTGTTTTCTTTAGGACACAGAGGCAGAGTACAACTATTCCATAGTTGGTGTTAATGTAGCATCTCGATATGTAAGCGTTA
Source organism: Leptobrachium leishanense (assembly GCA_009667805.1). Taxonomy (NCBI): domain Eukaryota; kingdom Metazoa; phylum Chordata; class Amphibia; order Anura; family Megophryidae; genus Leptobrachium; species Leptobrachium leishanense. The sequence continues at coordinate 188,070,834 of CM019066.1, forward strand.
TCACTAGGATAAGTGAGTTTAATGTCTGCCACCGATATTCTATAGTTGACGCTACACTCACGTGAAATCAGCGCTTCACAACTTGTGCGAGCTTACTGTAATTAGAGGTTTTTCAAAGACTACTGAACTGGACACCGAATTGCACTGACCGGTGAATGGCCCCGTACGGTGCAATTTCGTGGCAATTTGGCTATTCAGAAAGCTTTCAATTCGCCAAATATTGGCAAATTGCCAGTGAAATATGGTGCTTTTCGGCAGCAGGGAAATTCCCCATAGAGAAGTAATGGTTAATCTATTGAGAGAAAGCCAAACAGCCCCGAAAAGTTAGCGAAATGTCCTGATTTTCAGTGCTTTCATTCGACGTGTTTAAACAGGTGAATCCCATAGGTTTCAATGTAATACAAAATTCCCCATTTTTATAAAAAAATTTCAACCGTTTATTTTCATTTGTAGCAAAAAGTCTTTTTATTATATTTTTTACCTGTTTCTGGATTTTTTTCGTCAAAATATTTGATTTGGATCATTTTTAAATTACTTCTTTTCGTTTTTTTATTGTTATTCATAGGACCTTTTATATATAATTTTCATGCATTATTTTTGTTTAAAACACCTTTTAAAAATCGTGTGTTTTTTTTATTACCCCTGTTCGGCAGTGTAGATAGAATAGAAACACTAGAACTTGGTTCTGACCTATTGAGAATTGAGTGGGGACCTGAGAAGGTGACAGAAGATAAATACCACTCCACCCAGCAGCCGAGGGCTCAAAAATTTGTGAGCGCAACCTTTTTTTTTCCAGAACATTCTGATGTATCGACGTAGTACACCATCTTGGATATTTCTTTCTCTTTTACATGTGCTGAGAACTGAGGATACCATATAAAGAGACTTTCTCATACCAAAAGACTGTGGTTTCCATCGAGCAGATTAGATGATTTGCACTATACCCATTATTCTTGGATTATGTCTGAGAAAGGTGTTTGAGAGAACTCCATATAGGGTATATAGCAAAAGTGTGATCTGATATATATCACAACAAAAGGGAGGTTGGGGGAACACTTCACTGTAGGGGTTATTCAGAGAGAGCCGATCTGACCCCGAAATGTAACCGAACGCCGAAATTCAGCATACAGTGCCATTTCGTGGCTGTTCGGCTATTCAGAAAGTAGACAGTTTGCCAAATTGCCTACACGTATGGTGCTGTTCGACGGCAGTGAAATCCCCCTTAGCAAAGCAATGGTTCATCTATTCAGGGAACACCAAACAGCAGTGAAAAGTTGCTGAAGTGCCATGCTGTTCGGTGTTTTCATTCGGCAGGTTTATTCAGGCGAATCCCATAGGTTTCAATGATAAAAATATTCCCGTTTTAATCCAATATCTAATAAACCGTTTATTTTTTTCTGCAGTAAAAAGTCTCTATCTTTTAGGCATTTTTCGGGATTTTTTCAGCAAAATTATTTTTCCATTTTCATTTTTTAAATCTTTTTTTTTTTCTTCATTTTTCCTTAACAGACCTTTTTATTATCATTCATAGGACCTTATATGTAATTTCCAGGCACTTATTTTCCTTAGTTTTATTGCAAACAACGTTTCAATTTTGAAACTTTTAGGCTAGGGTCAAACGAACACATTAATTGCAGCGATCGTCAAAAAGTGCGTCCGAACGCATTGACGTATTTTTTCACGGAATGCGCGAAAACAGTCAGATGACCCGCATTTTCGTGCGTGATTTTTTTTTATGGATCGGCAATAAAACACTTTTTGCGTCTGGACGTTATGTTGGCTGGACATTAGCAGCGTCTGTCTCCTAATCACGCACACATGCCGCTATGCCGCCGCAGCGCACTCTGTACGTCAATACTAGCGGTTCTGCGTTCTCGAAAAAATGCGTTCATTTTCCACTTGCGTTGCGCGGCCGGACTTTCGTGTGGCTGTACTTCGTATATTGGCCGTCATTGCCCGTCATTTGCTGCTACCGTGGCCGTAATTAAGTGCGCCTAAACACACGTTAAAAATGAGTTAGTCTGACCCCAGCCTTAAGCGTATAGGTTTTTTTTTTTTTTTTTTTTACCCCGTTCGTCAGCCTGTTGGCTTTTTCCAGCGATTGGTCTGCGCTGTGATCGGCGGCTTGTCAACTTTTTCCGGCTTGTTCGGCGTGGTTTTTGAGGCGGTTTCTGCGAGTTTTCGGTGAGTTTTGAGCGGGTGTTTGACGGGTGGTCATCGAGTTTGCGGCGGGTTTTCCCTCCACTCCGGGGACCCTGCAGTGAATGCTGAATAAACCGCAGGGTGGGGAACTTTGATTCCCCAAAGTGCAGGGAAACGTGGGGAATGAGAAAGCACCGAAGTGTTGCTCTCCCTTCTGTTTTCTTCTTTCCATAATTAAATAACAGATTGTTAAACCAAAAACCTGTAAAACTTAAAAAAATAATCACCTGCTCCTACACCTCTTGGGTGTGGGACGGGTACAAGCTCTGGAGGAGGTGGCGGAGGCAGGTGTAGCTATAGATGGTGGGGCAGGGGACAAACCTGCAAAGGCACTTGGCTGCTAAGAGACGGCTGGAGTGGCAAGAAGTGACGCAGACTGTCCCCTGTGTCTGGGCACTGAGATGGCAAGCTCTGGCGGTGGAGGCAGCATAGGGATGGGTAGGCTTGCCCAATGCTGCCCCACCAACAGTCCAACATCTCCATGATGGAGGTGAGCTGGTTCATGACCGCCGACAGCTCCCATGTAGCTGTATCTGGTTGGCAATGCGGTTGAACCCTCTCTGGATCTCTCCCAGGTCATCAGTCTATACGAACAGCTGTTGCAGGGACTCCTTATCCACTGGTTGTAGGCCAGGTGTAGCAGGCTGTTGTGCTGGCTCGTGTGCTTTGACCCAGTGCTGGCTAGTTGCTGGGCATGGTGCAGGCCATCAACAGCTTTGGTAGAGTGGCAAATTGGGAGCAACTACCGGGGGGAGCTGGGTCTGTGCTGGAGCGGATGAAGGAGTTGAGGCTATTGCAGCTGGAGTGATGGGAGGGGTGGCTACTGTTGCCTTATGCAAGCCCAGACTGGCCATCGGACCTAGCGGGCGTTTGCCCAGTAGGCCGTCGACCTTCTGGGCCAGTCGGCCGCTCGACAGCATGCCTTAATTGTACCCACATGGCCAGGCTGCCTGGGAACACAAGTCGTGTTCCCTAGGCTACAGCCTTGGCCCAGCGGGGACTGATGGAGGCCATCCGTCCAGCATACACAATGACATTATCAGAGGGAAACAGCCTTACAGCAGGCACCCACTGATTATGTCACAGGGCGAGCCATGAGACGTCTGGCCGTAAACCTCACGTGGCGCGCCCTTTGACATAAACAGCAGGGGCCGGCTCCCTTTGATTTATATCATAGGATGCACCAGCTGCAGGTCGGCCAGCCGGCATCCTGGAATCCCCAGAAGATGGAGCTGACCAGGGGTCCACCTTTCAGGTAAGATGACTCCTGGGTTCAGCTGCCCCCCCCCTGAAAAAGTGCCCCCCCCCCCATTTACCCTGCCATGGAATAATAATAAAAAAAATCCATTTGTCCCCCCATTTTATTATTTTAATTTATTTATTTTTAATAAAAAAAAATATTTTACAAACCAGTCAGCATTTAACCAAAAAGAAAGGGCCTCGCAGGACCGCTTGAAATCAGCAATGGGAACTCAGCGGAAGAAAAATATTAAAACACAAGAATAAAAAGTAATCTGAGTACAGCCAGGCATCAAAGAAAAGTCGGCTAAAATCTTCTAATACAAGAAGTAAGGGGGTAGGGGAAACGAGGGGTAAGTGGCAAAGGCCCAAATGGTGTCGTCCCCGAAGCAATCCCAGTAACCCAAAGGGCCACGGGAGGTCGTGGGAGACAACTGACACCGGGCACCCAGGGGCCAAACTGGGCTCCAGGCCACATTGACTCTCCCGGAAGTATCCCGAAAATGCCTAATATAATAAAAAAAATCCCCCGAACGGGGATCTCATCCAAAAAGTAAGCCGTAAAGGTGTCACAGGAAAACAAGGGGGAGGACATCCCCAAATGTGGGGGGTCTCAGCAAGAAGAGAAGGGTGGGGAAAAGGAAAGAAGCGTCAACAGCAAATCACAAAAACTTGCATCAAAGTCTCTTCAGCCCATGTCGAGATGTAACTGCAAACTCGGAACAGGCAACACAACCAGGCCCGGTACAACCCACTAGGCAACTTAGGCGTCCGCCTAAGGGCGCCATTTGCTACAGGATGGATTTCCAGGGCCCTAGTTAGGCTGGCGCTACACTCCCATGTTAGTAGCTCCAGCCATTTAACCACACAGCACCGAGTGAGTGCCAGCCTGCTCATAGGGTAGACGCTTGCAGCAGCCTCCTCCCATCTGTCCCTCCCTCCCACTCACATTGTGCGCCGCCCTCAGCCTCCCTCGTGCTGAAGCTTGGAACAGGGCCCCCTGATAGTCTGGACCAATTACTGAATGAAGGGAGGGGACACAGGGCAAAAACCCCGCCTCCCATCTGCACAGAACTGGCCCCGCACGAGACACCTGAGATGCCTCCTCCCCATCCTCCTGCCAGCTTCCGGTTCCCTCGCGTTTAAGGAAGGCGAGACACAGCAGTGCAGCAATGGAGTGGACTTCCTGTAAGTTTGGGTTTTTTTGTACCATAGAGAGTTTTTTTTTTTGTTTTCTTTATTAGGGAGGCTCCTCACACTCTCTCTCTCCAGGCTGCTTGTGGGAGGTAGAAATCAACCAGCTTAGTCTGGTTGCTCCCCTCCCCATGGACAGCGCTCTCCCTCAGACATACCTGGAAACAGAGCGGGAGGGGGGCACAGTGGAGACAGAGAGGGGGCACAGCGTGTGGGAGCACAGAATGGACAGAGGGGGAGACAGAGGGGGCACAGATTGGACACAGGCAGAGAGAGAGAGGACACAGGGGAGAGACAGAGGGGCAGAGAGAGGGACACGGGGCAGAGAGTGGACACGGGGAGACAGAAGGGGCACAGACAGGACACGGGGAGACGGAGGGGGCACAGACGGAGAGGGGACACAGAGGATAAAACTTTTTGCACTGGCCCTGCTCACACTTACTTGACTGCCAGGTTGCTCAAACACACTCCTATGCCACAGACAATTCCAAAGTGTCACAAACATATATGCATATGACTGTGTAGAGCTACATGTGTGTTGTAGTGTGCGAGATGGTACAGTACCATCTCGCACACTACAACACACATGTAACTTAGGGTACCCACCTGTACGGTTTTGACCCGTACTGTCCGGGTTTCGAGTTGTGTACGGGTATCAGATTCCCTGCCACCCGGACATATGACCCGGCTGGGACACATGACTGTCTCCCACTTGTGTTTGCTGGGATACCTTCGGACCGAGGGGCATGAAACAAAGCAGCTGCACAGCAGGAGAGGTCAATCGCTCGCGCTGACTGTGTGCGAGGAGAGAAGGAAACTCCACCCCCAGCTGTTGCTGCTCTGCTGGAGCTGGTGAGTGTAGCTGTGGGCCAGTTCCCCCTCCTCTTCTACCTGCTGTGCAGCATCTGACTCTCTCTGTCCCATCCGTGGTGGCCCCTCCCCCTCCATCCCAGCAGCAACTCCTCTCTTGCTAGAGCTTGTAAAGGGAGCAAATAGCTGTTTACACATAAATGGCTGCTTTTTTTAAATAAGATGCAGAGCTCAAGGCCCCTTACAATTGTACAAATGGGTCCTTTTTAATATGTAAACATTTCCCCCCTTCCTCTCTCCTTTTCCACCTCATCCCCCTCTACCATCTCCCCCTTCATTCTCTCTCTCCTTTCTTTCTGTCTCCTCTCTCTCTTTCTCCTCTCCCTCTCTCTTTCTCCTCTCTGCTCGCGCCCTCTCTCTGCTTGCTCTCTCCTCGCTGCTTGCTCTCTCTGCTTGCTCGCTGCTCGCGCTCTCTGCTTGCTCTCTCCTCTCTGCTCACGCCCCTCTGCTTGCTCTCTCCTCTCTGCTCGCGCCCCTCTGCTTGCTCTCTCCTCTCTGCTTGCTCTCTCCTCTCTGCTCGCGCCCCTCTGCTTGCTCTCTCCTCTCTGCTTGCTCTCTCCTCTCTGCTCGCGCCCCTCTGCTTGCTCTCTCCTCTCTGCTCGCGCCCCTCTGCTTGCTCTCTGCTCGCACCCGCTCTCTGCTTGCTCTCTCCTCTCTGCTCGCGCCCCTCTGCTTGCTCTCTGCTCGCTCCCGCTCTCTGCTTGCTCTCTCCTGCCTGCTTGCGCCTCTCTGCTTGCTCTCTCCTCGCACCCTCTCTCTGATCACGCTCTGCTCGCGCTCTCTCCTCTCTCTGCTCTGTGTTAGGAAATTTTGGATGAAAAGGGCTGATTTGTGAGCTGAATGTGGTTGAAATGGGACATGAACCACATGTATTATATAGGTGTGTGAGTGCCTGTGTATGTCAGTGTGACAGAGCGTATGCCTGGGAATGAATATTTTGACACGCAGTGCCCGGAGTGTTTGGGTTTGGCTTTGAGAAAAGGTGGCAACCCTAATGTAACTCTGCACATAGTCATATATGTTTGTGACAAATGTCACATATCATCTTATTGGAAGAGAGTGCGGCAAAATGCATCTTCGCCTATGCACCTGTAGCACTCACTCCCGGAGGAGCCGCTGAATTTAAACCTCGGGTCAGTCTCCCCGCACTAGGGAATAAATATACACCAGCACTGTTGTGGATTTTATAACTTATATAGTTTACTGATCTCCTAAATAAACTGGCATATTGTCACATGGCGTGTGCGGTTCTGGTATGAGCCCAGCAGGCGGCGACACAGAGGGGAGGCCAGACCGGAATCATGCAATGCAGATTCTTTAATAAAACATAAATGGTCCTTAACTGCAGGCAAAAGAACAAAGGAAATAGCAATAAAGTCCAGGGAGAGTTCTTGACTGGAGGGTCTGTGGTTTGTGGGCTATGCAGTCCCAGACTGCAGACAGGGCCCACCAAGGAGAATTCTGGACAGCGGACAGTGGTACCTTGGTCAGAGACAGAGATTAACTGTAATCCACAGGTAGAGATTGCTGAGAGTCCCTTGCACAGACAGATGTATCCAGGAACAACAGGGCAGATGGATGGACACTGGATACACAGGATAAGCTGGAGCAAGAAAGCACACACCCAGATGACCTCAGTCAGGGAGAACAATACAGACCCCCTGCTGGCTGGGTCTCTCTGCCTTTTAAGGAGGCTTAAACGCAGATAGGCCTCAGCTGGAAGTCCAGGGCTAGAAAAGACCCAGGCTGAATCTCCAGGAGCCTGGTCCAGGTGCAGAGCCTGGGTAAAACCTGGAACGGAATCCAAGAAAAGGAGGATACATGGCAAAGTTCTAAGATCCAGGTGTGCAAGACATGTACACGGGGTGGACCGTGACACATATATAGAGCAGCACGGTATACATATATATTTACAGAAGTTCGTAATGTGAGAAACGCGCAGCAGAAAAGAAAAAGGAATTGTAACCCCTTCATTGCTGAAATGTGAGTCCCGTACAGGTTGTGTCCCAAAAAGGTGTATGCGTGTGATGGTACCCGGGTACTAGATTCAACTGGCCAGTGAATGATTTCAATGTGTCTTCGACTAGTCACGTTGGGGCCCTGTAGGTTTAGACAAACTGCAGCGTGCTTTATTATTTTCACTGTGGCCGGGAAGGCCTCTCACCCATCCGCCAGATACTCTGCGCTCTGCTCGACCCAGGACGTCTTTCCGCTCGACTTGACTGGGACTCTGTGCCACCGGATCCGCTTGTCTAGCTTGTCTGTTTCTGCCACAAGATGCTCAGCTCACCACCTGCACTCCCGTTAGATCATCGCGGTCTCCTAACTCGGAGTCCTTCTGCAGCTCTGTATCTTTTAAACTTCTCACCGATAGGTTAATAGGTCTTCTGGCAAGTGATTTGGGCCGATCTCCAGCTCCGCAAAGCAGCACCTGCGCTGCGGCCTGGTCACAATCGCTCCTTGTCTCACGTGCGTCTTACTCTAATCACCCCTTGGCGCGCACTGGCTCTCCTCTGCACGAGGTTGCGGATGTCTCACGGTTCTCCCCACCCACTTCCTGTTCCTGCCCCAAAGCATGCTGGAAAACGTAGTTCGAAAGTGTCCAGTATCAGTTTACATTGCGTTCGTCTCCCCCTGGTGGCCAGAAACAAGTAACTACAGCGACAGGATTTAAACCAGCGCTGCACTCTCCCCCTCCTAGAACTCTTGGGTTTCTCCAAGGCGGTGTAACCGTTACATTACATTTCAACATTACATCAGTTATATATATATATAAATATATATTACTCAGCAGCAAACATACAATGGGTTAGGTATATATCCTCAAGTTTACTCATACTTCTAGCTACCTCAGCTAACATAGCAGACACTTCGGGCAACCTTCACACTGTGGTAACAGCCTCTTCAGTGCTATGTCCTGGTGAGTCTTTGAGGGGGTCGGACAGAACGTTTTGGCTCTGGCTCAATCAGCTCTTCTTCAGTCGGAAGTATTACAGATACAGGTTCAGGCCTTTCATTCAAAACTGGAACAGACATCTCCTCGGAGTATGATCCTTCCAATGAAGGCATAGAACTCATCATAGTTTTCAGGAACTATAGGAATTTCAGAAGTTTCAGGAATGTCCAGCTGGAATTCTGGAGCCTCAGGCCTCAGATTGCTTTCCCACCGTTCGGCAACTGGGATGACTTATTCAGGCTCTGGTGAGCGCACCCAATCCAGACAAAAACTTTCTTCTTCACTTTCCCCTTCGCTTTCCTCAACAACTCGTGTCTGCTGAGACCGAGTAACGGGAGTCAAACGTGGAGCAGGCGGAGGCGGATTCGGCAGAGAAAGTTCGTCTCCTACTGGTATCCTTACAGCTTCCTTCAGAGGTAGCAAATGATTTCGGTGCCAGTTTTTAAGAGGCCCAGCCTTCCCATCAGGTCGAATTTGGAAAACCGGCAGACAATTGCTTGCAGACAATGTAGACCTGAGAACTCCATCGATCCCCCAAGTTCTTCAACAAAACCCTATCACCGGGTTGTAGATCCTGTATCCGAACTTTCAAATCGTAGTTTCGTTTATTCCTCTGTTCCCAGAGGTCAAACGGGCTTGTTCAAACGCAGAGGCCAAATTCTTCCGGAGTCTATCCACATAATTCCTATGAGAGGCTACAGACGTCTGATCCAGAGATAACTCGAACCCCAAATCAACCGGCAGTCGAGCTTCCCTTCTGAACATGAGACGGTATGGTGAGTATCCAGTAGCGTCACTCTCCGTGCTGTTGTATGCATGTACTAGCGTGGCTATGTGACGACTCCAGCTCTGCTTCTCTCTGTTTGACAATGTCCAACATATTTAGCAGAGTGCGATTGAACCTTTCTGGCTGAGCATCACCTTGAGGGTGATATGGTGTAGTTCGGGTTTTCTGAATTCCCAGCAGTTCCAGTAATTGCCCAACAAGCCAGCTCTCAAAGTCTCTACCCTGATCCGAGTGTATTCTCCTTGGCAGTCCATAGTGAACAAAAAACTTTTCCATTAAAACCTTCGCCACCGTAGGAGCACGTTGGTCTCTCGTAGAAAAAGCTTGGGCATAACGCGTGAAATGATCAGTCACCACTAAGATATATTTCCCTGCCCACTAGCATCCGGCTCTAAGCACAGGAAGTCAATGCACACCAAATCCATGGGTCCTTGATTTTGTAGGTGGCCCATTGGAGCAGTTCGGGGTGGCAGAGTCTTCCTTTGAATACACCTCAGACATAAGTGGCAGTAACTTTCAACTTCAGGCCTCCTGCAGGGCCAATAGAATCTGTCCCGCACCAGCTTAAAAGTTCTCTCTGCTCCTAAATGTCCATGGTCCTCATGTAATGACCGTAGCACACCCTCTCTGTGTTTGGTGGGAAGGAACAACTGTTGGGTCTCTCCAGCATCGCTTGAGGGGCCCCTTCGGTAGACCACCCCATCCAACATTTTCAGCCATTCCCACTCCCTGTAGGCCAATCTGGCCCCTTCTGGGGAATTTGTCAGAAGAATCTCCCGTTGGTTCGGGTTTAGAGCCTTCATGGTCAATGCGATCAGAGGATCTCCAGCCTGGTCAGCTCTCAGGTCCTGTTTCGAAAAAGTAGGCAAACTTTCATCTCTCAGCTGCGTAGGGTTACAGCAGAACTCTGGAACAGCCGCAGCCATGACTCCTATGGCTTCTGCTTCAATCCCTCCCTTGACCCGGCGCTCTGCTCCTTGACATAAAGCTTGCACCCCATCTGGAGTTAACGGAGTCCATTCTGTAGTGTAGGGTCTTCTCGACAAAGCATCAGCATCTCGATTGTTCACTCCAGGGCGATACTTCAGGCTAAACCTAAACCCTGACAGAGCGGCCAACCACCGATGTCCCGTTGCATCCAGCTTTGCAGTAGTACGGACGTAGGTAAGAGGATTGTTATCCGTTTTTATCACAAATTCGGCTCCATACAGATAGTCTTTCAACTTGTCGACCACCGCCCACTTCAAAGTGAGGAACTACAACTTATGGGTAGGATAGTTCTTTTCTGAAGGCGTAAGACTCTGGCTCACGTAGGCTACAAGCCTCAACAATCCACCATATTCTTGGTATAAGACTCCCCCTAGACCCTCTCTGCTGGCATCTACATGCAATTCGTATGGCTTATGAGGGTCAGCGTAGGCCAAGACAGGAGCTCGAGTTAGACTCTCTTTCAGCTTCACGAAAGCACCTTCACATTGACTAGTCCATTCTCCTGCGATAGATTCTCGAGCCTTTCATTGGCCCTGGAGCCGACGGATTTCGGTCAGAGGCCTTGTGGCCTTCTTCTGCATCTTCCTTCTGCAGGATCTTATTCAGTGGTTGAGCTATCTTGGCAAACAGTCCTACAAACCTTCGGTAATAGGAGCAGAATCCCAGGAAAGATCTAAGTTCAGTAACATTTCGGGGTCTAGGACAGGAAGCTACGGCTTCCAACTTTCGAGGATCCGTCGAAACGCCTTCTGCTGAAACAACTTGTCCCAGATACATAACAGAAGGCAAACAGAATTGACACTTCTCCAGAGACCGTTTCAACCCCTCTTCATGGAGCCACTTCAAGACCTTCTCCAACCGTTGCTCATGTTCTTCCAACGTCTTTCCAAACACGATTATGTCATCCAGATACACTAGCACTTCGATCAGGTTCATGTCTCCGACTGTCTTCTCCAACCGTTGGAACGTGGCTGGAGTCCCCCGTAAGGCCTTGAGGCATTCGGTTGAACTCAAAGAACCCCAGTGGGCAGATGAACGCAGTCTTCTCTTTGTCTTCAGGATGCATTGGTATCTGGTGATACCCACTTCGCAGGTCTAGTACACTAAACCATTTTGCTCCAGACAAACACTGCAAGGCATCTTCTATCCGAGGAGTGGCATATTGATCGGGGATGGTTCTTCGATTTAGCGTGCGATAGTCTATACATAGACGGACAGAACCATTCTTCCGAACCATCACTATGGGAGAAGCGTAGACTCCTGGACTCTTGAATCCCCTTGGTTCTTTGCAGTTCATTCAGCTGTTCTCTTAGATCATCCAAGTCTCCCAGTGGAACTCGTCTTGACCTTTCTCGAAACGGCTTATCTTCCTGCAGTCGAATGCGATGCTCAGTACTCTTAGTCAGGCCCACGTCGAACTCATCCTTTGAGAACAAGTCCCTCCACTTTAGGACCTGGGACTGAAGACGTTTCTTCCATTCAGGCGAGATGGGAGCGTCTTTGGGATAGAACCTGTCAGCTGGAATATCTTTATTCGCTCCCCCTCCTAAATCAGTAGGAGAGAGAGGCGTAGCGGACGCCACTTGCCCGATGGGCATTCGTACTTTCAGGATCACTGGAGAATCCGATACATTACATACACTGACTGAGACTCTTCCTCATGTTCGTTTCAAAGCTTTGGTGGAGATTATTTCAGGGATTATTTCTACTCCGGCTTCACTCCCATGATTAAAATCAGTTTCCAGTACCACATAGGGACCTGGTTGTGATCCATTCAACTTGACTGAAGCCCGGAAACTCGCCACTTCTCCTGATTGTAGAACCTTTTCTGTTCCTCCTAATCTCCAGACGCCTCACTTCGGCAGGTGCCTTCTGTTCTTCGACCATTCGCTGATAGACTGGACGCAACATCGGGTGTACTCCCTTGGTAGAACCTTCTTCCAGTACTATAGGGGATAGGAGACGTCGCACCAGATCAGTATTTGTCCCCACTATCATAGAACTTCTGTTGGCCCCTGAAGGTCGAGGACACACAATGGCCAATGCATCACAACCCCCAGACTGTCCGATGACTTCGGATCCGATCTCTAGCTTCACCTGTAGATATCCGTCATATGGAAGTTTCTCGGTCCCGATACCCCAGATTTCAAGTTCCTTTAGCTCCTGTAGAGGTATGTGCTTCAAGTGCTTCTCATAGAAGTCTCGGTAGATCAGTGTCACTTGAGCCCCTGAGTCCAACAGAGCTTTGGTGTAGACTCCCTCTACTTGGATTGGAACGATAGGTCCTTCTCCCATCAGCTGGTCAGGAAACTTTGTCGTAGTAGCAAGAAGTTTAGACCCCGTTTGCTGTACCCTGGCCTTTCTTCTTGACCCGTGTAGGTTTTGGGTGTGCATTGCTTCCCCATGACGTAGGACCGGATGCTAAGGGAGTGACTCTTTCAGTCCTGGTTGGTTCCGCTGTGGACGAAACTCTGGGCCTTCTCGCCCTTTCAGTCCTGGCTGGATTTCTGGAGCGGTCTTTAACTATTGGGCACCTAATTTGCTCCTTCACTTGGGCCCTCCGGCGTTTCCCGCCGGTGAGGTAGATAGCAGCCCTTCCAAGGCTTTTAAAAACTCTTCTACCCTGTTTTTCTCAGGCTTTCGGCTTTTGCACTGCGCTCGGAAATGACCCATTTCTCCACAACTGAAACATCTTTTATTTGAAGATGGAGACGCACTTGCTTGTGGTGATTCAGTTGAAGGACCCTGGCCAGAAACCACAGCAACTCCAGTTGTCCGCATATCAGTAAGGAACTTCTGCATATCGGTCTGTGTCTCTGCCACCTTCAAAAGCACTCGGCACAGGTCCGTGTGTGCCTGTTGCAATTCCGCTTGAGCTTCTTGCACTTTCTTAACAGTTTTGTGAATTTCACTGTATGTAGGAAGAATTTGCTCTCTTGCAGCACTCTCTGTGGACTTAGAAACAACCAGATGCTCCTGTTCGTCCACTTCGGATCCATAGGTGTCTAGCGAATCATCTTCCACTCGCATACACTCGTTATGCCTCACGGGTTGTGCGTAAACTCTTTCTCCTCTCCTAAGGGATTTCTCTTCGAGTAGAGCCTCTTCCTCTCTAACAGCTCGGATCAGTTCCAGGTATTTCAATTCTCGGTTACCTTCTCTGGTTCTCAGCTGTAGCATCACAGGATCTAGAGGTTGAGTGCCCCTCAGGATCTGCTGTATTCGGATCTTATCTATTTCGGCCGGTTCGGCCCCTTTTGTTAAGAAGTATCTGGTGCAGAATCTTATCTAGGCGCCTCATGTATTCAGTCATTTTCTCACCTTTCCGCTGGTAAGTATGTTCATACTGGTACACGAGCTCCGCAGCCTTTTCCGTTCGCCCAAAAACTTCCTGTAGTACGTTTAGGTAATCTAAAGCAGTGCAGTCTTGTTTACTAAATTTTAGGTTTCTTACAGCCTCTGACGCAGGTCCCTTTAAGCTCTCAGTAATTCTTTGCATCTTCTGCGCTTCGGGGACGTCCCACTCATCCAGAGCCTGCATCGCCTGTTCTACCCATTCTTCGAAGGTTTCTTCTCCCGCCAGAGTTGGCACGTTTCCTGTAAAATTTCTCAACCGTCGATAACCAAAGTTAGTGTGTGGAGGGCTTGTTTTCTGACATTTAGCCAGCAAATCTCCAATAGCCACTATAAATTCAGGCCCGATCATGGCCAGCGGACTGGGCGCGGGAACACTCGCTGGATCGCCACGTGGCGCACTTGGCTGAATCAGTTGAACTTCCACCTCATCGGTCAGCTTCACGCTCGCGCCCTGAAAACACACTGGAACACCCTTTCTCCATTCAAAAAGAACATACGTGTGAGAGGTATCTGGGTTTGCTTTAATGTCCAGGATTAACCCCCGATGATCTGGTGTCAGCTCGGCCACTGCCCGGCGAATCTGATCTTCGGCCCAAGTGTCTGCAGGAATATCCATGACTATGCATAATTCTGACTACTTTGCTCCTCACACCATTTGGCAGCAGTGTCTGGATCCATATTTAACCCTTTAAATGCGTTTTTTTCCAGAGACTTGATCCCGGAAACGAGCCCCCACGTGTAGCGCTCACTCCCGGAGGAGCCGCTGAATTTAAACCTCGGGTCAGTCTCCCCGCACTAGGGAATAAATATAGACCAGCACTGTTGTGGATTTTATAACTTATATAGTTTACTGATCTCAAACAAACTGGCATATATAGAGCACCACGGTATACATATATATTTACAGAAGTTCATAATGCGAGAAACGCGCAGCAGAAAAGAAAAAGGAATTTTAACCCCTTCGTTGCTGAAATGTGAGTCCCGTACAGGTTGTGTCCCAAAAAGGTGTATGCGTGTGATGGTACCCGGGTACTAGATTCAACTGGCCAGTGAATGATTTCAATGTGTCTTCAACTAGTCACGTTGGGGCCCTGTAGGTTTAGACAAACTGCAGCGTGCTTTATTATTTTCACTGTGGCCGGGAAGGCCTCTCACCCATCCGCCAGATACTCTGCGCTCTGCTCGACCCAGGACGTCTTTCCGCTCGACTTGACTGGGACTCTGTGCCACCGGATCCGCTTGTCTTGCTTGTCCGTTTCTGCCACAAGATGCTCAGCTCACCGCCTGCACTCCTGTTAGATCATCGCGGTCTCCTAACTCGGGGTCCTTCTGCAGCTCTGTATCTTTTAAACTTCTCACCGATAGGTTAATAGGTCTTCTGGCAAGTGATTTGGGCCGATCTCCAGCTCCGCAAAGCAGCACCTGCGCTCCGGCCTGGTCACAATCGCTCCCTGTCTCACGTGCGTCTTGCTCTCATCACCCCTTGGTGCGCACTGGTTCTCCTGTGCACGAGGTTGCGGATGTCTCTCGGTTCTCCCCACCCACTTCCTGTTCCTGCCCCAAAGCATGCTGGAAAACGTAGTCCGAAAGTGTCCAGTATCAGTTTACATTGCGTTCGTCTCCCCCTGGGGGCCAAAAACAAGTAACTAGAGCGGCAGGATTTAAACCAGCGCTACACACCCAAAAATCCTTGCACCGGCTCTGAACACAACACATGGAAGTCCAAGATATCCGACTGCAGGAAGTCCAAATCCAACGAGCTGACCTCCCAAGCCTTATCAAGACCTGAGCTGGTCCGCTTCGTCCTCCGCCAAATTCTAGGTGCTCGGACACTTGTGGTGTTGGTAAAGGCTTTTGCACCATCTTCACTGCCGACGGTGGGGGGGTCATCTGGTACCGGGTTCAACAGAACTGGCGTCATCTGGTCGTTGCATTCTAAGACCGCTACCTCCTAGGGATCCACGAGTCTCCAACCCGCCTCCGTCACCTAGAATCAGGGTCGCCCTCAGGGGTTGAGACATCTGTCCAGATCCCTAAGATCTACTACTGCAGGCAGGGACTGATACTTAACTCTCACCACCCTGCAATCAGCTGGCACAGCACTGTACCCACTACCACGGCCGGATTTGCATCTTGGAAGCCTCTAGACACAGAAATGACACCCAAAAAAACATGCCAATATTACTTTTTCATTCTTCGTTGTGGGGCAAAATAAAAAAAGCATTTTAAAAAAACTTAAACAGTTTCTCTCTGCGTCAAATCAAAAGGGGCAGAATCTGTTTCCTTTTTTTGGGGGGAGGGGGGCAGCAATTCATCCTTGGCTCCAGGCAGCACAGTGGCTTGGGCCCGTGTCATGCTAAAGTTGGTTCCAGCCCTGATAATGCTTGTTCAGAATGAGGTGAACTGAAATATGCTTTAATTAAAAACCTCAGGTTTAGTTAATCAGACCTAAATTTATTTATAAAGTATTTTACCAGGAAGGATGTCCTGGGTGGCGAGTATGTACCGTTAGGTGTCTTGCCCAAGGAAACTAACTGGAGAGGTGCTCTTGCAGTGGTGTAACTAGAAACCTGAGGGCCCCGGTGCAAGAATCCAAGAAGGGCCCCCCCCCCAAAAAAAGATCGATATTTCTACTTTTTTTCCCCCTGCAATATAAAAAAGATAGTATTGCCCCTAGCTCACATGGATATATACTGTATATTGCCCCTAGCTCACATGTGTATATATATATATATATATATATATTGCCCCAGCTCACACATGGATATATATTGCCCCCAGCTCACATGGATATATTGCCCCAGCTCACACATGGGTATATTTGCCCCCTGCTCATATGGATGTATTTGCCCCCAGCTCGTGGATGTATTTGCCCCAGCTCACGTGGATGTATTTGCCCCAGCTCACGTGGATGTATTTGCCCCCAGCTCACGTGGATGTATTTGCCCCCCGCGCTCACCTTGATCTGCGCTGTTCTTCTTCACGAGAGAGGGGAGCGGCAGCTGGCATGATGCAGCTTGGCCGCTTGCCAGGAACCACCTGACTAGCGCAGCTGAGTTCTCGCGAGATCTCGTGCGCTGGTCAGCTAGCTCCCATCCCACGCGAGTGGCCAAGCTGCAAGCCAGCGGGCTGCTCGCAGAGAGATTGCGCTGATTGCTGGAATCTGGTGGCGGTGCTGGGCCCCCCTCCAGTGTCAGAATTCCAGGGCCCGGTCGCAACTGCGACCGCTGTGACCCTGGTACTTCCGCCACTGTGCTCTTGCTGGGATTGAACCCATGACTCCACAGACTCTCTCCACACAGAGCAGTGATGTTACCTCTACTCCACCCAGCCGGCACTACAATAACACAAATATACAGATTAACACAGAATAGATATAGAAAAATGTCGGCAGATAAGAACCTTTCGGCCCATCTAGTCTGCCCAATTACATGGATACTTTACCTGGATTTATCTTTTGTTTAGGATAGCCTTATGCCTATCCCATGCCTGCTTAAATTCAATCACTGTTTTGGCCTCTACCATATATGTAGGAAATCTATTCACTATGTAAATGTGTCACTTATTGTTGTGAAGATTTTCTCCAATCCCAAGGTAGGGGACATTAATCTACGAGGTCTATTTGCTTGGGTGGAAGGACGAATAAACCCGGGGGAGGAGGCTCAGGGAACAGGCTGGCGGGCATTGGATGGACAAGAGGCAGTGACGCCAGGGGGGGAGGTAGGCTGCGGGTGCCATGGAGGAGGAGCTGGAGCAGTGATGGCGGCAGGCGGTAGTCAGTGAGCAGTAGGAGCCTTGGAGGGAGGGCAGTGCGCTGGAGTGAGTCGGCTTCTTAGTGTCAGGGCTCAGGCAGGCGGTATCTCGCACAGCAGTCCCCGGAGCCATGGCCTCCATGGCGGCCGCCATAGCTGCGGCCCGGACCTCCGTCATGTCGGGAAACCGGCCCCTGGACGAGAAGGAGAGGAATCGCTTCGCTTACTTTTCCTCCCTGAACTCCATGGCCAAGAAGATCATGCAGGACAAGGAGCGCATCCGGGAGCGCTACGGGGCCGACTGGGACAAGATGCCGCCCCGGGAGCAGGACGAGGCCATCGACAAGGTGATGGTGGACCCGCAGCTCCAGGCCCGCTATGCCTTGCACCGGGGAGGCTCCCCGCCAGACAGCCTGCCCCCCTACCCCGTGCTGCGCCCGAACACCGGACAGAAGGAGGTGCACTTTGGCGAGGAGGTAAGTGCCCTGTGGCAAGGGCAGAGATCTGCAGGACCGAGAGCCTCACCCAGAGAGCCCCTGCCAGCCCTAACACCAATGCCCCATTGCCTGCTTTAAAGTGGCACCATTGACCCTCACTGCCAGCCTTAACGTGGCATTAGTTGGTGCCAGCTCTAATCCGTGTCCTACCTGCCTTTACGTGGCCTCAATGCCTTTCTATCAGCTTTAAAGGGACATTACCACTTCCATAAACTGGATTACCTGGACATTTACTAATAAAACCACATTCTGCTGATTTATTTCTTTTATTTGAAGGAATTGCACGTAAAAAATATATAGATTAGTTTTGATCCTTTTTATTTTGTGTACTTTCCACATGAAGTAACATTTACCAAAAGCTTTTCAGCTCTTGTTTATTTAATCTACGTTATGCGACAGTTAATGAAGTGCAGGATGGAATGGTTAGATAAAGCTATTGTTTTCCAGGTTGAGATAAGAGATGGCAGCTGAATGAGTTAAGACCAGGAGCTTAAAAGGCTTCTAACCTATGTGATGTCCTTTGAATATATCCCACACAATACAATGTGAGACAGTGTTCAACCAATTCACTCTATGGTCATTACCACATAGTGGGGAGCAAGTGATGGAAAGATACTGTGGGGGGGGGGTAACACTAAAGATCGCACAAAGGATGCACCCAGTGACACACAGTAAAATATTTCTTTAAACCTACAAGAGAAAAACAAAGCACGTGTTCTTCGCTGTCGGCAACATAATTTGTTTTTCTGGTAGCGTCCCTTTTAATGTAGTATCAATTCTCTGCCAAGCTTAACTAGGCACCAGTGTCCCTTTGCCAACCTTAATGGCATCAGATGGTACTCGCTGCCCTCATGAATGTGTGATCTCGCTTTGCTAGACTCCCTGCCCATCTTAATCTGATGCCATCTAGTGCCCACCTTTTTATGTGAAATCATATAGTGCTCTTCTGTTTACTTTGGATGACAATGATTCCCCTGCCCATCAGTGTGACGGGTGCCTACTCTCAGCCCAGAAAGGATTGAGTGAGCAGATCCTTCCTGCCACATTGTCAGACAATACACTGAAAGTGTGGGAAAGCCTATCATGGTGCCTGCTCGCTTTATTAATGGTCATTATTCCCCCGGATGAATCGCCAGGAACCTGAAACATTTCACCATGCTGGCCGAATAAAGTTGGAGTAATTTCTTTAAAAAGAAAACTTTAAAAACCTAAAATGTGCCTTTTTTTTTTTTTTTTTTCTTCAGTCCCACCAGAATAACTCCTTTTATAGGCAAGAGAAACACCCATCATCAGAGAGCAGAGCACAGCCTGGTGACCTGCTGCCCACTGGCATGTGATTTACTAGTCAGGCGGCAGCAGCAGTTTTTCTGCTTGAGGTGGTATTTCACCAAAGCGCAGTTAAAACTGTGAGGAAGAGGTGTGCTCCAGGCTAGCCCTCCAATCGCCCATCACACCGAACTGCATGCCAGCGCTATGACCTTAATTTAATGACATCCATGTAGGAGGATGATGGCAGCGCCTGGAGCTGTAACTCCTCGAGGTATGAGATATCACATTGATTTTTATGAGCAATGGAATATCCTGGGAAAGGTTAACCTGTCAAGTGCAGGTTCACAACATCCCTGGGTTTTCTTCATCTTCTTTCTGGTGAAGTGGATGGTTACCCAGCATCCTGTGAGATTCTTCTCCAAGGAGAATCAGTGTGCGCGTCTACCAAGCTGGCTAATCAAGTGCCTCTCCAGGAGAGCATTGCATCTCATCAAGAAAAATTAGAAGGGGCATGATGACACTTGTTCAGTGGATGGGTTGACACTGGTTTGAAAGCCTGCAAGGTGGATAACAGACCTCTGCAACAAAGAGCTGTCACGACGGTTAAGGCTAGGGTCAGACGAACGCATTTTTCACGTGCGTTTAGCCGCACGAAATTACGGCCGTGCTAGCAGCAAATGACTTCCAATGCCGGGGAACATACGACGAACGGCCGCACGAAAGTTCGTCCGTGCAACGCAAGTAGCCAACGAACGCATTTTTTCGAGAACGTCAAACCGCTACTACTGACGTACAGAGTGCGCTGCGGCCGCATAGCGGCGTGTGTGTGTGATTAGGAGACGTCAGACGCTGCTAATGTCCGGCCAACATAACGTCCAGACACAAAAAGTGTTTTATTGATGATCCGTACAAAATCACGGACGTAAAGGCGCATCGTATGACCGCTATCGCGTATTCCGGGAAAAAATACGTACGTTCGTTCGAACACACTTTTTCACGGACAACGTGAAAAAATGCGTTCGTCTGACCCTAGCCTTAGGAGGAAGAGAGGACTTGTACTGTCGTCACAGGCACTTTGATAGAGTTGGAGATGCACTTATATTCCCAGAGATACATATATACACACACACACACTGTCAGACGTAGATTTGATTGTAACTGGCCTGGACTAGATTTTTGGCAGCTCAGACTGCACAGTTCCTTGCATTGTGGCTCACCCCTCAGCACCTACTTTCAGATCACATAGCCTAGTGGTCCAGCTCTGTATACAAGTGTCTTAAGTAGTTTGGGCAAAGGAGCCTTTTATAAGCATAAGAAACCTTCCCTCGATCCCAACTCTCCATCCAACTATCGTCCTGTATCCCTGCTTCCAGTCACCTCCTAAACTCCTGGAAAAACTAGTCTTCAACCGCCTCTCCCTCTTCCTGTCCTCTAATTCCCTACTTGATCCCCTGCAGTCAGGCTTCTGTTCCCTACACTCAACCGAAAATGCCCTCACCAAAGTCACCAATGACCTCCTAACGGCCAAGAACCACAGCCACTATTCTATTCTCATCCTACTTGACCTCTCGGCTGCTTTTGACACAGTCGATCACCCCCTTCTACAGACTCCCAGCTCGCTCGGTCTCTAACAAGTCTTTCTTAGTCATTTGCTGGTAACTCCTCCTCAATACCTTTTTATGAGTTGGTGTACCTCCCAAGGCTCTGTCCTTGGTCCTTTGCTCTTCTCTAACAGCTTTGGCTTTAATTACACCTGTATGCTGATGACACTCAGATCTACCTCTCTACCCCTGATCTCTCTCCTCCTGACCTACTCAAAGTCAGTGACTGTTTATCTGGCATCTCCTCCTGGATGGCCTCTCACCACCTAAAGAATAAAATGTCCAAGACTGAGCTCCTACTAATTCCTCCTTACTTCCTTGTCATGGTTGAGAGTATCACTATCTCCCCATCAAGCCATGTTCGCTGCCTTTAGTTATTCTTTCCTTCACCCCCCCCCACATCCAGTCTCTTTCCTCCTGCCACTGCCAGTTGCGTAATATCTCCAGAATTCGGCCATTTCTTACCGCTGACACCACAAAGTAACTCATCCACGCTCTCGTAATCACCCGACTCGACTATTGTAATAATCTTCTAGCTGGCCTCCCGCTCTCCTGCCTCACCCCCCCCACAATCCATTCTGAATGCCTCTGCCAGGTTCATCCACCTCACTCGACGCACTCTCGGCTGCTCCTCTCTGCGAGTCCCTTCCCCGTCCACTGCAGAATCAAATTCAAAATCCTTACCCTGACCTACAAAGCTCTCACTAACTCAGCTCCTCACTACCTGTCCTCACTAATCACCAAATACACCCTACCCCGCTCCCTAAGATCAAACCGTGATCTATGCCTAGCCTCTCCCCGGATCACCTCTTCCCATGATAGACTGCAGGATTTCTCACGCGCAGCTCCCATCCTCTGTAACGCTCTCCCTCGTACGGTCAGACTTTCCCCTAAAAGACATTCCTATTTAGGCTAATGTCAGAGCGCACTCTGCGTGTGTGCATGACGGACGTACTGATGGAAGATCCTGTAGACCCCACACGATCCGTTTTTTCTTGACGGACGTAGAAAAAAAGAATTATGGGAAACAAAATTTAATATAAAAAGCCATTTTGTGCGTCAAGGTGCTGGACATCGCAAATGCGCTGCGTCTGACATCTCACTCACACAGAATGCTATGCGGATGTGGCGCACTCTGCGAGTCTGTGGTAGCGGTTTTATGTTCTTGCCTAACTTGCGTCTGTTTGCCACGTGCGTTGTGCGTGCGCATTTCCGTGTGCACATACTTCGTGTGTGGGTCTCTATTGATCGTGATTCTATGCTACGATGGACGTTAAACTGTGCGGCGACAGACGTGATAATTGCGTTCGTCTGACACGGGCCTTAGGGAAGCCTACCACCCGACTCACTGCCCCAACCAGTCCATCACTCTCACTTTGCAGTCCCCTCCTCCTGTTTCCACCCCCAACCCTTCTAGATTGTGAGTTCCCACGGTAATAGGGCCCCTGTTTCCTCCTGTACTGGTTTATCAAATGTTGCTCAGTCTCGGTATATTGTAACCATGTCTATATCGTGCTCAATGCTGCGGAATATGCTGGCGCTATATTAATAATAATGTGTAGGGTTGCACCGATACTGGGTACTGCAGGAGTACTTGGTACTCGTGCAGTACCCCCCGATATTTTTCCCGATACCGGAAGCCGGCATTGAGCCAGCTTGCCGGCATCAGAGGGGCTGCGGCGGCTGTCCGAATGCTCTATCGACATTCGGACAGCCGCCCCTGGAGCTCTCCGCGATACTTACCTTCCTGAGCGACGCCGGGAATGTCTCCGCGTTCGCTCGTTGGAAGGACCCCAGCCGCGACCACGTGGGACCATGTGATCGTGGCTGGGGTCCTTCCAGCGAGCGCACGCGCGGAAACTTTCCCGGCGTCGCTCAGGAAGGTAAGTTTATAAACACAGTGAGCAGCTGCAGGGCCTGTCTGAATGCCGATAGAGCATTCGGACAGGCCCTGCAGCTGCTCTCCGCGATGATACTTACCTTCCTGGGCATCACCAGGAAAGTTTCCGCGCTCGTTGGAAGGACCCCAGCCGCGATCACATGGTCCTACGTGGTCGCGGCTGGGGTTCTTCCAGCGAGCGCACGCCGGAGACATTACCGGCGTCGCTCAGGAAGGTAAGTATCGTCGCGGAGAGTGCTGGGGGGGGCATACCCATGAGCTGGGGGGCATATCCATGTGTGAGCTGGGGCAGTATGAAAATTAGAGATATAGATATATATATATATCTATATCTATCTCGGGGGGGGGACATACATGTGAGCTGGGGGCATTTTTTATATGGTCTGTTCTTATTGGAAAGCGTCACATGACATTAAAGAAAAGTATCGGTACTCGGTATCGGTCTTAAAAAAGTGGTATCGGTGCATCCCTAATAGGGCTGTGCAATTAATCGCAATCGAATCGCGATTTCCGACCCTGCAATTTCGGCTCCCTGTTAACTTCCGGCGGCATTGTGCTTTGGGCGCTCGCAGGGGGAACCACGTGACGAGCCGCGTTCTCGCGGCTCGTCACATGGTTCCCCCAGGCGAGTGCCCAAGCTCCATGCCGCCGGAAGTTAACAGGGAGCCGAACACGTGGCGCACAGAGGTGAGCTGGGGCAGTATATCCATGTGCTGGGGCAGTATATCCATGTGCTGGGGCAGTATATCCATGTGCTGGGGCAGTATATCCATGTGCTGAATACATTTAGAATGTATGTAGAATGTTTGAAAAAGCAAAAACAATTGGCTAAATCGCAAATAAAATCGCAATATTCATTCAAGAAATCGCAATATGATTATTTTGTCAATATTGCACAGCCCTAATCCCTAATAATGTGACTTTCCCCAAGAACTTCACTGAAAT
This sequence comes from Leptobrachium leishanense, assembly GCA_009667805.1. Taxonomy (NCBI): domain Eukaryota; kingdom Metazoa; phylum Chordata; class Amphibia; order Anura; family Megophryidae; genus Leptobrachium; species Leptobrachium leishanense. Next base: position 188,094,393 of record CM019066.1, read on the forward strand.
GCAGTCCTCTTTGGATTAGCCACAGACCCACCACACAATGGCAGAGAGGATGCAGGTAGCAGCGGCAGGGTGTGCAACATATTGGGATTTATTTCTCTTCCTCACAGGGGTTCAGTAAATTAATTTACGTTACTCAGGGATCTCAGTTTTCAAAGCACATAGTGGGCATTTCTTGCGCATTGACTCCCCATTCCTTTATTCCCTTGGTTCAAATGACATTTTGTTTGAGTGGAAATACAACTTTCAAATTGCATTAGTGTCTTTATGTGTTTAATTTTGTGTATCCTACTGTTTCCAACTATTCGGTATGCAGGGTCACTCCCTATTGTGCCATAGATCACTTGGCATGTTTATGAGGTGACAACTGACATGAGGATTGTAGATCAAAGCTACAGATGCCCTCCCCCACCCCCTAGACCTACTTCTAAAATCATAGGTTGGCAGTGGCCTCAGATCCTTTGCTGGTTGCCATAGCTGGGTATGATGCGAGTATAAAATAAGGGCGCTGCTGGGACCATTACTCAGGGATCGGAGAATCGGGCCAGATTAGGTGAGGCACTTAGTCACTTTTTTGCATGTATTAACAAGTTGACAGCATGCTTTTTAGACAGGTGGGTTTTGATATTTTATATTAAGGCTAGGGTCAGACTAACGCATTTTTCGCGTCGTCCGTGAAAAAGTGCATTTGAACGAATGGATGTGTTTTTTCACCGAATACGCAATAGCGGTCATACGATGCGCATTTTCGTCCATGATTTTGTACGGATCATCAATAAAACCCTTTTTGCGTCTGGACGTTATGTTGACCAGACATTAGCAGCATCTGACGTCTCCTAATCAAGCACACATGCCGCTAGCGGACGCAGCGCACTCTGTACGTCAGTACTAGCGGTATCACGTTCTCGAAAAAAATGCGTTTGTTTGGCGCTTGCATTGCACAGCTGCACTTTTGTGCAGCCGTAATTCGTACATTGCCTGTCATTTGCTGCTACGGCCGTGATAAAGTGCGGCTGCACGCGCGTTCACACTGCATTCGTCTGACCCTAGCCTTAAAGCTAAAGAGTATAAGGAATGTCCTGAAAGCAGCAAATTAAATAACTTTTTTTTTTTTCCTTTTCAATGTGCCGCTGGCCTCAAACTCTCGACCCCCTGTGAGGTTTCCAGGCTGGCCCATGCCACACACTGTTGGACCCGCCTGGCTGGGTGACAAATCAAGTGACCTTCACATTGTGAAGGCAAGCTGCCAGCAAGAGAACACAGGGGCAGACTGTACTGCCTGGGTAGGACCATCCCCACCACGCCTTCTATCCACACCCTGCCTGTACCCGCCCCCAGACTCTCCATGGCCCTGTTCTTCACGATTTCTCAGTATGGCCTTGCAGGGTCAGGAGGAGCTTAGAGGGGACAGACTCCCCCAGGGCTAAAACCGTCCCTCCAGCAACACGAGAAAGGGGGTTGGAGAGGAGACCATGACACACTCACGCACCAAAAGATGCACACACTCATGGACAGCCTCAACACACAGACCCTTAGGCCGGGTGCACACTAGGCGTTTTCTTCTGCGCACTAGCGTGCGTTAAAAAGGATGCACTTTATGACGGAAGCGATGGTAGACACTAGACGATGCGTTAATTTTGACGCACGTCGTAAAATTGTATTTGCGTTGAATGGGAAAAAAAAGCTGGGCATTTGACGTTCAGCACGCGGCCAACGTCGTGTCAGTTCTAGTGCAACAGCCTTGGTGTTTCCATGACTGACGTCTTCAGCGCGCGTTATGCGTTGCGTGCGTACTACGTGTGTTCTTCTCCGCGTAATTATATGCTACAACGCACGTCATAAAGAGCATCATAATGCACGCTAGTGCGCAGAAGAAAACACTAGTGTGCACCCGGCCTTACACTCACGGGAAGCCCCTACATACACATGAATTGCTCACAGCCTGCACGTATGCATACAATTTGGGGGGTGGGGCAAGTTAGAAGGTGGGAGGACGCCGGTTCTTCTGTAAAGTGCAGTTTGCATACGTACCATTGCTGTGGAACTCTGTGATGCTCTCATACACACCACACATTGCTGATAGACCCGTACACACAGCACATTACCGTATCCCTCACAGAGCTGCACAGCCATAAAACTCACGCATACACCACACAATTTACAGTGAGTTTTATTGATGTGGAGTACTATTATATGAAGGGTTTATTGCTGTGCAGCTCTGATACTCAGACTCACTGCATGTTTCTGTAAATTCTATTTGAGTTTTATTGCTGTGGAGCGCTGTGATACAGTAATTTGCGGTGTGTAGAAGTGTATCACAGCGCTCCACAGCAATAAAATTCACAGTATTGTGTGCTTTATTGCTACGTACCAGGTTAGTGCGTGTCACGAATAATGCAGCTGCCATTGCTCACCTTTCCCACACCGGAAGAAAGTTCAACGATTTTATACATGGTCATATTATTCATAAAACACAATGTACCAAATTGTAAGTAATTTTTTCCCCCTGTATCTTCTTGGAGAAACTGTTACTGCATTTTATTTTATTTATTTTTTGCACGCATAAGCTATAGAATATATAACCACAAAGGTTTGGAAAAATAGACACGTTGAAATGATTTGAATTGCACGAAGGGGTTATTCACTAACCTGTGAAATTCACAGTTCGGTGCAATTTCAGGTCTATTAGCCGAAACCGAAAATCGATAATCTAACCCCAGGCCACAACAGTAAAAGGTATACGGAGCAGAGCAAGATGCAAAATAAGGAATGCGAAAATAGTGCAAGAGATAAATCATACAAGGCCGTATAAACATAAAGAGAAGACAAGTGGTGACCATGGTGACCTCGAAACATTGCTGCGCATGAGCAAATACCATCCAAAAGAAAATAATAAAAAATATATGGTTTACTGTGAATTTTTATATATCACAAACAAAACCACTAAACTAAGATTGTGGTCAGATGTGGTCTTTTTGTAATCCCTGTACAAATAAGCTCCTTTGTTACATCACCACCACCCAGGGTCTTAAGGTATCTACTGAGCTGGTTGTGTCACCTGCCTTCTTTGAACTCCTATGGGACCTTGTACCTGGATTGTGTGTACAAATCCAGGGTTTTTGGTATTTAAAAAAAAAAAAAATGGTTAGCGTTTATGTTCTTACTGCTTCCCAAATAGAGGATTTAGATAAATATGTAATCCATACCCAATTTTGGTCTAGTAGTATAAAGTCTCCCAAGATAGGAATATGATAGAGGACTTACTGCTCTCGTAATGCCAGAATTCGTATACTTCCTCAGCAGTAGATACTCGAGTAATAGAGATGGTCATGTGTTGACAATAATGCCCACGTATTGTGATGAAGAATGGGTAACAGCATTCATTCACAATAAAGAATCTTCAATGTACTGTTCACATCGCAATACGTAAAGAAACACCAACTGGCGTGAAAAGCTTGCCGTGGGTAATTCCTGAGAGTAGGTAAATGCCAATTAGAACTGAATCTGAATGGAATGATTTAGGGATGCACCGATACCACTTTCTTTAAGACCGAGTACCGATACTTTTATGTCATGTGACGCTTTCCAATAAGAACAGACCTCATATAAAAATGCCCCCCCCCCAGCTCTCATGGATTATGCCCCAGCTCCATGGACATGCCCCCCCCAGCTCCGTGTGTGTGTGTATATATTACACACACAGACCCCAGGCATAGGGCGGCTGTCCGAACGCTCTGACAGGCACCTGGAGCTCTCCGCGTTCATACTTACCTTCCTGAGCGACACCGGCAAAGTCTTTGCGCGTGCGTTTGTTGGAAGGCCCCCCAGCCGTGATCACGTGGGACCACGTGATCGCGGCTGGGGGCCTTCCAACGAGTGCACGCGTGGAAACTTTATCCGGCGTCGCTCAGGAAGGTAAGTATGAACGCGGAGAGCTCCAGGGGCCTGTCTGAATGCGCCGCCCCTCGGTCGCCGGCAAGCCGGCTCAATGCCGGCTTCCTGTATCAGGTGAAATATCGGGGGCACTGCACGAGTTCCCGGCTACTCCTGCAGTACCCAGTATCTGCACCGATACTAGTATCGGTGGAACCCTAAGATAAATAGACAAGATTGGACTAGGGTAATCTTTTTTTTTTTTTTTTTTTTTTTTAAGGGGTTGTTCAGAGAGCCGATCTGGCCCTGAAATGTAACCGGACACTGAATTTCGGTGTACGGTGCAATTTCGTGGCCATTCGGCTATTTAGAGAGCAGGCAGTTCGCCAAATTTTGGCAAATTGCCTGACCGTACGATGCTGTTTGAAGGCAGTGAAATCCTGTATAGAGAAGCAATGGTTCATCTATTCAGAACAGCAGTGAAAAGTTGCCGAAATGCCCTGCTGTACGGTGCTTTCATTCTGCAGGTTTATTCAGGCGAATCCCATAGGCTTCAATGTTAAAAATATTCCAGTTTTAATTCAATATCTGATAAACAGTTTATTATATTATTCTGGGGAGCTATGTCATCAATGCCTTAGGTGAACAAGAATTAGTAGCATTATATTATTCTGCAGTAAAGTCTTTTATTTATAGATTTTTTTTTTCTTTTTTTCTTTCATCTTTCTTTAAGAGACCTTTTTATTATCATACATAGGACCTTATATGTAAATTCCAGGCATTTTCATTCAGTAGATTTTTGCAAAACGAGTTTTAATTTTGACACCTTCAAGCATACACTTTTTTTTTTTTTTCTGGCGGCGGGTCTGCGCTGTGATCAGTGGCTCGTCAGTTTTGTCTGGCGTGGTTTTTCCGGCGGGGTTGTGGTGGGTTTTCCCTGCAATCCCAGGGACCCTACGGTGCATGCTGAATTCACTGCATGGTGGGGAACTTTGATTCCCCCCGAAGTGCGGGGAACGAGAGAGCACCAAAATGTCGGCAACATTTCTGTGCTCTTTGGATAACCCCTTTTATACTCTGAGAATTACAGGGCCTCTTTCCACAAAGCTATATTGACAGGAAATAATTTTATTCTTTACCCTATAGAATAGTAATTTGTTAACAAAACTGCTTATGGGTTTCTGTATAATTTTGCATCTTGAAAGATCACAATATTTTTATTACTATGACGGGGCTTGAGTGAATAAACCAATGCTTTGCCAAAGACTTGCCTGGTGACTTGGGAACATGTTATGGTACGATCCAAACTCAAGCTGGATTTAGGGTTTAACTATTGAACAATTAGTCAATTAGACTTTAAGTGGCCCCACTTATGTAAGCTTGCACAGGCAGTGTCAGTCTCCATGGAGTTCTATGGATGGCAGCAGGCAATACCAGTGGTGGCGCCGCTGCTGGTATTGATTAGAAGTTCCGTTCTTTTAGAAGTCAGTCCACTAACCTACAGGGTTATCCAAAGAGATTCGAATTGCTTGAGAAAGGTAACCGAACGCTGAAAATCAGCGTTCGGTTACCTTTCCTGGCCATTCGGCTATCCAGAGAGCAGGCAATTCGCCAAATACTGGCGAATTGCCTGCACATACGGTGCCTGTTCGGTCCCTGTTCGAGGGCAGTGAAATCCCCATAGAGAAGCATTTCTTCGGCTATTCAGAGAACACAAACCAGCAGTGAAAGGTTCCCGAAATGCCCTGCCATTCGGTGGTTTCATTCGGCAAATTTATTCAGGAGAATCCCATAGGCTTCAATGTTAAAAATATTCCCGTTTTAATTCAATATCTAATAAACCGTTCAGTATAAAATTCTGCAGCAAAGTGTCTCTTTATTTATAGATTTTCTAGGATACTTTAAGCATTTTTCTGTTTTTTTTTTTTTTTTATTAAAAGTCCGATTTATTTTTTTATTTATTTTTTTTTTTTTCAGTTTACTTATTTTTTTGTAACAGCCCTCTTTATTATCATTCCCTGGACCTCCTGTGAAAATTTCAGACATTTTCGCTCAGTAGTTTCTTTGCAAACAGCGTTTCATTTTCCCAGATTCATACAAATGGTTTTTCTAATTTATTCACTGCCTCCTCTACGTCACAGCTGCTTCGGCTCTGTGTGATTCGGCTCCTGTTCGGCTCCTGTTCGTCTTTTTCAAAGGTTAATCCAGATGTTTTTGCTTGTTTTCAGCGTGCATTCGTTAGTTTTCGTCAGGTTTTCGGCAGCTTTTCCCTGCAATTCGGGGACCCTGTGGTGTTTGCTGAATACACCGCAGGGTCACCGAAATGCAATCGGCAAAAGGAACCGAATTGAAGAGAACGAAAAGTCACCGAACGTGCGGTGACTTTTCGAATCTCTTTGGATAACCCTGCTAGTGGTTTATCAGAGCTAGCAATAGAGCGACACCAAGTTAATGGCTCACAATGACATTTTTCATTAGAAGGCCACCTGTTACTGAGCCAGAATAAGGTTGCTTGTGCATAAATCCACATCCCTGGTGTGCTGCCACCCAATAACAACGTTCCTGTCCCATTAACTACACATCCAGACCATCAGGCGATACCCAAAATGCCCAACCGCTGCTGCTATGTAATTGTAAATGATTCTCTGCCAAACTCCCATGGCACCTTTTTGTACCACAATTTAGTGGTTGCCATTTTTCATTTTTTCTATTTATAAAGGAAGAATACATCACGATTTCTCCCGTTTTTCAAGTATGTCCTGGGATCAATGTAAAACGTCTGGTTTGGATAATCCGTTCAGCAGTCAATCAGCATAGTTTTGGGAATTCTTGCTGCTAGGTGTGACTAGTAGTAAAACTACTCAATGACCTCATCTGGTTCTGTCAAAAATGCTTCTCATAAAAGAATGATTAAGAATTTTGGCCATCGCTTGACAGATTCATGAGCTGGGTAGCGTCTGTCTCCTTCGTGACTGAATTATGCTTCAAGATTAAATAAAGGAAAAAAATATTATCAGGGTTATTCAAAGAGATCAGCGTTCGGTTAGCTTTCCTGGCCATTCGGCTATCCAGAGAACAGGCAGTTCGCCAAATGTTGGCGAATTGCCTGCACATACGGTGCCTGTTCAAGGGCAGTTAATTCCCCATAGAGAAGCAATGCTTCGTCTATTCAGAGAACACAAAACAGCTGAGAAAGGTTGCCACAATGCCCTGCCATTCGGTGGTTTCATTTGACAGGTTTATTCAGGTGAATCCCATAGGCTTCAATGTTAAAAATACTCCTGTTTTATCCAAATATCTAATAAACCGTTTATTATATTCTGCAGTAAAGATTCTTTTATTTTTTAAATTTATTTTTTGATAGATCTTTTAGGCATTTTTCAGGATTTTTTGCGGAAATTTCTTTTCTTTTTTTTAAATCGTTTCTGTAACAGCCCTTTTTATTATTCATTGGATCTTATATGTAAATTTCAGACATTTTCGTTCTGTAGTTTCTTTGCAAACAGCGTTTTACTTTTCAAACATTCAAGCAAACTTTTTTTTTCTTTCTCCTCCATTAGTCTGTGGTGTCGGATTTTTCCGGCAGCTGCTCTGCGCCGTGATCTGCTCCTGCTCGGGTTTCTCCGGTGTGTTCGGCGGGGTTAATCCAGATGTTTTTACGGATTTCAGCGTGCATTCGCTGGGTTTTGCGGTGGGTTTTCGTCGGGTTTGCAGCAGCTTTTCCCTGCACTACGACGGCCCTGTGGTGCTTGCAGAATACACGACAGGGTCGCCGATATGGGATCGCCAAATCGTACCGAATTGGAGAGAACGAAAAGTCACCGAACATGCAGTGGCTTTTTGATTCTCTTTGAATAACCCTGTAAATATGTAGTCGGATCGTGAGTTTAAAATTTATTTGCAAAACCCTGTCTTTTGCAATTTTTTTTTTTAAATTTCTTTACCAAAAATGTGTATACAACATGAGACCTTTTGTGTAACTGGCTTTGTAATGTTTTTAATAACTGAAATCCGTGTCCATTTGCCAGCATTCGATGTCAGAAGCGGTGAGTAAGCGGCAGCACAAGGGACCTTGATCCTGGTTTTAATTAAATTCAGCCCATTGCTTTTTCTTTTCTTTGTTGAAATCCAGCAGAGAAAATAATGATAAAGGGCTTCTTTCACCGGAGAGGCTCCGCTGTAGCCAATACAAGCAGGCAGATTACAGAACAGAATAAACCTGGGCTTCACGTGTAAAAAAGTAAGCCTGTAATCATCCGTTCTCGAATGCGTAAATGCATTTATTTTTAGCAGTAACTCCACCACTGGCTTTGCAAGGCTGTCAAAGTTTATGGCCCCGTTCACACTGTGCGATTTCATCGCACGGATTTTGCCGCGACATTGCTCTTTGTAGCTTCTCCAATGCATTTCAATGGAGCTGTTCACATCTTGCCGCATGTCACTGGTACATGACCCTTTTTTAGCGATTTGCATTGGTGGTGCATTGCAAAACCGGGCGACATTATCGCTCTGTTGCGCGATTTTCAAATCGCAGTGTGAACGGGGCCTAATAAAGGAAATTTGGCCCAGCCATTCAAGCACCCGATAACATTGTGTCCATTCCTGCCCTTTTTCATTTTTCTATAGATCTCTCCCTCTCTTCCTCAAAGTCATGTGATTTGGCCATACCTTCACCTGCTTCTGGTTTTCAGCTACAAGTCTTGTGGAAAATGGGTGTCCAACTGAGATCTTCCGATTGATTAGCTCCCATGATGATGTGAATATTGAGGAAATATAACTTAGAAATTTAATGGGGTTTGTAACATAACAAAACCTGAATAAAGCAGCGTTGTTAACTTCTGGACCATTAAACAATGACTCATTGACAGTTTCCAGCCATCTTGGTTTTTGGCTTTTATTCGGTTTATTTCATGGCCTATTCAAGGTAGGAGGTGCTATGCTCCTCTATAGATAACCATTGAGGTGACGTAGATGTACTTATTGACATAAAAACTTTTTTACAGCAGATGTATTCAGAAATAAATGTAACTTTGTTACTCTTTACATCACTGCAATTTCATTCCAATAAAATGCAGTGTAACGAAATTTGATACATTTTCAGTGGAGTATAGTTTGGCTTCTCTTCTTGCTCGGTAGTGCTTTTCACCAGTATTTCGAGGCCTGGCTGAGGCAGATCTGCCAAGCAAGATGAATCCTGCACCCTTAAAGGAGAAAACATATTTCACATTCTATTGTGATCTGTCCACAATGCCTGAATGACAGAAAATCATCTTGTTCTTCCGTTTGAGACTCTCTCATTTTGTTTTCTTAGAATTTGGAAATCCCTTCTACTGATGTTTGCAATTACCCTTTTGTGAAATGCCTGTGTTTGTCACCGTTGCAACGATGGCAATTTCGCCAGTGTTTGTACCTCCTTTTTTTTTTTTTTTTTGGCAAACACCGGTCCACTCTGAACAACCCTCAGTCTTCCGTTAACACCTTCCTGTTACTTGTTTCTTAGAAATAATTTTGGAAGATTAACTCCAACATGGATGTCGAAAGCAACTTTGCATGAACTGGACTGATCAAACAAATTAAGAGCTTAAGGGTTTGGTTCATTCTTGAAGTGCGTTTGTGGTGGTAAATTTTAAGGCTGCAAATACATGCAAGCCTCCATTCCTCCAAACTAACTTTGACAGTAACTTCGGTACATTCTGGCGGCCATCACTCCTGTTTTGCTGCTGTCACCTTCCACAGAATATGTAACGTGCAGGCATTTCTTTAAATTTATTGATATAGATTTATGATATCATTAAGAAAGAAGTGGGGGAACAGAAAAAAGGCTGCCTGATCATTATGGGACTTTTAATTCTTAATGTTTTGAGGGTGCAAGGTCCTCTATCGCACTAAAATACAATGTCTGCTTACATCCTAACAAGCAATCCTATTGTATTCATTCAGGATTTTTTTCCTCATATTTCAAGTAAATGCCCTTGTCGTGGCTTATCTCTTTAACATTAAAATATTTAAATATAACCAGTTTGGAGTCAGTTTTATCTGAAACTGCCAGATGTTCTCCTATTCTGCAAACAGCAGCTACTTGAATAGTCCCTGTAAATTACAGAAAAAAAACTTGTCAATGTAATTAAAATATAATGCACAATTACATGTTGTGATAAGTCAACTGCCGAGACTACCAGTGGTGTAGTTACAGTATTTGCAAAGTCTTTATTTTCAGTTCAAACAAGGCTTACAGCCAGGATACGCTTCCTCTTGAAATGCTAACCAAACCAAAAACAAACAAAACCCTACTCCCTTATGGAGACTAGCTCAGATCTTTCTTTCTACGTGAAATCCTGTGAAACGAAGTTGCAGTTACAAGTATTTATAAAGCGCTAACAAGTTCCGTAGTGCTGTGGTGGGACAGAAGAGCAAATATACATACACATTACACACACGGAACAGTAGGGAGGACCCTGCTCGAGAGCTTACACTCTAGGGTGACACCCTAGGTGAGGGTAAATAGAGAACCTGAAGTAGCGGGGTCCATGGGCTGGGCGGGAAGATGGAGTAAGCGATGAACAGAGTGGGATTAGAGAAGCCTATAGGCTCACTGCATCAAGTAATGTGTTGTCAGAGACTTCATGAAGGACCAGAGAGACAGGGAGAGTCTAATGTTGAGGGGGAGGGAGTTCCACAGAAAGGGGGCAGCTCTAGAGAAGTCCTGAAGGTGGGAGTCCGAGGAGATAACATTCCGTCCACTCTGTCAATGATCTTATGTATCTGCTAAGGGAGAAGATGTAGGCAGGGGCGCGGTTACGGAGAGCTTTGTATGTGAGCACCAGTAATTTGAAATGGATTCTAAAGGAAACTGGGAGAAGATGTAGAGATTGACAAAGGGGCGAGGTGCGGGAGGTAAGATGTAGGAGTCTGGCACAGGCATTCTTTTGACTGCAGAGGGAGAATCTGGGATCTAAGGCCAAAGAAAAGGAGGTTAGTCGTCAAGGCAGGAGATAAGGCTTGAATGTTTAGAGCAGTCTGGATTTATATTTGGGGGGGGGGGCACCACCTAGCTGTCTCCTTCACTTGCATCTCTTGGTGCCCTGGGTCCTATTGAGAAATATCCAGACTATATGGGCTGGGTAATGGCAAATTATCGAATAGGTTTAGCCGCTACTGATCTTAACCCTGCAAGATGGGACAGCGAGCTTTGTCCAGTCTTCAAGTTCTGGTATATCTCCCCCTCAATTAACCTGCAACATATATCCGTATTTATAGCCCCAAAAGTCTCTGCAGCGCTTTACATTTATGTGAGCGTTATGTGATTATTAGTGTAGCTCTAATATCTTCTTTTCAGATCTCTAAAATTTAAAGGGGTGCTCATGTTTAAATATCTCCCGATTATCCATGTAATGTACAAAATAAGAGGTTCAGCTAATTTAAACATGCATTAGAGCTATATAATCTGAATCCAACCTCATATTGATGGATGTAACTTGTTGACAGGTTTATAGTTTTGGTTGTCTTCTATTCAAACACATAAATTTTAATGCATGCTTTCACCATTTTCCGATTTGGTTTTCAACATAAAAAAAGAAATTGTATAGTCCTTGTATATCCATGTTTTATTATATAATAAACTACAAAACAAATCTTGAAATTTTGGGATAATTGGCCAGTTTTGCTGTCTAAATTTGTTTTGAGCAGGTTAACCTTTCATTTATACATAACTGCTTTTAAACAATATTTTTTTTTACCACACTATGCATTTAGAAGAGTAAAATGTAGGTTAAATGGTATTACTATTCTTGCAGTATTCAAAGTATTGGCATAGAAGCAGACATTTTTATTTTTATAAATTTTTACTGAGCATCTGGAGGGGCTAGGTTCCGGTTATGGGATAAAAAGGGGGTGGGATGAAGTATGGAAACAACCCACCCTCCCCCACAGGACCAGTTACAGGCAATTATCCAACGCCAGCATATTCCATAGTGCTTTACAATGGGGGAGTACAAACCTGGGACGTACATAGTAAATGAGGAAAGGACAACCCTGCCTGTAGGATAACTGTCCAGGTTATACAGCCCTTTAACAAAGTGCTCAGCCGGACATCCCATGAGTTAACAATCTAAGGGACGTGGGTATGTGAAACAAATGGGAGCAGAGGGACCACATCTGCCCTTTTATGTACAAACTAATACCCATCATTTCTAGCAGGTGTGCCAAAAGAAACTAAACTATGACGTACTTCATCCTTGGTATTCTGTTTTGAGGATTAACACAACTTCTGTATTTATGATTTTTTCAATGCCGCTTGACATAAACCTATTTCATGTTGGTTTTTTTTTCTTTCTTCCCCAGGATGTAACTTGGAAGGATGAACACTCTGCACCCTTCTCCTGGGAGACTAGAGTAAGTATCATATTCATTTGATAAATCACTGTAATATATAAAGCCCTGTTACAGTTAAGGTTTTTGATACAAGTCTCTCTAGCTGTTCAATTCTTGAATGGTTGAGGTTGGTGTTATGCATTTGTTCTTGTTCCAGTAACACTAGAGGAACTGGTATAGCCCCATATCTAGATTTGGAAAGAATGATGTGTTTTCTGGTTTAGGATGAGAGTGGGCTTCAGTATCATCTAGGCAGGTTTAGTACAAAGAGATTGTAGACTGAGGAGACTGACTGGAGAAGTGAAAATTCTAGGTCAAAATAGTCAAACCAGAAAAATTCTCCAATTTATCTCACTTTCCAAATTGGTTATTTGGTCTAGATTGTTCTCTTCTCCTGGTTTTCACCTTTCTCTGAATAACCCTGTATGTAATATCTTGCAGTTCTCTACTGCAACTTTAAAGGGACACTCTTGGCTAAAAGCCTTCAATGCCCCCTTTTTTAAGGGTAAGGTCAGACGAATGCAGTCGAGCGCACTCTGCGTGTGTGCGTAACGGACAGAGGTACTGACGGAAGATACTGTAGACACCACACGGTCTTTTTTTTTTTTTTTTTTTTTTTGACTGACGTAGAAAAAAACAGAAATATGGGAATCAAAATTAATTTAAAATTAAATGACCCGTACAGTCAGCCAGACCATATAAACTTCTGAGTGTCAACGTGATGGACGTTGCAAATGTGCTGCGTCTGACGTTGCGTCATCATGCACACAGGCCGCTTCGCGGCGCACTCTGGGCGTCTGTCGTAGCACTTTTAAGTCGAGGCCTAAGGCTAGGGTCAGACGAAAGCATTTTTCCCCGCGAACGTGAAAAAGTGCGTCCGAAAGCAATGACGTATTTTCTCACGGAATGCGCAAAAACAGGCAGACGATGCGCATTTGCGGGCGTGATTTTGTACGGATCGTCAATAAAACTCTTTTTGCGTCTGGACGTTATGTAGGCTGGACATTAGCAGCGTCTGACATCTCCTAATCACGCAAACACGTCGCTATGCCGCAGCTGCGCACTCAGTACGTCAGTACTAGCTGTTCAGCGTTCTCAGAAAAATGCGTTCAAATTCCACTTGCGTTGCACGGCCGGACTTTTGTGCGGCCGTACATCGTATATTGGCCGTCATTGCCCGTCATCTGCTGCTAGTGCGGCCGTAATTATGTGCGCCAGAACGCACGTTAAAAGTGCGCTTGTCTGACCCCAGCCTAAATGCCGTACGTTGCCACCTGCGTATTGTGTGTGCATTTCGGTGCGCACGTACAGTACTTCATGTGTTGGTCTCTATTGATCACAAATCAATGCTATGACGGATGTTAACCCCTTAACGCCGCAGGACGTACATTTACGTCCTGCATTAGGCGGGCTTTGACGCCGCAGGACGTAAATGTACGTCCTCGGCGTTTACAGCCCACCTCGCTTAATACTCACCACCTCCGGTCGCTCCCATGCTGCTCTGACTCCCGCGGAGTCAGATCAGTGTGATTCCCTCCTCCGGCGCTGTGACGTCATCCCGCCGGTGGCGCGATGACGTCAGTTTCAGGCGTCCGTCCCGTCCCCCCCGCCGGAGCAGGGGAAGCGCCCGGAGGGGAGGGGAGGGGAGGGATCCTTCGGATCCCTCTATCTCCCGATCGCCTGGTCCCCGGCGGCTGTGGCCAGCATCGCTGGAAGGGTCACAGCTTGACCTTTCCAGCGATGTATGGGGGGTTAACCCCTTAGTTGCCAGGTCGCGACCGGGCACTAATTTGTGCCCGATCGCGGCCTATTTCCGGTGGGGGCCGCCATCTTGGATGGCAGCCCCCACCTCTGGGTCACCCCCCGGTCAACTGACTCATCGCGCCATGCGCGATGATGTCAGTTAACCGGGAACCCCCTAGCTGCAAAGGGATTTCCTATGGAAATCCCTTGCAGGAGATAGGGGGGTTATTTGAACCCCTTTATCTCCTCATCGGTGGCAGCTAGGGGGTCATGGCCGATATTGCTGGAAAGGCCAGAGCATGGCCTTTCCAATGATATCAAACATGACCATGGTAAAAGTAAAATAAAAGTGTAAAAAAAGTAAAAATAAAAAATAATAAATTAAATAATAAAAAAATAATAAATTTTTTTTTTTTTTATGCAGCACTATTGTTCACATTTCAATTATAATGTGAACAATGATGCTTCACTAATGATTTTTATTTTTTTTTGGGGGGGGGTTTAGCTAAAATCACGCAATTTCTCCCCAAAAAAAAAATGGGTTCCCGTTCTAATTTTTTTAATAAATCTATCCAATAGAATATGACCGCAGAGCCTCGGATAATAAAATTAAAAAAAAAAAACACTTTACACACTGTGGAAGATTGAAATTTTATTGAAAATTCACATTTTTTTACATTTTTTTTGCTATAGCATTTTGGCAGGGCATGACATATACATATAATAATGATATATTATTAATCTGCCGAGTCTGCCGGAAAGAACGATATATAATTTGCCTGGGTGGTATAAGAATACGTGACTTAAAAATGGTCAAAATGAGCTCAGCAAACTTCTACTTCCGAAACAGCGCCGAAGTTGTAAAATTACTCCCGTCCTTAAGGGGTTAAACTGTGCGGCAACACAGACGTGAGTGATGACTGCGTCTGCCTGACGCTAGCCTTAACGGTTAATAACTCCTCTTAACCTTTTGCATTTGTTTAGTGCAATAACTGGTGTACATTTCAGTGATTGTTATTCTGATGCTATTAAATGTTAGAATACGGCCAAACAAATAGATGGTTTCTGGATAATTAAATGCAAGGGCGAGTATTTTTTTGATATATATATATATATATATATATATATTTTTTTTTTTTACTTTTTACACAAATGCCTCACATCTTTTCCACAAACTAAACTGCCCTCTTACTAACTACAGTTCTTTCAATGTTCTACAACAATGCTGCATTCATTTAATGGTAATCATGCAGTGTAAGAGTCACGCTCGGTTATATTTCTCTTCAGTCTTTTATTTCTTCTATACCTGCCTTGTCTGCTTTCCATCTTGGATACTTTATTCAGGTTGAATAGACTTGAGCAGTTTCTTTTTTGTCTTAAATATTTTAAATTCTTTTTGTCCCTACTATTTAAAATTCTGGATCCTGCCAAGCTAAACAGCTTTAACTCGCTGGGGCCCTGCCTGCCTCTAAAATAGTATACATTCCTACCAAGTGAATAACATGTAAAAATAGACTGAGTCCTCTGTGCTCTGCACTGTACACTGCATACAAAGAAGAAAAGGCAGTACAGATTTGCACCAGTTTTGAATCCTCAGTTATTGGGATCATACTCAAGACTCTTTCCACTAGGATTCTACTTACTGGATTTATATTTTACCTAAATTTGTCACTCAACATTGATTTAGTTTTCTACGTGACGAACATATTTAAGGATAATGTAAGAAACATTATTGTACTAGTAACTTTTTTTGTTTCTTGCTTTGCAACTTTTAGTTCTTGATAGAGTTTAACACATCCAGACTAAACGTGTGCATAGTTGGGTTATCGACAAGTGGTGTAGAGTTTCCTTTCTGAGGGTCATATTCAGTACAACGTATCCATATTCAATGGAGTAAGAAATGGTACAGGTGCCAGAAAAGCAAAGAGTAAGGGCAACTAAAGGAATCAGAATTTTACAAAATTATATCAATCTTAGGAGCCATCTAAACATTTTTAAGTCGTCTTAACACCTTTTCAAGAATAACTCTTGTAAAATTATTGGAGCCATTGGCTACCTGGTTTCAGGATTTGCCAAAATAATGATCATTGCTTGAGAGTCCCTCAAACTTTAG
The DNA here is from genome assembly GCA_009667805.1 of Leptobrachium leishanense. Classification (NCBI taxonomy): domain Eukaryota; kingdom Metazoa; phylum Chordata; class Amphibia; order Anura; family Megophryidae; genus Leptobrachium; species Leptobrachium leishanense. The sequence continues at coordinate 188,110,489 of CM019066.1, forward strand.
GTATTCGATGTTACAGCAAATTACATTTTCATCATGTGCAATGACACCAACAGACAATGCAAGATGCGCCACACAGTAATGTCATCACTAGGGCTGAAACAACCAATCAATTAATGAGAATAGTTGCCAACCATTTTAATAATCGATTTAATCGCTTTGTGTACAGGACACACAATTTAGAGTCAGACTGAGTTAAATGTCATAACCTCAGATTCTGCTTCAGAGCTGATTGGAGAAGACTTGCCGCTGCTGTACTCTATCAGGTTTATTCACTAAACTGGAAACTCTGGAGAATTGGGAGAAGTGAAAAATCCAGGTCAAACTATCCAAACCAGAAAAATTCTCCCATTTATCTCTTTCCAAATCGGCTATTTGGTCTAATTTGTTCTTTTCTGCCAATTCTCCTGAGTTTCTGCTTTTTAGTGAATAGACCTGTATATGATTGTTAGTTCTAGGGTTATGTCAGTTTGTTTTTATTCAGTTTACCCTGGGATACTGCCACTGGGTGTAGGCAATGTACCGCTGATATTATATCCTTACTTGAAGATGGAGTCCTGTGTCACCACCTTAGCCTGCCTGCCACCCTGTCTTTGGTTCGGAGCTGCCATTCTCTCCCTTTGGTCTGTTCCCTTCCCACAAACTTCCTCCCACACTCGGGTCTGGTCTTTTGACCAAACCCACTCCCTCATGTCAAGTCGCTTGAACAAACTCACTCCCACCTCCGGACTCTCCTCGCGCTCAGTTTGTTGATGAAATTATTGTAAATGGACACTCTAATAAGCTGACGTGGTCAGGCTGTATGGAGTGCACCCCGTTCACACTCTGCTTGTGCTGACTTCATGTCTATCGGAGCGTATGTATTAGCGTTTGTGGAGAAAGCAGATATGGGCTTAAGGCCCCCGGCACACGAGCGTATTTACGGCTCATGTGCGCCCGCAATTCCCTGCGTCCGTGCATTTTTGACGGGGAAAGCCATCCACCGGACGTGAAAAAGCCCTCCCCGTCAAAAAGCTAAACGGACGCTGACAGGATACAAAGCGAGATTCTCCATAGGAGGATCGCTCTTTGTACGCTGAGAGTGGAAGGAACGCCCACTTTCACGGACGTTCCTTCCTCTCTGTTAACGCTCGTGTGCCGCCAGCCTAAGCTGTGTACGCCGCATCAATCCATCACTGTAACCAGATGCTTGTGTACATCGTGTGTGTAAAGTATGCAATTTGCGTACGTACGTAAGAACATTGTGTGCAATATGCAAATTGCGTCCGAAAAAAGGAGGGGGCAGGCTGCTTGATTTTTATTTTATCCGATTGAATCAAAAAAATATTCGGCCAACGAATCATGAAAATAGTCGTTAATTACAGCCCTAGTCATCACCGTTGCATTGCTTCGGCATGAACAGGCAATACAATTTTTGCATTGCTATGACCTTACATTCCTGGAAACAACAACCATGACAGGTCTTGCTACAAAATGGCTGACTGGAGGAAAGTGAAAAATAAAGTGATTTATCATGCAAGGCAAAAAGCCCTTTTCACTGGTCACAATGTTCTACGTTATGATCTATTACAGTAAAAATACACAGTTGGGGGAGAGTCTTCTCACTGACCTTAGAGGTTTCAGCCATATGCTAGTAGAGATCAGTGATGTGCTCAAGCTGTAAAATTGTGGACTTGGTACATCTAGTGAATGTGGTATCAGATGGCGCATTAGAGCAGCATATTTTGTTCCGAACTGCTCCCCCCTCCTTTTTTTTAATTTAATTTTGCACATATCAGACCTCTGACGTTTTTCAATGTTTGGCTCTTGCGCATGAGGCTTGTCACACCGCATCCTGATAAATCATTAGCAATAAAGAGCGACATTAATCTCAGATTAATTTGTTCACCTTCAGTTCTTATTAGATTTTCTCTTCGAGCTAAAAGAAAGGCTTCAGATGTTCTTACAACTAATTGTTTTATGGAGGACAGTTAAATCCTATATTCTTCAGAACAATGCCACCTATGAATTGGTTCACGAGTGTTTTTTTTTGTGTTTTTCTGATTTAAAAAAAAAAAAAATGGCGAGGAATCGCTAGTCAGACAGGGATGATTTTATAAGGTGGATATCTACTAAAGTGAAATTGTAACATTACAAGGTACACTGTTGTGATATCCCACCAGGGGATTGACATCATATTTAAGGCAGCAACTAACTAACTATTTTTGTAATAGACTAGTTGGCAGATTTTTTTATCGATCATCAGGTAAAGTTTCCATAAAAGGAGCACTATGTAAAAATCAATTCTCCCCCCTTTTTTTCTTACACAATTTGCGTAGTGTATATAACTTTCATATGTATTTGTATCACATATAACTTGGGTGCTTTTCACAAATTAGGTATAAGAGTGCCTGCTCAGTGATGGATTAATGCTGCGTGCGTAGCTCAAGCCCATGTCTGCTTTCACCCTGACTGAACGCAGCTGCGAGCACTTAGATAGACCTGATAATGTTGGCACAAACACGAGGTGAGAATGGGTGGGGGTACTCCACGCAACCTGACCATTTTAGGAAGCTAAAGTAGTCGGGGTACACAGTATCCCTTTTAAAATAATTTCATGAACAAACTGAGTGGGGGGGGGGGGATGGAACGGATTGAGTTTGGGCAAGAGACCCTACCTGAAAGTGGTATTGAGCTGGGGGTTGTAATGGGGGGGCGCGCTGCGGGTGTATCCCTGTGCAGACTGCTCCCCCTCACTGTCAGTATCCAGCAAGAGTAGTGCTTCTGACCCAGGCAATAGCACAGGAGATCCTTGCAGGTTGAAACGCACCCAGAGACTGTCTTTATTTTTACTTTTCAGTTTGAAAAACACAAACAAATACACAGGATTGTAATACAGGGGTTAAGCTGTACAGATGGAGGATGTACGCAGTATATACAACAGGAGACTCTACAATAAATAAGGGGACATTAATCGAACACAGACATCAGGGAATAGGGCACAGAAAACACAAACACCCTGCACCTATTCTTGTAAATACAGGGTGACTTTAACAAAGGATAGGGAAGGAAAACGATATGAAACATCAGGCCCGCACCTCTCCAATACATTTCTAGGCCCATGTACTTCAGGTCCAAAGTGATGCATGCCACACGGGGTAAGAGACCAGACCAAAGTGAGGGATGGCAACTCCAGGTTGTATGAGAGGGAAGCAGTGGGTGTGGGGTGGTGGGACAGGACTCTGGCTCAAAGTAAGGCTAAAACACCGGCAGTACAGCTCTAACCACCCAGTGGCAGAGTACGACAGGGTCTGTGCTACAGTTGTGCTATAGTTCTGCTACTGTTGTAAACTAAATAAAAACAAACTGGTTAGGTCTGAAATAACTCAACTAAGGCTAGGGTCAGACTGAGGCAGTGCGAACGCGCGTTCTGGCGCACATAATCACGGCCGCACTAGCAGCAGATGACGGGCAATGACAGCCAATATACGAAGTACGGTCGCACAAAAGTCCGGCCGCGCAACGCAAGTGGAAAATGAACGCATTTTTTCGAGAACGTTAAACCGCTGGTACTGACGTACAGAGTGCGCTGCGGCCGCATAGCAGCGTGTGTGCGTGATTAGGAGACGTCAGACGCTGCTAGTGTGCGGCCAACATAACGTTCAAACAGCCGGATTTCCCTAGACTTCTTTTCACCCCATCGTCATGAAATACGTCCAGAATTGCGCATCGTCTGACCACTTAAGCGTATTCCGTGAAAAAATGCGTGCGCACGCATCGACGTACATTTTGACGGTGGCCGCAGAAAATGCGCTCATCTGTCCCTAGCCTAAAAGTAACAGAGGCACGTCTTTAGTCAGCTCTGAAGTCGTTTCTGAGGTTAACAAGGTTTAACTCAGTCTGGCTCTAATCTGTCTGTGTACAGCACACACTGTTTAATCGACCAAAAGATTAATCGATAATGAGAATAGTTGAACTATCTTCATTATTGATTAGTTTCAGCCCTAATCTATATTGGTCATAAAGTGAAAGTGATATATGCTCCCTTTATGAGATAACGTAGCTACTAGATACCCAAGTTTCAATGTCAAACGAAGGAAGGTTTCTCCCTCCATGAACAGCAAATCTATTGCCTCGCAATTTATTTATTTTTTTCTTTCATGCTTTCTTTTAAATAACCACATTAATACTTCTGTATATATTTTTGTGTGATCTGCTCACTGTCTTGTGTTGAATTCTCCGGTTTTATAGAGTCAGATGGAGTTTAGCATCGCCTCGCTCTCAGCACAAGACGCAGCCATTGGCCCGGCTCAAAGTGATCTAAAACAAACTCCTAAACAAACAGGTCAAAATAACCAAACTAAGACGCCACATGGGAACCAAAACACCAAAGCAGTTCAAGGCAGCAAAACACCAAATTGTGAAGGCTCAACGTCAAACAGGAAAGAGGAAGAATCTGCTTTCTGGAAGATAAGCATGGAGCGCTCCAGGATCGAAGGTTCGCAGTCAGAGTTTCAGTCATTGACACCCAGTCAAATAAAGTCCATAGAGAAGGGAGAGAAGCCCCTTCCAAATTATTACAGGCAGGATTCCTTCCAGAAAGAAAAAGAGCTAGCAAGGTCTGTAAAAACTGAGAAGCCAGCTGCAGTGATCGAAAAGCCAATTCCTGCCTTTGAGAAACCATTGGCCCCCGCAGAGAAACAAACTGTGGTAACTAAGCAGCCCAAGACTACCAATCACAGCCTGCCATCTGTACTTATTGATTTTGATAGACCTCGACCAAGCCAGTCTTCGATGAGCACTTTAGAGGATGTCTTCCTCCCAGAACCAGCAGCTCCTATACAATCAGCCGCACAAACAGTCAGTCAGTCAATCAAACCTGTTAATGAGAGTTCTATATCAGAAGAATCTCAACGCTTTTCACAGGTGGGTAAAAATCTTTTATTACTACCACCATTTCTCATAATCCATAAAATTAAACTAGAAAATAAAGTCCTTGTTCTATACAGTTTATAAAGAAACACCTCTTTATATGTAACGTCTTAAGTGCAAGGCATGGAGTAAGAAAGAGTACCCAATCTGTTATGCAGGGCAGACCAGTCCATGGGACCATGACTCCAGGTGGCTGTTTGCCAGGGACATCGTTTTGCCACTCTGTCAAAGGCTGCAGCATGGAGTGGTCGCAGGGGCCGCAACTAGGCCTGACACCTGCCTGGGCCGCAACTAGGCCTGACACCTGCCTGGGCCGCAACTAGGCCTGACACCTGCCTGGGCCTCAAATAGTCCTGTTTGGGGGGGGGGTGTTTGTGGATGTGTGACCATGTTTATATGGATCTGTGGGGCATTGTGATACTCATACACATTGACCCTTACTGTGAGTTTTATTGCTGTGGCACTCCGTGATACACTCAGTGTCATGGGCCGGCCCCGCTGTTATGGATTGGATTTATGATGATTTTAATGATGTATAACTAGAAGGGGGATCTGTAGAATAAATAGAGAATTGTGAAAAGACGCTTGTTCCTATCGTGTAATGTCCCAGAGATCTGAAATATTAGGGACATACTTACTGCGGTTATGTGAACGGATATGGATCTAGGATTTGCATAAGGAGGAAAAGACTTTGAAAATAATGTCAGGACTGTGTATATCTGAACTGCAGTACCTGTTCAAAAATTGTAATCCAGGATATGATATCATGACACGTTAAAGTAAGATTTCATGTTTGGTTTGGCTTTATGATATTCGTGTAAGTTTTGGCCAGTGCTAAAACATGCAGTGTCGGCAGCCTTGGCCCTCTAGATGTTTTGGAGCTACGTCTGCCATGATGCCCAACTACTCATTGGGATGACTGAGCATCACGGTAGACGTAATTCCAAAACCTCTGGAAGGCCAAGGATGCTGATCTTTCTTTAAATTGTAAAAAGGAAATAAAATTATTTTTAAATGATTTTAAGGTTCTGTTCCTTGGTGTACCCATTTAGCATCAAGAACGAAGTAGCTGGTCATTAATGTCCCTCATAAACATATGAAAGAATTACTCATGTTGCCATAAACATTACTCCCTTTTAATTCCATTGAAAGCCTGTAAGTGAAATGTGTATCAAAGGTGTTAAAGCTGCTGGATTAGGTATAAATATTGGCTGTGATGCCTTCATCAAGGGATGAGATCTCACATTGCTCTTTAGTGAATGGATACTTAATGTTCTTAAAGAGATATCACCGCCAAAGAGCACTGTAACGTTCGATAACAAGCCAAAGTTAGACTTCTGCTTACGTTAATATTCCTGCAACACCCTATTAAACCTTTTCTTTATTTTCTATACTTGTCCTCCGTGTACACTGTATCTATTTTGTATTATTGCCTGAAACACTTAGGTTTTTATGGTCCAACATTAAGCAGAATTTCTTAATTTCATTTTGTTTTCAAGAAAAATGCTGCGTGTTAATGTGCTGCTGTTACATTGGTACAGACCTTAAAGAAGAAATAAAATTATTCTTGCATGTAATTTACAAATACGCATCTTTAAAGTGACTCATGGCATTGAATTAAATTCTAGTTTACAGAAAACAGCTGTCTGTCCTAATCAAATCTTCCATTTAGATCAAGGACTTTGCAAATTACATTCTTATTTTAAAGGGCCTTTTCATGGAAAACAAATGACTTAATGCAATCATGTTGCGCAATCGGAAGATTGTAATTGCCACATATAACGTTAAGCATAATATCCGATGCCATTTCCTACTAAACTGTCGGTCTGTGAATTCATGAATCCACCGTGTATCGTGACTTGTAGGATTATGTACATGGGTATTACGCATTTCCCTTTCTATACAATTGTGAGGGAAAGAGAATAGCATATTTGATATTGCCAGGTTATCAGACAGCCTTTAGGTCAGGGATCCTCAGGTTTTTTTTTTTTTTTTGTTCGGAAGCTACAGCAGCAAGAGATCAATCGAGGAGAGCCTCATTACCAAAATACTTGTTGCCTTTCAGCCCCCTCCCTCAGAATACTGTATTTTAAGCCTGTTCTACAGACACCTTTTATAATATGGAGTTGAGTGGAAAAATGCGTTAATTACCTTAACGGTAATTTTCTCGGCTTTTGACTTCCCAGATTTAACCCCCCCCCCCTCAGTTTGTACCGCCTCAGCTTCTTTCTTTGCAAACTCTGCTGTCAATCTTTCATTTTTTTTTTCTTTCCTCTGCTTCCTGTGACCCTTAACGCTTCTCTCCTTGCTTTTCTTTCTTTCCTCTGTCCTCTTTGCTTTTCTTTCTTTCCTCTGTCCTCTTTGCTTTTCTTTCTTTCCTCTGTCCTCTTTGCTTTTCTTTCTTTCCTGTCCTCTTTGCTTTTCTTTCTTTCCTCTGTCCTCTTTGCTTTTCTTTCTTTCCTCTGTCCTCTTTGCTTTTCTTTCTTTCCTCTGTCCTCTTTGCTTTTCTTTCTTTCCTCTGTCCTCTTTGCTTTTCTTTCTTTCCTGTCCTCTTTGCTTTTCTTTCTTTCCTCTGCCTCTTTGCTTTTCTTTCTTTCCTCTGTCTCTTTGCTTTTCTTTCTTTCCTCTGTCCTCTTTGCTTTTCTTTCTTTCCTCTGTCCTCTTTGCTTTTCTCTTTCCTCTGTCCTCTTTGCTTTTCTTTCTTTCCTCTGTCCTCTTTGCTTTTCTTTCTTTCCTCTGTCCTCTTTGCTTTTCTTTCTTTCCTCTGTCCTCTTTGCTTTTCTTTCTTTCCTCTGTCCTCTTTGCTTTTCTTTCTTTCCTGTCCTCTTTGCTTTTCTTTCTTTCCTCTGTCCTCTTTGCTTTTCTTTCTTTCCTCTGTCCTCTTTGCTTTTCTTTCTTTCCTCTGTCCTCTTTGCTTTTCTTTCTTTCCTCTGCCCTCTTTGCTTTTCTTTCTTTCCTCTGCCCTCTTTGCTTTTCTTTCTTTCCTCTGCCCTCTGTGCTTTTCTTTCTGCCCTCTGTGCCTTTTTTCCTTTCTTTCATTCGAATAACGAGTCAGTGTGTCGGCACCACTGCTGAGTTATGCATGACATGCAGAGGGAAATGTGTAGGCAACGGTCATATTGATCTTTTAAGACCAATACAATATCCACCATCTAATGGGATACCACAGACGTTGTGCACATGGCCGATAACGGCGATCTTTTAAGTTCCTTACCTCTAGTCCCAGTGAAGAGGATTGAGCAATCCACAACCTCCTCCCTGCAGACAGAAGGAGATTGAGAACAAATAGCTCCCAGTGTCCGTCCTATAATTCTGCATAAAACCATGAGTGCATTCACATGATCTCCACACACTCCATGGAGTTCTGTTTGCTACATGAGACGATAGTGGCGGCAGAGGGAGGGGTCACTGCCGATAGTATTATTATTTTTTAATTTTATTTCTATACTTTAGTGTTTTCCAAATATTACAAGCTGAACCACTAACACAGTGGTTGACTTGTAATAATAGATCTGATAACCCTTAGCGACTCAGTTTTTTGCTATTCTGTAGTTCATCATTAATCACTCAAGGATCTCCGCTCCTAACCTCCCTCATTCGTTATGGTAAAGTGCGGTATAATCTTTTTGTGTTTTCATGTATAGTACTTTTTTTTTTTTTATGTTTTGCCCGGCCCCCCCCACATTAAAATAAACTTGACTTACTGTGGGTCAGTGGTTCCTTCAGTCATTCAAAGTACATAGTGCATACGTTTTCCAGGTCACACTAAATTAAGTTTGCCAAAGTTATACATCTGAAAATCATGTCCGTCTATATGATGCATATTTCATATAATATATGTATTTTAATTCACATAATGGTAAACCATAGTCCTGACATTTTCTTCTTTCCTGTCCTTTACAGATTAACACAAGCAGTGTTTTATTGAAGACCGGGTTTGATTTTCTGGACAATTGGTAACTCAGGTTCAACATGTTGGAGATCATTGGCAAGACCACGCAAAGATGGCTTTTCTTTCCAAACTGGTTTTGTTGTACCTTACAAATTCCTGCCGCCTTTTAGAATGCTATTTTTTTTTCTTTCCAAAAATATTTTACATAATTTTGTAAACGTTTCTGACGTATACTTTTTGTGAATTAAGCTGTATGCCTGGTTTTATTGAAGTCAAGCTTTTGTCTGTTAACATTGAGATAAGCCTTTTAAACACTTTATTCATATTATTAATTATTCCACGGTGGGATTTTAATTTCTTTGCTTTCCTGTCTCTATCTTCTTATCTTTGTAAATTGTTTTATACGTAATTTGTGGGTGTTGCAAACCTCTCTCTTTAAGAAGTAATGAAAATATTTCCCCTGATGGTGTTCATCAGAATGAACCCAAGCCTGTGTCATTTGTTTTGCTTCTCTATTATAGCTCGTTGTGGAAGATGGATATTTTTTTTTTTTCTATAGAAAATGGATTCTGTTAACAAAAGTGTTGGTCCCGCTTCTTTTAAATGCAGTGAAGGAGTTACTTTGCTTTTCTGTATGTGGGAATTAGAAACTACATTGTTTCTATGTGCTTAGTTTCAAGAACAATATCATGAATGGGAAAAATAACTCGTGAATCTTCCAAATCCTGTCCTCAGCCATCAGAGGAAACACTGTTTCAGGCTATATTGGCCGTCGTACATTCCTTGAAGTAACCCGCTTTGTGTAATCCCTTGTCCTTACTATATGCTCTGTTGTGTACATGCTTCTTCCACTGTTTGCTTATGGCAGTGTTTTCCGGCCAGGTCCATAGTAGGCACTAACGGGCAAGATTTTGGAGATGGCTGAAGCACAGCACAGGTGATATGATTTGCTGCTCAGTGATTGCAGGATTCCGTCTGCATTTCCCCAAGCTAATCCTTAACCCCTTACCAGTCTAAATGCCGGCAGGGTTCTGCGGCCCCTCTATTCCGCATATGCAGCGAATGATACACGCGCTTGTTGGCAGGCACTACCAGTGGCATCCCATAGATGCCAGCAGGGCGTGCTATGCCGTCCTGCGGCATTCAAATCCACCCACAGTACACCCCTCAGCATTAAGTGGTTAAAGCCAGGCCTTGTGGCACTCCCTGAGGACAGGGTTGGAAATGATTTAGAGAGACTGGATTTATGTCCCCATTTTATAGGGTTAAATTCCTTTGTTGGAGGAGGCTGTTACACGGCTTTGCTACAGCTAGTATTTTCCAAAAAAATTATCATTTAAATGTTGCTTTTTATATACCACAAAAATGAAGGATACGCAAAGGCCTATACGGTCACTATTTTCAGACAGTGTTGGGCCGATCTTGGAATCAATGTTACCTCAAGTTAATGAAACTCACTCATCATTGCACCAAAATATATAAACTGGGGAAATTAGTGTCAGATGGTCAGAACAGCTGCTGTATTTGCAAATTTTGTCCTGAATGAGGTAAAGAAAACATGAACTTCCACACCTTGCAGTATGGAACCAATATAAGGGTCCCATGCATCAGAACAGGGTTGTCTTCTGGTTTTTATTGGCAGCAAAGTCTCTAATCTACTGTACTCTAACAGACTAACCACTAGGGGCCCTAATCTGACCCTGACATTGTGTAATTGTTACAGGGGCTATAGTGACCTTTCCACAAGCTGTGCTTGTGACTCAGTAGTGGTAGGTTACAATATGTTAATAGCGCCTATACTTTTAGGAGCTGTTAATGATGGCTCTAGAAGAGCAGGTTGTCCCAATGAAGCTCATCGTTCTTGGCTAGAGATGGTATTCTGCAAAGAATACAAAGTCTCAGACCCTCGTGTTAAGTGACTTCTGTAAAAATAGATGATGAAATTCTATGTTTATTCCTGTACCTACTGTGCAGAGGGTAGCACGTCCTCTAATGTAATGAATCCTTCCATTTACACACAGTTACTTTCTTCATGGTCATAACTCTGTTTTTTTATTTTTAATACTCTTTATCATGTTTGTAACAAGCGCATTACTGGCTTACACACCAGAGACCTGATAGGAACACTGCTAACTGTATAAACTGAATTTGGCTGTAACGTTAAAGTATTAGGTGTGTATCTTTTGTGAGCTTACACTTCATGTTAGTGTGCTTGTAAAAGTGACCTGTTTCGTGTTCGTGTGTTATTCCAGATCTCCGCACTCTATTGCTCCGGTGCTCGGAACTGGCTGCTCACATAGACATATTCCTGATATCCCGCCACACTGAGCCTGGTAAAGGTAGAAAAATATTCTTTGTTGGATCGCGGTTTCAGTCCTCACAGGGACTTTTATCAAGATCTTGATAAAAGTCCCTGTGAGGATTGAAATGTCGATCCAATCGGGGAATATGTGTGTATGTATATACAGAACCAAGAATTCGTTGCAGCCACAAAGGATCCACAGTTGGCATGAAAGACTTCCAAATCCAGATACAACAATATAGAGAAATATTTACCAACTCTTGTGTGTGATGAATAAAAAGGTTTTATTCCATGGTGAGCACAGGAAAAAGACAACGTTTCGACCTTGACAAAGACCTGTGAAGGTCGACACGTTGTCTTTTTCCTTTTTATTCATCACACACAAGAGTTGGTAAATATTTTTCTATATTGTTGTATGTAAATACACACACATTCCCAATATCCTACCACACTGAGACTAGTAAAGGTCAAAAATATTATATTAAAAAAATTGCAAATTCTAATTACAGCATACAGAGTTTCAGCGAAGATGCAGGTTGTTTTAATCAGCGTTAATGTCAATGGCGACAATTTCCACGCTCGCACACACTTTATTGATCTGTTTTGGATAGCGAAGGTCAAAATCCTAGCAAGTGAAATGGATAGGTGTATTACTGGTTCTCAGAATAGCCAGGCTTTTTTTCTAAGTGTCTCCAGGGTGATGACGCAGTAAATCCTATACGCAGGCGTGTACCAAACTCAAGAACATGTCTAGGTCAGTATAGAACAAATCAGGCATGTAAAGTAAAAACTCCTGCAGAAAGGTAGACAGGCGATAGGAAAACAATGGTCATTTATGTACTGATGAGATTTCTACCCCAAATATGCCATATGCATAACTATTCACTTTCCATCAGCTCCTTTTTTAGAGGGCATGCCTATTTCTGCAGACCTAGTTTTATTATCTAAAACTATATACCTTTTAGCTTAATGAGTGTTTTAAGTCTGTGTATCACATATCACTTTAAGTATAACCACCTCCTTTTTTTTTTCCCTTTTAATCCTGTTAATATCATTTGATTTCAAGGTTTGGAACAAACCAATCCCTAAAAGAGGGGTTTACAGCACATATTATCAGTATAGGTTAAAAAAAGCCATTCATGAAACTTTTTGTAATGTTATCAAATGGATAACCTCTTTTGCGATTCATATTTATGCAGACATAAATATCCAAAGAAGCCTCTGCTGCACACAATTGAACTAATAACTTTTTTTTGTCCTGAGACCTACAGGGTTATTCAGTCGCCGCACGTTCGGTGCGATTTGGCGATCCCATTTCGGCGACCCTGCGGTGTATTCAGCAAGCACCACAGGGCCGTCGTAGTGCAGGGAAAAGCCGCCGCAAAACCCGACGACCACTCACCGCAAAACCCTGCGAACGTACACCGAAACCTGCAAAAACATCTGGATTAACCCCGCCGACCACACCAGAGAAACCCGAGCAGCTGTCGATCACCGTGCAGAGCAGCCGCTGGAAAAACCTGACACCGCAGACGAAAAGGAGTGGAAAAAAAAAAAAGAAACCATACGCTTGAATGTTTGAAAAGTGAAATGTTGTTTGCAAAGAAACTACAGAACGAAAATGTCTGAAATTTACATATAGGGTCCAATGAATAATGAAAAAGCCCTTTTTATTATCCATTGGGCCTTGTATGTAAATTTCAGACATTTTACAGAAAAAAAGAAAAAAACGATTAAAAAAAAAATTGGCCTAAAAATGCCTAAACGATCCTAAAAAATCTATAAAGAGACTTTTTACTGCAGAATGTTATAATCAATGTTTTTTTTACATATTGATTTAAAACGGGGATATTTTTAACATTGAATCCTATGGTCTTCTACTGAATAAACCTGTCGAATGAAACCACTGAACAGCAGGGCAATTCAGCAACTTTTCACTGCGGTTTTGTGTTCTCTGACTAGACGAAGCATTGCTTCACTATGGGGATTTCACTGCCCTCGAACAGGCACCGTATGTGCAGGCAATTCGCCAGGATTTGGTGTACTGCCTGCTCTCTGGATAGCCGAATGGCCAAGAAAGGTAACCGTACGCTGGATTTCACTGTTCCATTACCTTTCGCCAGCAATTCGGATCTCTTTGAATAACCCTGATCGTTAAATGTGTTCATCAGGTATCACTTTTCCAAAGCTATATCAACATTTGCATAATCTTTAATGGGTTTTTAACATATTATTGTTACGAGTTGTTCTATGGTTTTCTTTTTTCACTTTGCATTTTTCACAAAGATTACTTTTCTTTCTTTTCTCAAAAATGGTGCTTCAATGACCTAGTCTCAGGTTTTGAAGTTAAGGGTTTGTACCTTATGCCCTTAATATACACATACCTGGAATTTTCCCATTTCTGGGTAGTGTATTTTTATGGGGGGGGGGGAATATACACACTTTGTATCCCTGAAATGTTTTATATCCTAATGTATATTTTGTTTTGCTTTTTTACGCTTTTATTAATCATTGTCAGAAATAACTAGTACTGTTTCTAAACCATATTGTGTTGTAGGAAATGGTTAACAATTTATAAAAGTATCCACCGAGACAATTTTTTTCGTTGCTTATAAAATTGCTTTAATTGAAGAAAAATATTTGTCATTGCTATTTTTTTTTTTTTTTTTAACTAAAACTCATGATTATTTGTGATAAAACTATTCAATATGACCACATAACTCTTTCTATATAGCTGCCGTATTACATACACCACAATATGAATGGATTGTTTGTGGTAACTGTGCTACTTATTAACTTCTGTTTTCATAGAGGTGATTTAAAAATATGAGATGGCACTTTGTTTACTTTGACAGGTTTCAAATTCTCTTTATATATATTTCTAAAAGGTAGAGTAATAAACAGGAATATCATGTTGGATAATCCTTTTTTTTGGGGGGGGGGTTCCTGCAAATTTGCACCATCTTGCTCTTTAAACCGGATACTGATGTTCTTAACTAGTGTCCTAAAGAAAAATTATCTGACTTAATGTTACTTCATGAAATTGTTGGATCTCAGGAAAATGTAACCATTAATCTAAGGTGTCAAGACCAACACCTTTCCATCTAGGTTTAGACTTATGATATTCAGAGTTCAAAATTGCATTCAGTCCGATACTGATCAATGGGTAGATTCCTGTTGGCTCTTCTAGAACCATAGGTTTTTTTTTTTTTTTGCGGTTGAGAAGCTATAGTTCTAGACTCTGCTTAGAACCCATCTTTTGGGCTGCCATGTCCACTGTATGCTGGCCCTACAACTTGTCAACATATTTAGACCTAAAAAGGTAATCCTGTAACCTGTTACCAGACTTTCCTCAGTATATTGTAATCCCCTCAGTTTTATATCTGTACTTTATTTCATCAGGCACTAGCAGAGTATCCCAGTTATGTGTACTTTTAGGTATAGCTATGGGTCCTGCTTTGGCATTTGTTTCAATGGTATTTTATATTTCTTCAATTTCTGTAGAATGCTTTCAGTGTCATGTTATCTGATATTTGTATGGTGATTTACATTTTGTAATAAAACTGACAAGGCGACGCCTGGCAGTCCTTTTATCAAACATACAAGTAATGCTGCCGTATTATTGAATGTCATTTATTGACGCTCTTAATGGTTTTTTTGTTTTGTTTTTTTGTGAGCTTGGAGCAGAACCTATGATCATCAGTTTTATGGCATTCTTATAATTTGCTGCATTTTATATTGTTGACAATAACCATTATTAAAGTCAATGAATGTTCAGCATCACTGTGTGGAGTTTCATTTTTCTTGTGCGTAAAACTTAACGCATTACTATGACCGTAATCTTCAGTAGAAGAGGATTGCTTCCTGACCAAATAGAAAATGTGTTTTGTCTCCTTGTTTAACAATTAAATGCCCTTTATTTGAACTAGAACTTGACTATAAAGTCTAAGGCTAGGGTCAAACGAAAGCATTTTTACACGCGAACGTAAAAAAGTGCGTCCGAACGGATTGATGTATTTTTTCACGGAATATGCGAAAACGGTCATACGATGCGCATTTGCGTGCGTGATGTTTTACGAATCCAAACCAGGAAACTTTTTGCGTCTGGACGTTATGTTGGCCGGACATGAGCAGGGTCTGACGTCTCCAAATCACACACACACACCGCTAGCGGGCGCAGCACACTCTGTACGTCCGTACTAGCGGTTCTGCGTTCTCGAAAAAATGCGTTCATTTTCCACTTGCGTTGCGCGGCCGGACTTTCGTGCGACCGTACTTCGTATATTGGCTGTAATTGCCCGTCATTTGCTGCTAGTGCGGCCGTGATTAAGTGCGCCAGAACGCACGTTAAAAATGCGCTGGTCTGACCCCAGCCTTAAGGGAGAAAAAAAACAACCCTACCCATACAGTGAACACTGACAACAGGGATCACAGAGCTGAGGTTTACAGACGTCTGAAATGAGATTAACCCATATTAAGTGTGGGGGTGAGCAAATATGTTCAATTGCTAAAAATTGTGTATTCTGCCAGATGTTTTTTTTAATTTCCTTTTTAGTACTTATAAAACTAAAATTTTAACAATTTTAAATTTAATCTAGATAATTTTCATGTCTTTATCGGTGAAGACATTTTATGGACGAATCCTTACTAAAACATCTGGCTACCTGGTGAATAGTAAAGGTTAGTATTGAGGCTTTATAATTATAGACTGTAAACGTAATTAAGGGTTGAGATGCCATGGACAAAGGAACATCCCTGAGGAAGAAAACTAGCACTTTAGGATTCATAACTTCACGACCATTAGCACTTTAGGATTTATAAATGTGGACGGTACTGTCACGCAGGTGCGACGCGGTGAAGGAAACGCAGGGTTAAAAAAATCACTATCAGTTTACCTCCTGATCCAAAATAATGACTGTGGCCCACAATCCCCCCCCCCCCCCCCCGCACATGCTTGCCTGTCACGTCAGCACCTTCACTCCAGATGGGCACGCAACGTGATTAAGTGGCTATAGGGCTGCAACTCACTATCCATCTACACTAAACTCAGAATAATGACTACGTTGCCCACAATCCCTGTACCCACCTTCCTTGTAATTTTCATCACACCGCCACCACAGACCGGCTTGTTACCCAAGATTCCTACCATCTGAACCAGAGCTGGCGTGAGACTCTGGACTGCTTTTCTATTTTGGGGTGCATAGTCAAACGACTGACTTCACCCCAAGTCACTGTTTAGTAGATTGACTCGAGTTTAAACAAAGGCAAATCTCTGATAATCCAGTCCGTTAGCGGGGTTTGAGTATCAGGCAGAAGCCGATCTTAATAAGTTTTGTATTTTATTATGATAAATTGTCACAGGTATATGGAACAAGATATTACAATAGTTACACAAGCAGAGAAATAAAAAGGATTAAAACACAGACCCTACTCACAAGTCAGCAAGCTGGTAGGACATCTGCGACCCCCTGGGGCTGGAGATTGAAAAAAACCGGCAAATTCCCACTTCTTGCGTGACCCCAAAAGAATAAACCAAGCCACATGGCTTATTTCAGCATAAATATATATTTTCCCTGATCCTCCAAGGTACAGCCCATAGATGGTACAGCCCGCCCACTACATTTCCCAGAATCCCCCTTCCTGTTATTTTGTGGGCATGCTCAGTTCACTTATTTAATTTGCAGATATAACAATTATCAAAAGATCTTCTCTAGCTATCAAAGGATATACCCGCTTCTTTAATCTACGTGATCAATTGCCAAGTGTTGCCACTGGGTCTGGGAAACACTCTTTTGTGTGCTTTTACATTTCTCAAGGTGCGAATTGTTGGCGACCCTGTGGGGAAGGGACCAGGGAAATTCCATTAGACCCAAATGGGCAATTTCCCCCCTTATCCTACAGATCGAAGATCTATTCACCTAGTACTCTAGAAGGGCTATCGAAGGCTATTGTAAAGGGGACTTGGTGGCCTGCAAAGAGACAAAGGCCATTAACATTTTAATTGACTCACGCCAGCCTGCATAGTTAGTGCCACTGCACATCAAATTACATAAAGAAATATTGACTATTATGACTGTCAAGCGAGACATTACCAGACATCTATGACGAGTGTGTGTGTATATATATATATATATATATATATATATATATTGTGTGTGTGTATACACAATCGTCACAGCTCGCCCTATTAAGAGGCGCACTGGGAGGAGACTTCCATGTCTCTCCTTTGTGTCTTGCGGCAAGGGAAAGACCCTGTGTAAGAGCCCATCTGCATTGCCATGCATGATGCCCTTCTTGTGCTGTATGGAGAACTCTTATTGCTGAAGAGACAAGCTCCACCGGAGGAGCTTCCCCTTCGTCCCAGCCTTTTGAACATGTCCTTTGGCACCTGCGTCATCCCCTGCTTCAGTATGGAGTGGGTGACACATAGATGCCCATACACTTTCCCCACCAAAGCTTGCACTCCGTCTCGCAACCACGTCACACAATTCACTAGGGAGGCAATTGGTGACCCCCACCTTTCTACCCCATCTCTCACAAGCCGGGGAGAGGGGGGTCACTCGCACAGCACCTACCCCACAGCACAGACTCAGAAGCCCTTGTGCTTCTTCAGCCCCCCGGTACACATTTTGGGGTTGCAGCAGGTGTTGTTCGCTCTCACCTTGCACCTCAGTCTTACAGCCAGCATAATACTCAGTCTCCTGCTCCGGAGCCATTTTTTGGAAAAGCATGGTGAAGGGTAAAGCTCCCCGGGGTCCCCCCCCTCAGTCTGGCCCCCTCCAAACGTCTCGGAGTCGGGCATCGCACCGGCTCTGTGCAGATGGCTGGGAGGTCACTGGGGCCCAAACCAGGACCTGCTCCCTCTCTCTCCCTACACATTCAGAGTTTGGGGAACCGTACAGTTGGGGCACATGATTATACAAGTTCACTCTCGGCCCTTCCCCCAATGCACACAGTTTCCTCGCTGGATCACGCAGTACATCAAGCACGTGTTGCTCCGTAACAGATGGGCATACAGCTGTATTCTACCTCCTCCCCAGGGAGGTTGCTCAGTACCAGTTTCCTGTGGGACTGGGGACCTGGTTGGCTTTGCCACAGGGCAACACGCGTCCAACCCAGGCCCTTCCTCCTGACCACACGGCATGCGCTCTGTGCCACCCTCAGACACACACGACACAGACTGGCACACCACAGTATCCTGCCTGTCCAGGATGTTCTGCTCTCCATTCCTTTCACATCGCTCCGCCGACCTGGACCCTAGGTCCGTCCCTCTGACCACACAGCATGCCCTCGGCGCCATGCACAGTCTCAGACACTCATGGCACAGGCTGCCACACCACAGTATCCTGCCCAGCCAGGCATCCCAATCCGCACTTTTCCCCTCCAGCACCACTGACAAGGTTGGTTCTGCCACAAAGGAACCTACCTTGGTCCTTTGTTCTCCCTCCCAACCGCATGGCATCACAGACACACCCGAGTCAGGTCTAGGCAGCCGCACCGCAATATTCTGCCATTCCCCCAGGAATTCTGATCCACCCCACTCTCACAGGGCAGTAAAGTCCTGGTTGGTGTAAGGTGCAAGCAGACCCTCAGTCACCCCTTGCCCTTGCTCCCAACCACGTGGTCCTTCCACACCATCACATGGCAGAGATGGGCCTTCTGCCCTACTCTCCGCAGGCTGCCAGTGGGTACCCACTGCTACCATGGGCACCGCTGCCGCCTCTGCGGTCCTCACACGGGGTCCAGGGGACCAGCTGACACAGGTGCCGACGGGCACTCACCCCCTGCCTTTCTTCCCAGTCACACTGCCCCCTCATGCTACCACACAACACCTCAGAAACCACTGGTGCAGGCGCAGACTGACTCACTGCCATCTCCTGCCCTCCCTTACAGGGATCCTGTTGTGCACTCCCACACACAGCCCTCCTCACTGTAGAGCCAATAGTGGGCTTGGGTAAATCACCAGCATCATTTTCTGGCACATACTATGACAACAATTTACCCAAATCCGTGCCCAGTAACACATCTGTAGGAATATTTTCAGACACCCCTATCTCTCGCAGACCTCTCCCCAATATAAATAAACCCGTGCCATGGCACCGCAGGACGTACCCCACCAAAGCCTTTTACCGCTAGAGTCCTGCCAGATTTAAAGTCTGCAGGGCTGACTAACTCTGGACGCACCAAAGTGACCTCAGCCCCTGTATCGTGCAACCCCACAGATACCCGAGTCCCGACAGTCACTGCTTGCTTGTTTACATTGGCACTGCCCTCCGACCTGGTCATGAACCGGACAGAGGGTGATGCTGAGGGTCGTCCTCCCCCAGCTGCGGGAGCAGGCTTCTTCCTTCCTGGGCACACAGCAAGGAGGTGGTTTACGCCATTATAAATGAAACACTGACTGCTCACATTTCTTCCAGGAGGAGGACTCGTCCCCCCCTCCCCAGCAGAGACTGGCACAGAGGGGGGTGCTGCTGCCGTGATGTCGGGGGGTCGTGGTGCGTTGGGCTTCCATCCGGATGAATCTTTGGAGAAACCTCTGCTCCGGTCCACAGACGCTCTGTTGGCCGTATAGAAATCCACCAGCTTCCAGGGCCATCTTGGGTTTGCGGACCAGAAGCCATTCTTGGATCTCAGGTGGGCACAGCTGAACTGCTCCTTGATCAACAGGTCTTCCAGGGCGTCAATCTTCAACCCCCTGACCCATTGTCGAAATAGGGTGGTCAGGTGGCCCACAACTGCAGAATAGCTCTCTGCTGTCCGCTTCTGCAAGGACCTGAATATATATATATATATATATAATAATTATACACACCTCTATACAGATATACCTCTGGCGGGAGGTTGTACCGCCACTGCAACGCAGCTTTAATTGCCTCATAGTCCTGGTCACTCTCCGCTGGTAGCTCCTTAAAGGCTTTGAGCGCTGGACCTTTCAGCCCAGGAGTGCGGTACCTGACCCACTGATCCTTGGGCAGCTGGTATTGCCGACAAGTCTTTCCAAAGCTCCGCAAGAAGACATCCAAGTCGCCATCTTTGTCCAGAGTGGGAAAATTCTTGGTGTAGAGAGATCTGCAGCGCCCACAGGGGCAGGAGATAATGGTGTTCTGCCTCCGTGGGCCATAGCGAGCTGGTGTGCCTGTTTGGCTTGGCGCTCTGCAGCTTCTCGTTCAGCTCGGCGCTCCTCTCGCTCCTCGTATTGCAGGATGAGCTGAAGCCGCATTTTTTGCACAGCTGTTCTAACGCTTTCTTCGAAACTGTCTGAGCCATCCTCATTCCAGCCAAATAAAAGATAGAAAAGAAAACAAAGGAGGGCGGGAACTGCTTGTGGTGTAAGTTCTAATATATGCCCTGAGTTCTGCCTCTGGAAATTGGAAAACCAATTTCTTTAGTATCTGGATGTATGAGGATTCCAGAATCCATATACTAATTCTGATATCCCACCGCTAGCCACCAGTTGTCACGCATGCGTTACACGGCAAAGGAAACGCAGGGTTAAAAAAAAATCACTATCCGTCTACACCAGACCCAAAATAATGACTGTGGCCCACGATCCCCCATACGCGCTTGCCTGTCACGTCAGCGTCACGTCTCTATGATAATCCAGTCCTTCAGTTAGCGGGGTTCGAGTAACAGGCAGAAGCAGATCTTAATAAGTTTTGTATTTTATTATGACGAAAAACTGTCACAAGCATATGGAACAAGATATTACAATTAATAGTTCCACAAGCAGAGAAATAAAAAGGATTAAAACACAGACCCTATTCACAAGTCAGCAAGCTGGAAGGACAACTGTGACCCCCTGGGGCTGGAGAGTGGAAAAACCAGCAAATTCCCACTTCTTGCGTGACCCCAAAAAATAAGCCAAGCCACATTGCTCTTTCAGCATATATATACATTTTCCCTGATCCTCCAAGGTACAGCCCACTACATTTCCCAGAATCCCCCTTCCTGCTATTTCATGGGCCTGCTCAGTTCACTTCTTATTTAATTTAATTTGCAGATATAATAACAATTATCAATAGATCGTCTTGCCGCTGGGTCTGGGAAACACTCCTTTGTGTGCTTTTACATTTCACAAGGAGTGAATTGTTGGTGACCCTGTGGGGAAGGGACAAGTGAAATTCCATTAGACCCAAAGGGGCAATTTTGCCCCTTATCATACAGATCAAAGAAGATCTATTCACCTAGTACTCTACAATAGCCTTTGATATCCCTTCAAAAGGGGACTTAGTGGCCCACAAAGAGACAAAGGCCATTAACATTTTGACTCACGCCAGACTGCATAGGAAGAGCCACTGCACATCAATTTACATAAAGAAATATTGACCATTATGACTGGCAAGCGAGACATTACCAGACATCTATGACGAGTATATATATATATATACACAATCGTCACAGGTACCACCAGGGGTGAACTGACCATTAGGGAATAGGGCACTGCCCGGGGTCCTGGTCTAGGAGGAGACCCCGTGAGGGTCAGGCCTGCCCTTTCAACCACACCACAGCAGATAAATATGGGGATTAGTATTATCATAATTTATATAGCGCCAACATTTTCTGCAACGCTTTACAATAATCAAAGGGAAAGAGGTACAGATAAATGGACATGGAAAGGAAAAAAGAGGTGTAGAGGGCCCTGCTCATAGGAGTTTACAGGCTAGGGGGATTGGGCTTGAGGAAGACCAGAGGGATTTTATTGGATGGCAGGATCATTCGTGCCAGTGGTTTGGGAATGGTGGGGCAATAGAAGCGGCTTCAATCATAGCTGAGCAGAGGGATGAGTTGCATCACTGATGTGGTACGCTAATCTAATGATCTGGGTTTTGAGGGATTTCCTGAAGGCCTGAATCAGGGGGGAGTTTGACAGAGGCAAGTTATCCCACAGTATCAGCGGCCAGCTTTAAGTGTGTGTGTTTGTATATAAGTACAGTTGTGTGAAAAAGTGTTGGCCCCCTTCCTGATTTAATTTTTTGCACGTTTGTCACACTTTAAATTTGTTCTTAAACATTACTAGTGTTATCTCTGATATTTTAAACACAACATGCAGTTTTTAAATGAAGGTTTTTATTAAGCGAAAACAAAATCCAAACCCACATGGCCCTGTGTGAAAAAGTGCTTGCCCCCTAAACTTAATAACTGGTTGGGCCACCCTTGGCAGCAAGAACTTGTCACAGATTCCCTCTGGATATAAGTATGTGATCCCTACTACTGGTACTGGTACTAGTACTGGTCAGTTACAGTGACTAAGAGAACAGACTGAGACAAGAGCGTAGATATATATTAGCAAACAGATGCCAGATATCTGTATACAATACTGCGGAGCCAGATGACAAAACACTGGAGTAGTAGATCGCTAGAACCAGAGGTCTAAACAGAAGAGTAGTCAATTGCCAAAAGCAAGGGGTCAAAAACACAAGAATAGTCAACTTCCAAAAGCCAGAGGTCTAAGCACAAGAGTAAACGTTATCCAAAGCCAGAGGTCTATACACGAGAGTAATCGTTTTCCAAAGGCCATACACAATCAATAAATTGAATCAGAATCACTTGGGAGCACTGTGGGAGTGAGAGAATACGACAGAGCGTTGGTCTGGGCTAACTGAAGGGCTAGTATACCTGACCGTGCTCTTTCCTAATGAGCCCCCCTCCTCTGGGCGTCACGTGATCGACGCCGGCGTGCATTTTATCCGGCACTCGGCAAGCGAGCAGTGGGGAGGAGGCTGCTGGGTGCCGGAGGTACGTGACAGAACTGCAATCAAGCGTTTGCGATAACTTGCAGCGAGTCTGTTACAGCGCTGTGGAGGAATTATGGTCCACTCATTCTTGCAGAATTGTTGTAATTCAGCCACATTGGAAGGTATTTGAGCATGAACCGCCTATTTAAGGTCATGCCACATCATCTCAATAGGATTCAGATCAGGACATTGACTAGACCACTCCAAAGTCTTCATTTTGTTTTTCTTCAGCCATTCAAAGGTGGACTTGCTGGTGTGTTTGGGATCATTGCAGAATCAAATTTCGCTTCAGCTTGAGGTCACGAACAGATGGCGCACATTATCCTTCAGGATTTTTTGGTAGATCGCAGAATTCATGGTTCCATTTATCACAGCAAGTTTTCCAGATCCTGAAGCAGCAAAACAGCCCCAGACCATCACACTACCACCACCATATTTTACTATTTGGTATGATGTTCTTTTTCTGAAATGCGGTGTTACTTTTATGCCAGATGTAATGGGACACACACACCTTCCAAAAAGGTCAACTTTTGTCTCGTCGGTCCACAGAGTATTTTCCCAAAAGTCTTGGATCATCAAGATGTGTTTCTGGCAAAAGTGAGACTGGCCTTTGTTCTTTTTTTGCTCAGCAGCGGTTGTCGTCTTGGAACTCTGCCATGCAGGCCATTTTTGCCCAGTCTTTTTCTTATGATGGAGTCATGAACACTGACCTTAACTGAGGCAAGTGAAGCCTGCAGTTCTTTGGATGTTGTTGTGGGGGTCTTTTGTGATTTCTTGGAGGAGTCGTCGCTGCACTCTTGGTAATTTTGGTCGGCCGCCCACTTCTGGGAAGGTTCACCGTTCCATGTTTTCACCATTTGTGGATAGTGGCTCTCACTGTGGTTCGCTGGAGTCCCAAAGCTTTAGAAATGGCTTTAACCTTTTCCAGACTGATAGCGCTCAATTACTTTCTTTCTCATTTGTTCCTGAATTTCTTTGGAACTCAGCATGATGTGTAGCTTTTGAGGATTCATCTGATCTACTTCACTTTGTCAGTCAGATCCTATTTAAGTGATTTCTTGATTGCGAGCAGGTGTGGCAGTAATCAGGCCTGGGTGTGGCTAGAGAAATTGAACTCAGGTGTGATAAACCACAGTTAAGTTATGTTTTAACAAGGGGAAACACTTTAACAGAGGGCCATGTGGATTTTGTTTTCCTTTAATATAAACCTTCATTTTAAAACTGCATGTTGTGTTGTGTTTACCCCCAGTCACTCTCTTTATCTAAGTACTCCCAGACACTCTCTCCCAGTATCCCCAGTCATTCTCTCCCCGAACCTACAGTCACCCTCTCCCCGTACCCCCAGTGCCCCCTCACTGTGTGTTGGTCACTCTGCTCTGATGTCAGACAGTGTCGCCTACCTGCATATAGTTGCTGGTGGCTCGGGGGGGGGGGTTTGTCCAGGGGACTTAGTGGGGACCGGATATTAAATGTGCTGCAGGGCAAACGCCTCCCTCCTTCTGTTCAGCGGCTGCAGTGCTGCCAGTGGCATGGGGCTGGCACAGGGCTTCAAGGGGGGCTGACAAGCGTGTGTAGCGCTCACTCCCGGAGGAGCCGCTGAATTTAAACCTCGGGTCAGTCTCCCCGCACTAGGGAATAAATATACACCAGCACTGTTGTGGATTTTATAAGTTATATAGTTTACTGATCTCAAATAAACTGGCATATATAGAGCAGCACGGTATACATATATATTTACAGAAGTTCGTAATGCGAGAAACGCACAGCGGAAAAGAAAAAGGAATTTTAACCCCTTCGTTGCTTAAATGTGAGTTCCGTACAGGTTGTGTCCCAAGAAGATGTACGTGTATGCGTGTGTTGGTACCCGGGTACTAGATTCAACTGGCCAGTGAATGATTTCAATGTGTCTTCGACTAGTCACGTTGGGGCCCTGTAGGTTTAGACAAACTGCAGCGTGCTTTATTATTTTCACTGTGGCCGGGAAGGCCTCTCACCCATCCGCCAGATACTCTGCGCTCTGCTCGACCCAGGACGTCTTTCCGCTCGACTTGACTGGGACTCTGCCACCGGATCCGCTTGTCTTGCTTGTCCGTTTCTGCCACAAGATGCTCAGCTCACCGCCTGCACTCTCCTAACTCCTAACCTGCGGTCTCCTAACTCGGGGTCCTTCTGCAGCTCTGCATCTTTTAAACTTCTCACCGATAGGTTAATAGGTTTTCTGGCAAGTGATTTGGGCCGATCTCCAGCTCCGCAAAGCAGCACCTGCGCTCCGGCCTGGTCACAATCGCTCCTTGTCTCACGTGCGTCTTGCTCTAATCACCACTTGGCGCGCACTGGCCCTCGTCTGCACGAGGTTGCAGATGTCTGTCAGTTCTCCCCACCCACTTCCTGTTCCTGCCCCAAAGCATTCTGGAAAACGTAGTCCGAAAGTGTCCAGTATCAGTTTATATTGCGTTCGTCTCCCCCTGGTGGCCAGAAACAAGTAACTACAGCGGCAGGATTTAAACCAGCGCTACACACCCAAAAATCCTTGCACCGGCTCTGAACACAACACATGGGAGTCCAAGATATCCGACTGCAGGAAGTCCAAATCCAACGAGCCGACCTCCCAAGCCTTATCAAGACCTGAGCTGGTCCGGTAACTACAGCGGCAGGATTTAAACCAGCGCTACACGTGGTACAGGGTGTTCCGTCGAATAATGCTGTGCTGCCTAATGTGACTCATGTCAGCGTTAAGGAGGAGTCAGGACAGGACCAGAATTTTCTGGCCTGGGCCTCCCTTCTGGATGCTGAGTGCTAAGCCACCGCCGGTGCCTCAAAACTAGCAGCTGCCCATGCAAGGGCCTCTCACAGACACCAGTGCTGATCCCTGCTGGAAAATACTAGTGGTTTGAATATTAGTGGTTTGAAATTTTGCGCCCCTAAGAAAATTGCGCCCGGGGAGACTGCCCACGAGCCCCCCCCCCACCACGGTAACCCACTGCTTGAACCTCCATATCAGTCTAAACCAGTGTTTCTCAAACCTCTCCTCGGGACCCCCAACCAGGCCAGATTTTGCAGATCACCTTGGGGAAATGCAGACTGAATCCTGCAATCACTGAGCAGCAAATTAGATCACCTGTGCTGTGCTTCAGATATCTGTCAAACGTGGTGTGTCAGCGGGTCCTTAGGACAAGTTTGGGAAACACTCTTTTTGTTGTTATGGGGCCCCAACCAAACTGTATGGGGGACCTTGTTCACAATCATTTGGAGAAGGGCATTTTCTGGTGAACACCCCTTTGCAAGAAGAAATAAATGTCGCCATTTTTAATTCTTTGGATAGCAATAGAGAGAACTTAAATTTGACAAATCTTGCTGTACTAGTTATAGTTGTGCAAACCAAAGTAATTTTGGCACTTTTGTGTTACGGTGTTTCATTTTCAGTGAAAATTTGAGTTTACAACACTATAACCAGTGTATAAAAAAATAAGGCAAACTGGAAGTGTTCAAACAATCATTAAAGTGAACACCCTTGTGTAGGTAAATACCAGTAATGTGTACCCTGATGCAAAACAACACACCCAAATGTTGTCACTTCAACATAAAACCTGAACCAATATCACTAATGGATGCTGCGTGATGTAAAAAATAATCAGTATCTGCAAAATAAAGTCCATATTGCGTTCCATATGATATATAAATAATATGTGAATAAGGACTTATGAAATGCACTCATTCCATTTCTATAAGTCCTTATTCACATATTTTATTTATACAGAAAGCACTATGGACTTTATTTTTGCAGATACTGATTATTTTGTTTACCATGGATGCTGCGCAATGGATGCTGTGTGTGTGTATTTTACAGGCTTTGTTTTGCAGAAACTGATTATTTTGTTCACCATTGCACAACATCCATTGGTAATTGTGTTGTAGCAAACCGTGATTAACAGGTTTATTCAGAGAGCGTGAAAAGCAGGAGAATGACTGGAGAATGGCTGGAGAATGAAAAATTCTAGGTCAAAATAGCTGATTTGGAAAGTGAGATGAAAGGGAGATTTTTTCTGGTTTGGCTATTTTGACCTAGAATTTTTCATTCTCCAGTCATTCTCCTGCTTTTCACGCTCTCTGAATAACCCTGTAAGATTTTCTGTATACATTGCCACTATAAAATGGTGCCGTTTATGGTTCTTCAGTGGTTTGTCCAATCAACACGCAGACCTTAAAGATAAAGGGCCATATTACATTCTTAATGCTAAAATCCTTGCGCAAAGTGAAAATCTTTGCGCTGAGCGTTAAAGTTTTGCGCGCGCAAATCACTGTTGGAAATACAATCTTCGCGCGTGTTTTCATCCGCCGATCAATAGTGCGTACAAACAGGACGCGCCCAAATGCATGTGCAGTACCATCTCGCGCAAAAATCTGTGTGCTCGCAGTTGTTTTTTGCGATTCAGCCAATCAGAATTAAGAACCACAACTATCTCACCTTAAGAAATTGCGTCTGCCACAGTCAATCTGAGCATATATGCTGCAGCAATAATACATGCACACACAACTTCATCCATTGTATTGGTTTGGTATGAGTTGAATGGGCAACTATACTTTACTGCATTATTTTTATGGGCTGGTGTATTTGGGTTTGGCCAGGTTGTTCAGATATGCCATTAGCACCAGCTTTTGAAAATCAATTGTGATACCACGTTAATCATAGTGCACATTTGCGTTTGCGCTCATAATGTTAAGTATAGGACGTGTGAAGTACAGTAAGCTCGCGCATGGTTCGCGCAGGTTTCCAGGCGGTATACGATTCCACGCGGTTTTACCGTTGATAATGTAATACGGAGTTGAGCGCAATTAGGCTAATGTCAGACGAGCGCATTTTGTACGGACTGTGCGTCCGTGCAGTATGGATGCACGTTCTGACGGAAGACGCAGTAGTGGCCACATGGTCTGTTTTTGTGACTGATGTTATTTTTGATGGATGTAGATGAGAAATAAAAAAACATTTTGTCTGTGAAAAATGCTGGACGCATAAATGCAGTCCGTCTGACTACGTTCCATCACTCACACACAAAGCTATGCGACATTGCGGACGTGGCGCACTCCGAACGTCCGTTCTAGCGGTTTTACGTTCTTGCCTAACCTGCGTCCGTTTACCGCGTCCGTTGTGCGTCCGCACTTCTCTAAACTAATCTCTATCCCACTCATCCGCAACACTTAACAAAATATCAAGATCCTCCACCACCTGCTGTGATAAATATAAGCACAATGAGATTTGTCAGTGGACTTCAGAAGGCTGTTAAGTAGAATAGAATAACTCCTAGGCAGAACATGTGTAAGTAATTTAAATCCTAAGGCTATTTACACCAGTGTTTACTAAGACTTACTTCAAATACAATTAGAATGCCCCCCTTAAGCATTAAAATATTGCCACCGTTCTGCTTGAAAACTGACAGCCAGTAGCATTACATTTCACTTTCTAAATTAATCCTACTGGCATTGCATGAATGGACCTATTTACATTGTGGATTTTTCTTTCAGAAGACATTCTTATGGGCAAATGTCAAATTTACATTAGCACAAGAGGCTCTGACAGAAACTCTGTCTATGCCAATAACTCTGGTACAATGAGCAAGTTCAGTGATGGTCATTTCAAGTTCTGTCTTCAAATAATTAACAGTCATCCTTTGTGGTAAAACAGGGATCCAGTGTCTTCAGAGAATCCGAATTCTCTGAGACTGTAAACATGAGAAATTTTACATTCATGGCTTTGTCCGGGCTGACTGTATCAACTTCCAAAACATTCATGAAGGTGTGCTCTTTGTAGCCTCCATTTCATCCATAAATGAATTGATCATAACTTTTAATTATCAATGGAATCATTCTAATAGTTTGGATCTGCTTTACACACATTGACCATAGGAAAATCATTAACCCAGGAAATGATTCATAATATTCAAATTTTTATACTATCATTTTTTCCAGGCCTACAACATTCTTCTGAATCGTATTTGCTTCCTGCTATGAGATGTGGCAGATGAAAATAAGAGTCCTATGAGCAGTGAGAGAAAGGCCTACGAAACCGGAAGAGGAAGTGTCATGTCCTCAGCCCCCGCTGTGCTGCCTGGGGGGTCTGGGCAAGGTCCTGTGCCAGGAGCTGGTCGGCTGCCAGCACTGGGGAATGGCTGAGCGGTGTCCGAGGGGGCGGGGCCCAGCATGGTCACGGGGAGCCGCCGGTTTTAAAACAGGGCGCGATGAGTTGCCTCGTCGCCCTGTCGTGGAGTCTGATTCCCGCTTCGCTGCTCATTGATTTTGATTGTCTTCCTGTTGCCAACCCGGTTTTTGTATTCGATCCCCGCTCCTGTTAATTGACCCGGCCTGATTTCTGACTATTCTCTGCTGATTAATTCTGGTTGTGTGGTATTTTGGTGGTTTAACCTCATGCTTGCCGCTGGGGTGTTTACACGCTACTGGGAAAGTGTTCCTTTTCATTGGTGGGTCTTGTCCGTGGCCTCGCTAAGTGCCTATACCCAACCAAGGATTCACATTCGCCAGCCACAACGATTATTTCAATCCGCGATTGCTAAGTCATGTTTATTTTTACTGCTGATTGTCAGTGCGCGCTTACCCTCAACAATACTCGTTCTTGTTTGTACAACAGATCTCGAAGTGTATATGTTGGTTCCTACCATCCTAAGGTACCGCTGACCTGTCTCCGAATATCAGCAAACGTTAAAGATACATATTTCCTGACTGCCCTGCAGTCCGCTCAATTCATCAACTGTCTAAGTAATCTGTGTTTCTCTGTATGTGCTCTAGGTATTCTATTGGTCTCAAAACCATTAGTACTTAGTAGCGACTCTGTGTATGGTTCTACCTTGTTGCCACAAGTGTCTGATGCGGGGAGATTTAATCAGTGTTTAAACGTCAAAAAGATTTCTCAGCCCTTAAGGATCTCAACTCCGCTACTCCTTGGTGGACGATACCCCGTCCGTTACAGGAAGATTGAGGAGATTGTCAGGGTTATTTATTATGACGTGTATTTTCTCTTACTATATATATAAATATATCATTAATGACAGTGCCTCCATTACCAATGGTATAATTTGGTTATTTACCCTTAAAAATAAGGATTAATAACCAATCAATGAATATACGTCTTAACAAATATATAGCGCGTTATCCCAAGTTCTGTTGAGGCTATATAGATATTTTTAGACACAATAAAATCATTAAAGATGATATGAGACTGCGTAACGGTAAAACAATTCAATTAAAAATTGATTCACACCATCAAGTTTCATACAATCATATGTTATCAACTGATCAGCAAGATACAATTTTAAAAGTAATTATAGATAGTGATTAGTAGCAAGACTGCGACACACAATAATCTAATGGACAAACAGCTTAGGTTTATAGACTGCACCACACATATGCACGAATCAATTCTTAAACACCAAGTTCTATTCTACCCATTTAAACATCTCCCATTATAAAACGATCCTCAACCTGGCTAGAAACACTCAGTTACTGGGGCTTCACCTGCAGCACAATTTAGTGTTGTGGGGGCCGATTCACTAAATGCAACTTTCTTAAGGGAGATACATAACACACTCGATAGGTAGACTATCTCTTCCACAGATTAATCACAGCATCAATACTCGGCTTACAATATAATTCACTGCAGTTACTCTGTAACACATATGATGGACCAAGCAAGATAACCTGTATATGGAATCACTTGCAATATGGACTCAGCAGGAGTTAACAAAAACTTCATATTGACTTAGCATACATTCAATAGTGCGGTTGCAATGGGTGGAATCGGGTTACGTTCATTATTCTAATGGGGCTGATGGCAACTTGATATATAAAAGCTATTTCTCAGTTCCAGCTTATCTAACTACAGGGAAAAGAATGATCTTTAGATGTCCGAATACAGCATTCTTGGAATATAAATAAACTCAATAAATTAGGAGGAGCAACAAGGCCACCCATAATAGTTTTCTTAGCGTTCCTCTGCAGTAGGAACGAAAAGGCAAACTATTCTACACTTTAGGCTTCAACAGCCAAATAATTCATTTATATTCCTTTAATAGGTGATGGACTTATAAAGCAGTCACAATGCAATTAGTAAATAGATATCAAGTAAAAATTATTCAATTATACTTTACCATCTGGTAGTGAAGATAGAGTGGTATAAGAGGATTCGGGTGGGGTCTGGCCTTAGTGGAGTCATGCGGTGGCTCTGATGGTATCTTGCCCTTTCTTCCCTTTTAACAATGTTCTCCCCTTCTGTCTAAAACTCACCCCCTTTTATGTTCCAGATTTCTTTATCTAAAGACTAGCCTACAAGGGAGTAGCTTGACATTGTGATTGGTGGGTCGTTTTATTCTTTTCCCCAATATTTAAGTAGGTGCTCCTGGCACCTGTCGAGCAGGGGGTCTCCCTAAGATCAAAATCCTAACTTTGGAGTTTCTTATATTTTAGGGATGCAAAATCCTAAGGGAATTTCTTAATATATATGACCAGGTAATAACCTAATATATACAAGTATCCTATGCAGCATCTACCCATATTATTATTATTCTTCATTAATAAAGCGCCAGCATATTTCGCCATGGCGTGCATGCACGATACAATCGTTATTTATATCTAAATATATGTGTCTGCAGGATTATCCAAAGCATTCATTCATTCGTGATATATTCCTTAAAATTCATTCATTCGTGATATATTCCTTAACATTCATTCATAATTAACAAATTTAATCTACTGTTACTGAATGTTAATAAACGAGACACTCTTTATTTAATAATCAATTAAATGTGGTATGGGCTCTATCTTTTATAAAATATCAGTACCATGATTATCTATTATAACTCCCCACATAAATTTAATATTCAAATACCACCTATAGCGCCTATAGCATCACAATATGTCTTTACAAATTTAAATTTTAGGTAATATCCATGCTATAAAAAAAATCTAAAACCCCTTTTTTTTTTTTTTTTACTTTTTACAGTTTATGCAATTCACCATTGTCCAAGGTATGCATGGCTAGCAAGCTTTAGATGTGACCAAATTAAAATGCCCTTTAATACACAATGAGTTTAGTTTCTATGTACTATCCATTGTACTCCTTGGCTTCAAAGCAATGCGATTTGCAATATAAATTCCTTAACACCTGGGTTTTTACCGCCGAAATTGCTCCAGACTGTTATTTTCCCAGTCTCTGGACAATGGATGTTGCTTCCCTTGTCAATATAATCTGATAGAGGGGAATCCTTGTTTGCGCTATGTCAACGAATTTGGCAGGTCCATTGTCTGAGAGCTCATTCTGTTTACCAGGGGTTAAAATTTACCCAGACTGTGTGCTTGTAAGAAATTCCTGGCCCTCACTTAAACAGTCCTGCTAAAAATATGAAAATTATGGAAGTTTCATATCTAAAATGACCTGACAAGATACATGCTGGAGTTACCTTCTTGCCTTGGACCAGGGAACCCAGCTTGTATGGATACCATAGATCTGTTTTATTGTGCATTCTGCCAGCCGACTCCAACCCTCATATACCACCCGGTAAGCCAGCCCAGTGCTGGCTTCTGGTATCGTTATGAGTATTAAGAACATTTGTACAAGTACTCCTACTGCTGCTCAGTCTCGGCATCAATACCGATTATTGTATCGGTGCATCCCTACCTGTATCCATTGACTACCTGCACTGGGGATGGATTATGTGCCTTTACTCTGGAGTGGCTACCCTTGCCCTTGGATTCTCTGAGGGTGCCCTAACATCCCCCTTGTTTCTGGACACATGCTGAAGACTTTACCCATACACATTACCTTTTTTTCTTGTTATACCTCTTTTCTATTATCCCTCCTCTTATGGTCAAATATATGACTTCTTAATTATGTTTTATTAGGTTTCCTTCTCTAACCTTTTTTTCTATTACTCCCTTTTAGATGGAATACTGCATTTGGTTTGTTTTCCATGCTGATATTACTGAGATTTTGGGTTGCGTGACTTCTGTTGCCTATATGCACACCTGTGTAATTTTCTGTTGTGACAATTTTTCCATTCTTATGTCATTCACGTTGTGTTACTATGGTCACAGTGCAAAATACGTAAATATTTTTTAAAAATTACATATTTTGCAGTACGGGCTGCTCTCTCCTTTTTTATTGCTCTTTTTTGGCAAACAATGAAATTTCCAAATCTTTATCATTATTAGAAAATTAAAAGATAATGCAGGGAAAAACCTGATCTTGATTATATGTAAAACTATTAATTCCAAATTAAAGGTAGATGAACTCTACAGCAATAGTACCCGGGTGTAATTAAAAAGAACTTAAATTAATTACTTCAGTGTGAGGATGTATTCAAAGTGTACAAGGATGTGATGAACAGTGGAAGAATCTCAAGAGAGAAGCTTAATTAGCTTTTGTGTTAATTTATTAAGGATGCATGGACTGTCAATCTAGCATCCAGGTGACAAGAACAAAAGAACTGTCAATGATACAGCTGTGAGAAAGACATTAGGTTTTCTTTGATTCTTTAGTGAGATACCTTTTGTTCAGTCTCTGATTTATAATGCCCCAACTCACACTAAAACGTTATTTTAGCAAGCATATGTATACAAATAATGTGCAACTATGGCGAAAGACATTGTCACTAACACTGTCAGATTATACAGTATATATATTTATATGACTTTGAGAAAAAGGCCATTTGCAGATGGGTTAAATAAGAAAGCTGCAAAAAAATAATGAAATATTATTTATCAATAACAGGGTTATTCAAAGAGAGCTGATCTGGCCTCGAAATGTAACCGGACACTAAAATTCAGTATACAGTGCCATTTTGGGGCCATTCGGCTATTCCGAGAGCAGGCAATTCGCCAAATTCTGGCGAATTGCCTGCACGTATGGTGCCTGTTCGAGGGCAGTGAAATCCCCCATAGAGAAGCAATGGTTCGTCTATTCAGAGAACACTGAACAGCAGGGAAAAGTTGCCGAAATGCCCTGCTGTTCGGTGATTTCATTCGACAGGTTTATTCAGGAGAATCCCATAGGCTTCAATGTTAAAAATATTTCAGTTTTAATTCTATATCTAATAAACCGTTTATCATTTTATTCTGCAGTAAAAAGTCACTTTATTTTTAGATTTTTTTAGGATCTTTTAGGCATTTTTTGGGGATTTTGTTTGTCAAATATTTTTATGGTTTTTTTTTTAAAGCGTTTTTTTCCAATTTTTGTAACAGACCTTTTTATTATCACTCACAGGATCTTATATGTAAATTCCAGACATTTTTGTTCAGTAGTTTTTCTACAAACAGCGTTTCAATTTTGACACTTTCAAGCGAACTGTTTTTTGTTTTTTTTTCACCCCATTCGTCTGCCTGTCGGCTTTTTTCGGTAGCTGCTCTACGCTGTGATCGATGGCTGCTCGGATTTTTCTGGTGTGTTCGGCTTGGTTTTTGCGACGGTGTCTGTGGGTTTTCGGTGAGTGTTCAGCGGGTTTGCGGTGAGTATTCCCTGCACTACGGGGCCCTGCGGTGCTTGCTGGATACACCGCAGGGTCGGCGAACTAGGAATCACTGAATTGCCCCGAAGTGCAGGGAACGAAAAGTCACCGAACGTGCAGTGACTTTTCGGATCTCTTTGAATAACCCTGTGTATCTCTTTAAAAAGATTTAAAAACCAATATCGTCCTTCCTTCCAATCAAAGCATCTCTCCTGAAGCGACTTCCTAGCAGCAGAGTTACTGTGTCTTGTGCAATTCGATGGCATTACAGAAAGCAGACTCTCAGCTCACCTCCTATGTTTTGGCTTCCAAAGTTTTCCATTTAAGAGGCTTTCCATATAAAGAATGTTCGGCATTTCATCAAGCCATTCATAACTCAGTTCTGAGCAAAGGAACGAATATACACTGGGTGAGAGGTGAATTTTTTTTGCCAACACTATCTTCTCTATATTATCTTATACTAGCTTATAATTACAAACACAAACATGTGCCAAACGTACTATGCATAAACTAAAAAAAAAAGTGGTAACTCACCATGAATTATTGTTGACCCACAATCAAATATATATATATATATATATATATATATAACCAAAAAGAGAGAAGGACGCACTCCAGGACTTCAAAATAAAAGTGAAAGTAAAAACGATGTTTTATTAAATAAACATTAAAAGATGCCCATATGCACCTGACCGACGTTTCGGCCCTCCCAGGGGCCTTTATCAAGGTAGTGGACACAGGGTGGGTAGCAAATATATATATAGAGTGTACAAAACATCTGGAAATCACTTACCCCGCTTGTGGCGTGCCACCTGGCGAATCGCCCGATCCCCGAAGGGCGTGGCGTCCGACTCCGGTCTGGCACACATAGTGGTAACGTCAATGCTCTGCGACTGAGGTGTCACGCCCAGATGGTAACCAGGGAGACGCGTCTTTGCAGAGAATTAAAAACAACATGGAGATGACAGCTCTGAAAGAAGATGTAGAGAATGGGAGGCATACTTACCAAATGTGAGGAAATAAAAAAAGAAAAGAAAATAGAATATTGAAGACCTGTAAAGAAGAAGAAGCGACAAGAAATAACCACATATAGCGGAGGATACGTCTAAAGTCATAACGTGGACACGAGGTGTTCGGTGGTTGCACGGACAGAGGTCTGGATATCAGGACAATGGGGCGGTACTGGTGAAAATGAGGGTAGACATGAGTATGGTTATGATAATAGAAAAAAACAATAAATGAACCATCAACAAAAGGATGTGTATATCGATACACAAGAACATAGTGTGTGTGGTGTAAATGAGTGCTAATGTCAGAAAATGAAGTGTATAAAGGATGATGTAATGTAAGAAATATATAGAAGAATAATAAAACGTGTAAAAATGAGTGAAAAAATATTGTGCTGAAGTGAAAAAATGCACCAAAAAGGTGTGCTGGAAAAGTGACAAGTAACAAAAATAATAAGTATGTGGGATGTGAAAAAAGTGTGTAGGAAAAGATGATGGAAGAACATGGCACAGACCAAAGAATAAACCTAGTGTTGACAGTGAATGTAATGTACTGTAAGAATAATAATGGGAATAAAGGTAAATGAATCTGAAATTACAAATAAATATAAATAAAAATAAATATTAATAAAAATGAAAATAAAAATAAATATGAAAATGAAAATAAATATAAATAAATAAAAAAAGAACATGAAAATGAATATAAAATAAAATTAAATTAAAATTAAAATGAGGTAAAAATAAAATAAAAATAGAAAATAAAAATAAATGACAAATAAAAAATAAAAATGGAAATGAAAACGGAAATGGAAGTGGAAATGACAAATAAAGATCAAGATGAAAAAAATATAAAATAAACCACAGGGGGGTTGCACTCAACCTAAACTTGTAACACAAGCGGGTGGATGAAAGTGGTCATTGATATGGAGTGCTCTTTTTTGGTGTTTTGTATTTAAACAGGGTAATTCAAAGAGCTCCAAATTGCTTGAGAAAGGTAACCGACCGCTGAAATTCAGTGTTCGGTTGCTTTTTCTGGCCATTCGGCTATCCAGAGAGCAGACAATTCGCCAAATCCTAGCGAACTGCCTGAACATACGGTGCCTGTTCGGTGCCTGTTCAAGGGCAGTGAAATCCCCATGAAAAAGCACTGCTTCGTCTATTCAGAGAACACAAACCAGCAGTGAAAGGTTCCCGAAATGCTCTGCCATTCGGTGGTTTAATTCGGCAAATTTATTCAGGAGAATCCCATAGGCGTCAATGTTAAAAATATTCCCGTTTTAATTCAATATCTAATAAACCGTTCATTATAAAATTCTCCAGTAAAGAGTTTCTTTATTTATAGATTTTTTTAGGATATTTTAAGCATTTTTCTGAATTTTTTTTTATTTTGTTTTTAAAGTTTTCTTCTTTTTTCTGTAACAGCCCTCTTTATTATCATTCCCTGGACCTCATATGTAAATTTCAGACATTTTCGCTCAGTAGTTTCTTTGCAAACAGCATTTCACTTTCACACATTCATACAAACTGTTTTGCTAATTTATTCACTGCCTCTTCTTCGAAACCGAATTTAAGAGAACGAAAAGTCACCGAACGTGTGGTGACTTTTCAAATCTCTTTGAATAACCCTTAAAGTCTTAGATGCACCCGCTTGCGTTGCAAGCTTAGGTTGAGTGCAACCCCCCCCCCCCCCTGTGGTTTGTTTTATGCATATGGAGAGCTGACTACTTTCCTGGGTATGCACCCCTCCCTGTTCACGGGTGTGTCCCACCGTGACAGCCTGTAAAGGCTAGTGCCTGCTGGGAAGCTCTAAGGTGAGTTAATTCTGTAAATGCAGATACAGTCAAGTAAGATAGGACCTGTCAACGATGGGGTACATTGGCGACTGTGACAGGCTTACGCAAACTATGATCATACTTTGTAAACTGAATCCCCATCATTTTACCTCAGCCAGGTTTTTAGAATTTTTGAAATGTGTTTTTTTTGTTGCAGAAAATGGTGGATGAAGGTGGTCATTGATATGGAGTGCTCTTTTTTGGTGTTTTGTATTTAAAGTCTTCGATGCACCCGCTTGTGTTGCAAGTTTAGGTTGAGTGCAACCCCCCCCCTGTGGTTTGTATATATATATATATATATATATATATGAGGCTGCTATCAAACCTCAACATGTATTTTATATAAGGGTGACTGAGACCAATGAATACGATCTATAATATACTGAGCACTTCACTTAAAAATGCTAATTCGATTTTCAAAACACGTACCGATAGCTAAGGAAATATATATTGTGGGTGGGCTTAAAGAGACACTAATAGTTAAATAATCTGTAACTAGATTACTTGTGTATTACAAATAAAACCACTTTAAAAAACAAATGCTGCTGGGGTTTTTTCTTTGAAGTAATTGCATGTAAAAAGGACAAATATATGTAGCGCTGTGTTAAAAATCTTGCTGTGGCAGTACCTATTTTTGGCCACAAGATGGAGACTATCGCGATCAGAGATACTGGACATTGGGACTACAATGCCCGGCATGCTTTGCAAGAAGACAGGAAGTGGGTGGGGACTGGACACCTACATCCTCTGCCTCGTGGAGAACGCGCCAGAGCGCGCCAGGGAACGAGAGAGAGCAGACGCAGTGCCATACTTTGGGAGAAGGCCTAGGGCGGAAAGCAAGTGAGACCTGTCAGTTCGGTTACCGGGTCATTCAGTCCTCAAGAGAAGGAGCCCTCCAAGTTCCAGAGTTGCTACAGAGGGAACCAACCGAAGACCTCGAGTAAGGAGTCACCGCAAGTGGATCGGGTACAGAGAGCAGGCGGTGAGCTGAGGAAAAGTCGTGGACAAGCTACGGGAAGTCAGACAACGGATCCGGCCGCTAGTATACCCAGTCAAAATCCAGCGGAGAGACGTCCTGGGTCAGCGGAGCCTAAAGCAACCGGCGGATGGGTGAGAGGCCTCCAAGGCCGTTTATAATACAAAGAGCACGCTGCTGTTTTCTCTTTAAAGTCCACAGGGCCCCAACTTGACTAGTCGAAGACCTTTCTTAAGTAATTTCACTGGCCAGTTGAACAGTACCCGGGTACCTTACACACATACACACCTTTTACATTCCGGGACTTAACCTGTGCAGGAATCATTTTGTTACGAATCGGAACGGGGTTTAAAGATACGTTCCGAATATATTTTTCTCTTTTCCGCTGCGCGTTTGCCGTGATACGAAGTGATTGTATATTTTGGGGTTCCGCTACGTGTCCCTTTTCTGAATATTCGTGCAATTGCATTTTCTTTTATGTTCGGTTACGAATATTTTATTTTCCGAAATACGAAGCCTCGTGTTTCGTTTCTTTTCCGCTACGCGTTTTATCGCAATACGACAGTACTGTAATAATATCTGTGAATACCGTATCTTAATATCTGCCAAACATTTTAGTAAACTATTTAAATGATAAAAACCCACAACTGTGTTGGAGTATATTTATTCCCTAGTGCGGGGAGACTGACCCGTGGTTCATTTTCAGCGGCTCCTCCGGGAGTGAGCGCTACACGTGGGGACTCGTTTCCGGGATTCAGTCTCTGGAAAAACCGCATCTAAAGGGTTAAATATGGATCCAGACACTGTTGCCGAATGGTGTGAGGAGCATAGTAGTCAGTTAGAATGTTGTATAGTCATGGATATCCCCGCAGACACTTGGGCCGAAGAGCAGATCCGCCAGGCCGTGGCCACGCTAGCACCAGATCATCGGGGGTTAATACTGGACATTAAGAAAAACCCAGATACTTCTCACACGTATGTCCTTCTCGAGTGGAGAAAGGGTGTTCCACCATGTTTTCAGGGCACGAGCGTGAAACTGGCCGATGAGGTGGAAGTCCAACTAATTCAGCCAAGTGTGTCACGTGGTGAATCCGCAAGTGTTCCCGCGCCTAGTCCGTTGGCCATGATCGGGCCGGAATTTATCGTGGCTATTGGAGATCTACTGGCTAAATGTCAGAAAACAAGCCCTCCTCACACTAACTTCGGTTATCGACGGTTAAGAAATTTTACAGGAAACGTACCAACTCCGGCGGGAGAAGAAACCTTTGAAGAATGGGTGGAACAGGCGATGCAGGCTCTGGATGAGTGGGACGTCCCTGAGGCCCAGAAAAAGCAAAGGATCACCGAGAGTTTAAAGGGACCTGCGTCAGAAGCGGTGAGAAACCTAAAACTGAGCAGAAAAGATTGTACTGCTTTAAATTACTTAAACGTTCTTGAAGAAGTTTTTGGGCGAACCGAAAAGGCGGCCGAACTGGTATATCAGTACGAACACACCTACCAGAGAAGAGGTGAAAGGATGACTGAGTACATGAGGCGCCTAGATAAGATTCTACACCAGATACTTCTCAAGAAAGGGGCCGAACCGGCCGAAGTAGATAAGATCCGAATAAAACAGATCCTGAGGGGCTCTCAACCTCTAGATCCAGTAATGATGCAGCTGAGAAGCAGAGCAGGTAACCAAGAATTGAAGTACCTGGAACCAGTGGTGTATTTAGGTTTTCTGCTGCCCTAGGCCTGACTAAACTCGTGCACCCCTAATTTAAATTTGACGCACCCCTTCCTTTCAAGGGCACACCTCTTCCTGGTTAATCCCCACCCTTCCTCTTTAAGCTCCACCTTTTCCTCTCTTTATATTAAAAGTGGATACCAAGTGCCTACTTGTATATTTTGTATACCATTTCAAATGTATCTATTGAGATAAAGAAAATTATGAAATGTTTAAATTCAAGCATTTTTACAAAGAACAGCCACGCATGTCAAGTATACTGGATCACAGCCGCTCTAATTGGTGGAACAATAAAATCCACAGAAACGTGCACTGCATATGAGCGTATCACAGAGCTGCATAGCAATAAAACCCACAGAAATGGGCACTGTGTATGAGCATATCAGAGCTGCAAAGCAATAAAACCCACAGAAATGTGCAGTGTGTATGAGCATATCACAGAACTGCACAGCAATAAAACTCACAGTAATGTGCAGTGTGTATGAGCGTATCCCAGAGCTCCAGGGCAATAAAACTCACAGTAATATGCAGTGTGTATCACAGAATCCACAGCAATAAAACTCCAGCAATGCAATGTGCGGTGTGTATGAGTGCATCAGAATCCACTGCAATAAAACTCCCAGCAATGCAATGTGCGGTGTGTATGAGTGCATCAGAATCCACTGCAATAAAACTCCCAGCAATGCAATGTGTGGTGTGTATGAGTGCATCAGAATCCACTGCAATAAAACTCCCAGCAAACCGAGTGTATATGAGCACACAGCAATTATTTATTCTACATTTACCGGCCTCTGTCCGCGGTAGGGCTGTGTGCAGAGTCAGCAGGGACTGTGTACAGACTCAGCAGGAGGTCCCTCCAGGCCACGTTAGGATCACGGCTGTGCCTGTGCGTGGAGCCATCTTGTCAGCAGTGGGGTGCCACTGCCAGAGGGTGCACCGTGGCTTTGATTCCCTTCCCGGTGGGTGTTCAGTCCAGAAT
This sequence comes from Leptobrachium leishanense, assembly GCA_009667805.1. NCBI lineage: Eukaryota > Metazoa > Chordata > Amphibia > Anura > Megophryidae > Leptobrachium > Leptobrachium leishanense. The sequence goes on from CM019066.1 coordinate 188,151,356, forward strand.
AGAGTGACAGTCCATGTTAACGAAAGGGCGGGCAGCTGCGTGCATGCGTGTCAAGTGGTTCAGCCAGTCAGGTGGTACTGAGACTCAGTACCACCTGACTGGCCAGACCGAGTGTGACCTGCACGCAAGCAGCCTCACCAGGAGCCAGGCAGCTCAATGACAAATTTCTATCACTGCAGTGCTGGTTAAGGAAAGGTCCACTTTAAACAGCAGTAAGCAGACGGCTTCATATTCTGCTGAAACCCCCCCCCCTTTACCTGCCGTTTACTGTCATCTTCTCTCTCTGGACACAAATCACATCCCCCTTCCCTCTCCTAGAGCTGCTGCGGGGCAGGCGAGGAGCTATGGAGGGAGGAGAGGGGGATTTTTATTCTATTCGATTTTATTCCGTATGCAAACGCCATGCTCCGCTGCTCGTTGTTTGAGAACACAGCTCAAAGCTGACACACAGTGACAGTGGCACCTCCTAGTACCCCCTAATGACACCCCAATAATCACTGGTACCTGGGGCGGCCCGCCCTCCGCCACTCCTCTAAGTACACCACTGCTCTGGTGATATGCTCACACACAAGTTTGGCGAACTGCCAGCAAGTATGGTGCTGTTTGAAGGCAGTGCAAATCCCCATAGAGAAGTAATGGTTAATCTATTCAGAGAACCCCAAACAGCAGAGAAATGCCAGTGAAATGCCCTGATGTTCGGTGGTTTCAATCAGCAGGTTTATTCAGGCGAACCCCATCGGTTTCAATGTTAAAAATATTCCTGTTTTTTTATGCAATATCTAATAAACCATTTATTATTTTAATCTGCAGTAAAAAGTCTTTATCTATTTATTGATTTTTTTTTGTACCTTTTTAGTGATTTTTCAGAATTTTTTGGGCTAAATTTCCCCCCTTTTTTTTAATAGCGGTTCTCCTTTTTCTGTAACAGAACTTTTTATTATCAATCATAGGATCTTATATGTAAATTCCAGACATTTTCGTTCAGTAGTTCTTTTGAAAACAGCAGGCCATGGGTTTGCGGTGGCAGCATACAGCGGCCGACTCCATGCACTTTGGGGACAATGCGGTGAATGGTGAATTCACTGCAGGGTTGGGAAATTTTATTCCCCGAAGTGCAGGGAACTACAGAACACCAAAATGTTGGCGTCATTTCGGTGCTCTGTGAGTAACCCAATTAGTGGTGAGGTTTTTTGTTGCCCCCTGGAAAGTGAAAACCTAGGCCTTGCCTACCCAGGACATACTTGAAAATTAGTGACATCTCAATGTTTCCTTCCTGGTAAAATAGTTTGCAAAAGTAAAAAAAAAAAAAAAAAATTTTTTTTTTTTTTTAGGGGTGGGGCCACCCAGCGGGCCGCCGCCCCCTGGAAAGTGCCGCCCTAGGCCTGGGCCTTGTTGGCCTAGGCCAAAATACACCAGTGCCTGGAACTGATCCGAGTTGTACGAGAAGAAGAGGCTTTACTGGAAGAGAAATCCTTCAGGCGGGGGGAAAGGGCTTATGCACAACCTGTGAGACATAGCGACGGTCTGCAGCCTGAAAGCGACTCCCTAGATACTTATGGATCGGACGAGGACGAACAAGAGCACCTAGTTGTTTTTAAATCTACAGAGAGGGCTGCCAAAGAATCGAACCCCTCTGAACGTGGTGAATTGTCCAAGACCGTCAAGAAGGTACAGGAAGCTCAAGCTGAATTGCAACAAGCGCACGCGGAATTGTGCCGAGTATTGATGAAGGTGACCGAAATGCAGGCAGAAATGCAGAAATTCCCCACAGACATGCAGACGACGGGAGCTGCTGTGGCGTCTGGTCCAAGTCCTTTAACAAAATCCCAACAAGCAACTACGTCTCCGCTCTCTAAGAAGAGATGTTTTGGTTGTGGAGAAATGGGCCATTTCCGCGCACAGTGCAAAGGCCAAAAGTCTGAGAAGGATAGAGTCGAGGGACTGTTGAAAGCCCTAGAAGGACTGTTATCTACCTCATCGGCGGGAAACGCCAGAGGGCACAAGTGAAGGAGCAACCTAAGTGCCCGAAGGTTGAACCCCGCTCCAGAAACCAAGTCAAGACTAAGAGGGCGGGAAGGCCCAAAGCCGAGCCAACTGCTGAGCCTGCCAGGACTGAAAGAGTCACTCCCTTAGCATCCGGGTCTACGTCATGGGGAAGCAATGCACACCCAAAACCTACACAGGCCAAGAAAAGGGCCAGGGTACAGCAAACTGGGTCTAAGTGTCCGGATGCCGCCACCAAGTTTCCTGACCAACTGATAGGTCCTTCTCCTATTGTGCCAATCCAAGTGGAAGGAGTCTACACCAAAGCCCTGTTAGATTCAGGGGCTCAAGTGACATTGATCTACAGAGACTTCTATGAGAAACACTTAAAGCACATTCCTTTGCAAGAATTGAAGGATTTGGAAATATGGGGTATCGGCACTGAGAAACTCCCTTATGACGGGTACCTGCAAGTGAAGTTGGAGATCGGATCTGAAGTCATCGGGCAGTCTGGGGGTTGTGATGCATTGGCTATTGTGTGTCCTCGACCCTCGGGTGTGAACAGAAGCTCCCTGATAGTGGGGACGAATACTGACCTAGTGCGGCGTCTCCTGACGCCTATCGTGTTGGAAGAAGGTTCAACTCAAGGAGTGCACCCAATGTTACGTCCGGTCTATCAGAGGATGGTCGAAGAACGAAAGGCACCTGCCGAGGTGGGAAGACTGTGGAGACTGGGTGGAACAGAGAAGGTTTTGCAAGCAGGAGAAGTAGCGAGCTTCCGGGTTTCAGTCAAGTTGAACGGATCGCAACCAGGTCCCTATGTGGTGCTGGGAACCGATTTTAATCATGGGAGTGAAACCGGAGTCGAAGTAATTCCTGAAATAATCTCCACCAAAGCCCTGAAGAGAACACGAGGAAGAGTCTCGGTCAGTGTGTGCAATGTGACAGATTCTCCAGTAGTCCTTAAAGCACGAATGCCTATCGGGCAAGTAGAGTCTGCTACACCCCTCTCTACTGATTTAGGAGGGGGAGTGGATAAAGAGATTCCAGATGAAAGATTCTACCCCAAAGACGCTCCCATTTCACCTGAGTGGAAGAAACGTCTTCAGTCTCAAGTCCTAAAGTGGAAGGAATTGTTCTCGAAAGATGAGTTTGATGTGGGCCTAGCTAAGAGTACTGAGCACCGCATTCGGTTACAAGAAGATAAGCCGTTTCGTGAAAGATCAAGGCGAGTCCCGCTGGGAGACTTGGATGATCTGCGAGAGCAACTGAATGAATTGCAAAGAACCAAGGTGATTCAAGAGTCCAGGAGTCCATATGCATCTCCCATAGTGTTGGTCCGGAAGAAAAATGGTTCTGTCCGCCTATGTATAGACTACCGCACATTGAACCGGAGAACCATCCCCGATCAATATGCCACTCCTCGGTTAGAAGATGCCCTACAGTGTTTGTCTGGAGCAAAGTGGTTTAGTGTACTAGACCTGCGAAGTGGATATCACCAGATACCCATGCATCCTGAAGACAAGGAGAAAACTGCGTTCATCTGTCCACTAGGGTTCTTTGAATTCAACAGAATGCCTCAAGGCCTTACGGGGGCTCCAGCTACGTTCCAACGGTTGATGGAGAAGACAGTCGGGGATATGAATTTAATTGAAGTATTAGTGTACCTGGATGACATAATTGTGTTTGGGAAGACTCTGGAAGAACATGAACAACGTCTGGAGAAGGTCTTGAAGAGGCTCCATGAAGAGGGGTTGAAACTTTCTCTGGAGAAATGCCAATTCTGTCTACCGTCTGTTACGTATCTAGGACATGTGGTCTCAGCAGAAGGTGTTTCGACAGATCCTCGGAAGTTGGAGGCCGTAGCTTCTTGGCCTAGACCCCGAAACGTCACTGAGCTTAGATCTTTCTTGGGATTCTGTTCATATTATCGAAGATTTGTGGAAGGATTCGCCAAAATAGCTCAACCACTGAACAAACTCCTGCAGAAGGAAACCACCGAAGAAGGCTGCAAGGTCTCTGACAAAAACCCGTTCGCTCCGGGGCCAAGGAAAGCTCGAGAGTCTATACAAGGTGAATGGACCAATCAATGTGAAGGAGCTTTCGTAAAGCTGAAAGAGAGTCTAACCCGAGCTCCTGTTTTGGCCTATGCGGTCCCTCACAAGCCGTATGAACTACATGTGGATGCCAGCCGAGAAGGTCTGGGAGGAGTCCTATATCAGGAGTATGGTGGATTGCTGAGGCCTGTAGCGTACGTGAGCCGGAGCCTTACGCCTTCAGAGAAGAACTATCCTACTCACAAGCTGGAGTTTCTAGCCTTGAAGTGGGCAGTGGTAGACAAGTTAAAAGACTATCTGTATGGAGCCGAGTTTGTGATCAAGACGGATAACAATCCTCTTACCTACATCCTGTTTTGGAAATTAATCTACTATCAATTCCCTAGTGTAGTTTGATCCGCTGCACTTACAAGCAGCTCTGCCATCCCTGATATACGTACCTGCACGCGCGCAGAAAAGAGACACAAACACCATCACGTTGTTTCTACCTGGAGTTCATCTGACCAAGTCCCAAGTGTGCTCAGTCCCAAATCTCAAGTGCAAGCCTCCCCTGGCCTCTGGTCAGATTCATTTATTACACAAATAGAACAACGCCCAGTGGCCACTGATTGGACAAACAGAAAACCTGTTTGTCCAGTAATTACATTTACATATTAAAAGGACAGAGGTGTGGACTAGAATGATGGACCGGCCCCCTGAGGTGTGGCTTGGATTTAAAACCACATTCAAATCCAACACAGGGAGACAGATGACAATTTATATAAAAACACACACATCCTAGACTATAATGTTCACATAATAAAATTTCCACGACAATCCTTACTACTGCAAAACTGGACGCAACGGGACATCGGTGGTTGGCTGCTCTGTCAGGGTTTCGGTTTAGCCTGAAGTATCGCCCTGGGGTGAATAATCGAGATGCTGATGCGTTGTCGAGAAGACCCTACACTACAGAATGGACTCAGTTGACTCCAGACGGGGTGCAAGCTTTGTGTCAAGGAACAGAGCGCCGGGTCAAAGGAGGGATTGAGGCAGAGGCCATAGGAGTTATGGCTGCGGCTGTTCCTGAGTTCTACTGTAACCCTACGCAGTTAAGGGATGAAAATTTACCTACCTTTTCGAGACAGGACCTGAAAGCGGATCAGGCCAGAGACCCTTTAATTGCCTTGACCATAAAGGCCCTGTCTGCAAACCAGCAAGAGATTTTGTTAACCAACTCCCCGAGTGGAGCCAGATTGGTCTACAAAGAGTGGGAGCGGTTAAAGATGTTGGATGGGGTGGTCTACCGAAGGGGCCCCTCAACTAGCGCTGAAGAGATTCAACAGTTATTCCTCCCTACTAAACATAGGGAGAGTGTGTTGCGATCACTACATGATGAGCATGGACATTTGGGTGCTGAAAGAACTTTTAAGCTGGTGCGAGATAGGTTCTATTGGCCTTGCATGAGAGCTGAAGTGGAAAGCTATTGTCACTCCTGTTTAAGGTGTATTCAGAGGAAGACTCTACCGACCCGAACTGCTCCAATGAGCCATCTGCAGAGCCAGGGACCCATGGATTTGGTGTGCATTGACTTCTTGTGCTTAGAGCCGGATGCTAGTGGGCAAGGGAACATTCTAATAGTGACTGATCATTTCACCTGTTACGCCCAAGCATTCTCCACAAAAGATCAACGCGCTCCGACCGTGGCCAAGGTGTTGATGGAAAAGTTCTTTGTTCACTACGGACTGCCAAGGAGGATACACTCTGATCAGGGTAGAGACTTTGAAAGCAGACTGGTGGGGCAATTGTTAGAGCTTTTGGGAATACAAAAGACCCGAACTACACCATATCACCCTCAAGGTGATGCTCAGCCTGAAAGGTTTAATCGCACACTGCTAAACATGCTGGGGACCTTGTCGAATGTGGAGAAGCAGAGTTGGAGTCGGCACATAGCTACTCTGGTGCATGCATATAACAGTACGGAGAGTGATGCAACTGGATACTCGCCGTACCGTCTTATATTTGGAAGGGAGGCTCGACTGCCGGTTGATTTGGCATTTGGGTTATCCCTAGACCAGACATCAGTAGCTTCCCATAGAAACTACGTGGATAGGCTTCGAAAGAATCTGGCTTCTGCGTTTGAACAGGCCCGTTTGACCTCGGGAAACAGGGAGCAAAGAAACAAAAGGAACTATGACCTGACAGTTCGAATACAAGATCTACAACCCAGTGATAGGGTTCTATTGAAGAACTTGGGTGCTGCTGCGAGACACAAGTTGGCGGATAGGTGGAGTTCCCAGGTTTACATTGTCTGCAAACAACTGCCGGGTTTACCAGTGTATCAGATTCGCCCGGATGGAAAGGCTGGGCCTATTAAGAACTGGCACCGAAATCATTTGTTGCCTTTGAGAGAGGCTGTAAGGATGCCAGTTGGGGACGAACCGCCTCTGCCAAATCCGCCTGTTCCATGTTTGCCTCCTGTTACTCGGTCTCAACAGACCCGGGCTGTCGAAGAGAGCGAAAGAGACAGTGAGGAAAAAAGTTTCTGTCTGGACTGGATACGTTCACCGGAGCCTGAAGAGATTATCTCAGTTCCTGAACGATGGGAGAGTAATTTGAGGCCTGAAGCTCCTGAATTCTTGTTGGAAGTCCCTGAGACTGTTGATATCCCTGAGCCTCTTGAATTTCAGTTGGAAGTCCCTGAGGCTGTGGGGATCCCGGTAGCTCCGGAGGCTTATTCAGGTGATTATAGTTCTATGCCTTCACTGGAGGGATCATACTCTGAAGAAACGTCTGCTCCAGTGATAGAGAGAAGAATTGAGCCAACGCCTATAGTACTTCCACCTGAAGAGGAACTGATTGAGCCAGAACCAAAACGCTCTGTTCGACCGCCCCAACGACTCACCTACGACTCACCAGGACATAGCACTGAAGAGGCCATCACCACGGTGCGGAGGTTGCCCGAAGTGTCTGCTATGCTAGCTGAGGTAGCCCAAAATATGAGTCAACTTGAGGAAGTGTTCCTAACCCACTGCATGTATGCTGCTGAACCTGTACATGTTATGTAAACTGTATTCAAATATTGTGGAAATGTAATGTAACTGTTGTACCTCCTTGGAGAGACCCAAGAGTTCTAGGAGGGGGAGAGTGTAGCGCTGTGTTAAAAATCTTGCTGTGGCAGTACCTATTTTTGGCCACAAGATGGAGACTATCGCGATCAGAGATACTGGACATTGGGACTACAATGCCCGGCATGCTTTGCAAGAAGACAGGAAGTGGGTGGGGACTGGACACTTACATCCTCTGCCTCGTGGAGAACGCGCCAGAGCACGCCAGGGAACGAGAGAGAGCAGACGCAGTGCCATACTTTGGGAGAAGGCCTAGGGCGGAAAGCAAGTGAGACCTGTCAGTTCGGTTACCGGGTCATTCAGTCCTCAAGAGAAGGAGCCCTCCAAGTTCCAGAGTTGCTACAGAGGGAACCAACCGAAGACCTCGAGTAAGGAGTCACCGCAAGTGGATCGGGTACAGAGAGCAGGCGGTGAGCTGAGGAAAAGTCGTGGACAAGCTACGGGAAGTCAGACAATGGATCCGGCCGCTAGTATACCCAGTCAAAATCCAGCGGAGAGACGTCCTGGGTCAGCGGAGCCTAAAGCAACCGGCGGATGGGTGAGAGGCCTCCAAGGCCGTTTATAATACAAAGAGCACGCTGCTGTTTTCTCTTTAAAGTCCACAGGGCCCCAACTTGACTAGTCGAAGACCTTTCTTAAGTAATTTCACTGGCCAGTTGAACAGTACCCAGGTACCTTACACACATACACACCTTTTACATTCCGGGACTTAACCTGTGCAGGACTCATTTTGTTACGAATCGGAACGGGGTTTAAAGATACGTTCCGAATATATTTTTCTCTTTTCCGCTGCGCGTTTGCCGTGATATGAAGTGATTGTATATTTTGGGGTTCCGCTACGTGTCCCTTTTCTGAATATTCGTGCAATTGCATTTTCTTTTATGTTCGGTTACGAATATTTTATTTTCCGAAAAACGAAGCCTCGTGTTTCGTTTCTTTTCCGCTACGCGTTTTATCGCAATACGACAGTACTGTAATAATATCTGTGAATACCGTATCTTAATATCTGCCAAACATTTTAGTAAACTATTTAAATTATAAAAACCCACAACTGTGTTGGAGTATATTTATTCCCTAGTGTGGGGAGACTGACCCGTGGTTCATTTTCAGCGGCTCCTCCGGGAGTGAGCGCTACATATATATATTTTTTTCTAACACAGTAAGTTCCCTCAGGAACAATAGGGTTAAAATTGTATAACCACCACTACATACAAAGGGTTATTGAATCAGTGTGCCGGCAATTGCAAATCCTATCACAATGTGGTGGATACATGGAACAGCCTTCCAGTTGAAGTGGTAGAGGCCAAAACAGTGATTTTAAGCAAGCATGGGATAGGCATAAGGCTATCCTAAACAAAAGATAAATCCAGGTAAAGTATCCATGTAATTGGGCAGACTAGATGGGCCGAAAGGTTCTTATCTGCTGACATTTTCTATGTTTCTATGTTAACCCTAATCAATGAATCACTGGCGACCCAAACTCTGGAAGACTGTTTTTATATGTATAAAACCTATCTATAAAAGTGGTGACAGTACTTTGGTATCCAACTACCGTCCGATATCATTGCTCCCGGTAATGTCAAAAATTTTGGATAAATGTGTGTACACGCAATTACGTGAATATAAATAAATGTTCAAACGATTTAAAACCTAATCAATCCGGCTTTCGTCCAAATCACTCAACTACAACTGCCTTTTAAAAGTCTGCAATGATATCCAAGCTGGGATGGAACAAGGAAACCTAACTGGAGCCATCTTCCTTGTTTTTGCCAAGGCCTTTGACACAGTAGACCATGGCATCCTATTACAAAAACTTAAAAACTCCGGCATTGGTGATGCCACGCTAATCTGGTTTCAATCGTAGGTATCCGACCGATCGCAATACGGGTCCTTTTCTGTCAGCTCCTCCCTCCCGCTCCCAGTCACTTGCGGTGTACCCCAAGGCTCAATACTCGGCCCCCTGCTATTCACAATATTCTTAAATGATCTTCCTAACGTCTGCAAAGCCTCAATTGTACACATGTACGCAGATGACACCGTAATCTATACCAGCAAACCAAATCTCCCGCAGCTGGAGGCCGTGCTGCAAGAACAATTCACAGAGGTAGAAAAGTGGATCGCAAATAACAAACTTTTTTAAATACTGACAAAACTGTTACGATGCTCTTTGGAACAGCACCTAAACTACGCAAATTGCAAAATCCCATCTATGTGTCAGGACAAAATCAAATGGCACGCTGACCACAGTCACTTCTCTCAAATATCTAGGTATGTGGTTGGACCCTAATCTATCCTTTGGCCCCCACATCGAAAAACTTTCATCTAAAACTTTACCCCAAACTAGGTGCCCTGTACAGAAACAAAGCCCTGCGGTAAGAAAGCAGATTGTACAGCAAATGCTGATGCCGGATATTGAATACATAGATGTAGTGTATGCAACTGCCCTGCAAACGCCCCTTAAGAAACTTACTACATTGTATAATTCATTCTGCCGCTTTGTGCTACAATGGAACTACATGACCCACCATTGTGACATGTTAAAAGAGCTAAACTGTCTGTCGCCGGAATGTAGACGCACCCTTCACCTTTCCAACCTGGTGTTTAAGAGCTTTTCTGGTAAGCTACCACCCTACCTGAATAGGCTGCTTCTCCTAGCAGTTCCCTCATCCTATAACCTCCGATCCAGGACCAGCACCTTACTTACAATACCACAATACAAAACGAAAGTGGCTCGATCCTCATTTTTCTACAGAGCACCGCAGTTATGGAATATCCTCCTAGACGTAATCAAATCTTCCCCCAGTCTTAAGTCACTCAAGAGCTCTCTATTAACATACCTCAATACAGAATGCACCTGTAAACATGTAACATAATGACTAATTCCTACATATTTATTTTCTGTGTTAATCTGTATATTTGTGATTTGTTTTTCTTGCAGTTATTACTTTGTAATGTTACAGTCGTTACAGAAATACAATGTGCTTGAACCCAAGACATACTTGAAAACGAGAGAAATCTCAATGTATCCTTCCTGGTAAAATACTTTATAAATTAATAAATTCCGAGAGCATTGAAATTTCTGGGTTCTCTCTCTTGATGCACTTCAGAGCGCATCGGCGATTTCAGTTCGCCAACCATTCACTGTAGGGTCCCTGAAGTGTGCTGAACGGGATACGCCGATGACAGCCAAACACCGCCAGCGATCTGACGAATGCCGTCGAACTGACCCCCGCACGCCGCCGAAAACACCCAGCGATCTGTCAAAATGACCACCACACGCTGCCGAAAAAAGCCGATCAGCTGCTGAATGTTGCCGAACTGGTGAAAAAAAAAAAAAACTGAGCTCTGCTACTTTTAAAAAGGTGATTAAAACAGTAAAAAAATTATCAAAAATGCATGGAAATAATAAAAAAGGTCCTATAAAAAATAATAAAATGGTCTGTTACTGAATTTAAAAAAATGCCATTAAAAAAATGGTAATCAAAAATTTTGCCTAAAAAAATCCAGAAAAATACTTTTATATTCTAAAAAAATTAGACTTTTTGCTGCAAATGAAAAGAGTAAACGGTTAAATAAAAAAATAATAAAAACGCTACTTTTTTTTTACATTGACTCTTATGGGATTCACCTTTTTAAACCTGTCAAACTAAATCACAAAAATCAGGGCATTTTGCCAACATTTCAGTGCAGCTAGGTGTTCTCTGAATAGACTAACCATTACTTCTCTATGGGGTAATATCCCTGCTGCCGAATCGCGATGATCTGCAGCGAACTGCACCATATGTTGGTGGCAATTTGCCAATATTTGAATAGCTGAATTACCATGAAATTGCACTTCATTAACAGCTAAATTGTGATCCAGCCCCTTTAGGCTAATTTCCATGTTAGCATATAAATGCAGATGGCCTCATATACAGTTATCAGATATAGGAAGTACATAAAGTTGGTCACACCAAGGTCCAAAACATCAGGAGCTGGATTAAATCAGAGCAACGTTTCAGTTCCTTCAGGAACCTTTGTGAAGCATAAATTGGGCTCCTAATGTTTTGGACCGTATTGTAATCAGCTTTTCATTCTTCCTATTTCCGTTTTTGCTTGGCTGACTGCCTCAGCTGCCTGGAACCCATGTGTTAACCTTTTGTGGACTGGTAAACTGAAGTTTTCTATATAAATTTTCTGGTAGACTATGATACACACACTTACTACCAGCATGAATCTACTAGAAAGAAATAAACATCAGAAGTAAGTATTCTAAACTCAAATCTTGCCACAACTGAAATTCTCGTTGTTCCTCCCTCCAAAAAAACCCAATACCACCTATCTCTCTACGAGTAAATGGAACACTCATTAGCCCGACACCTGAAGCTCGCTGCCTTGGTGTCACTTTTTATTCTGACCTAACCAGGAGCGTAACTAGAAATCACAGGGCAGCATAGAAATGTTGTATGGCCCCCCCGCCTGCAACCTAACAACCCCCCCCCCCGCAGCCTACCCCCCCACACAAAAAAATGAACACACTACACTCATGTGGCACAGTACCCAGGCAACAGCTTATACAGTACTAATTAATTTCTCCCCAATATCAATTAATTCCCCCAATATCAATTAATTCCCCCAATATCAATTTCCCCCGCAATTTCAATTAATCCCCATATAAATTTATCCCCATATCAATTAATCCCTCAATATCAATTTATCCCACCATATCAATTAATCCCCCCAATATCAATTTATTTCTCGAACATCAATTAATTTCCCCCTGCCCTGCATACCTCATGGGTTGCGGGAGCCGGGAGAGAGATGTCCGGTCAAAAGAGAGGGAGGCTGAAGACAGAACACCGGCCGTCGACCCCTGCTGATGATGTCACGCGGCACGCCGCGTGACCTAATCAGCGGGGGGCCGACAACTTGCAGGCCTTGGGGGTGGTGCCAGAGGGGGAAGAGCCAGACTCACACTCCACCATCTCTGCGAGCTGCTGGCTGGGCATGGAGCACCGCTGACAGCCAGGGAGCACTGGTGACTACTGGGGGGCCGGGGCGCCCGCATCGGCTGCCCCCTGCTTGTTGTCAGTCATCCTCACCGGGCCCCACTCAGCTGTGGGCCCCATAGCACCCGTGTGGGTCGCTATGGCGGTAGTTCTGCCATTGGACCTAACCTTCTTTCCTCACGTCCAGACAGTTACCAAATCTTGTTACTATCAACTCAAGAATATCGCCCGCGTCTGCCCCTTTCTGACGCAAGATACCGCAAAGGTATCACGCTCTTATCATTTCACAATTTGATTACTGCAACTCGCTCCTTATTGGCCTCCCCAACTCCTGTATTGCCCCATTGCAATCTGTAATGAATGCAGGTGCCAGACTTATTTTTCTCACCAGACGCACCTCGCGTACCTCCCCCCTTTGCCGTTCCCTCCATTGGCTTCTTGAATGTTTCAGGATACAGTTTAAAATACTGGCGCTGACATTCAAATTGCTCAATAACTCAACCCCTCCCTACATGTCTTTTGTTACTACGGAAACACGTCCCATCTAGACAACTCCGGTTGGTAGGCGATCTCCACCTGTCATTTGTCTACACCCGACAGCCAACTCTCATCTCCAAGACTTCTCAAGGGCAACTCCGGTCCTGTGAATAACTTGCCTTTCCCTATCAATGTCTCCCCTGAACTTTGGGCCTTCAAGAAATCCCTCATAACTCATCTCTTCAGATTAGCGTACCACATCACTGATGCAACTCATCCCTCTGCTCACCTTCCCACATTGAAGCTGCTTCAATAGCCCCACCATTCCTGAACCACTGGCACCAATGATCCTGCAATCCAGTAAAATTCCCCTTGTTTTCCTCAACTCCAATCCCTCTAGACTGTAAGTTGCTATGAGCAAGACGCTCTACACCTACAGGGTTATTCAAAAAGAATTGAAAAGTCACCGTACGATTGGTGACTTTTCGTTCCCTGCACTCCAGGGCGATTCGACGATCCTATTTTGCCGACCCGGTGGTGTATTCAGCAAGAACCGCAGGGCCCCGTAGTGCAGGGAAAACCCCGCCGCAAAGCCGTCGAGCACTCCCTGCAAAACCCGCCGAACACTCACCGAAACCCGCAGAAAACAGCTGGATTATCCCTGCCGAACACGCCAGAGAAACCCGACTAGCCGCCGATCCTCGCGCAGAGCAGCCGCCGGAAAAAGCTGACACGCAGACGAATGAGGTGAAAATAAAACAGTACGCTTGAAAGTTTGAAATTTGAAACACTGTTTGCAAAAAACCTACTAAACGAAAATGTCTGTAATTTACATATAAGATGATAAATGAATGATAATGGTGAATGATAAAAAGAAAAGACGATTTAAAAAAAAATGGGAAAAAAGGTTTGCCAAAAAAAATCGCATAAAATGCCTAAAAGATCCTAAAAAATCTATAAATAAAGAGACTTTTGCTGCAGAATATAATATTAAACGGTTTATTAGATATTGAATTAAAACTGGAATATTTTTAACATTGAAGCCTATGGGATTCGCCTGAATAAATCTGTTGAATAAAACCACTGAACAGCAGGGCATTTCTGCAACTTTTCTCATCTGTTTTGTGCAGTGGCGTAGCGTGGGTTGTCAGCGCTCGGGGCCAGCCAAGAATTGTGCGCCCCCCCAACCTGTGGACACCTTAGCATGCCCCGATTCCCTTCCACCATTAGGGCATTGAACCCCTTAACTGTGATACAATGTAATGTGCAGAGTGTATGAGCGTATAACAGAGCTCCACAGCAATAAAACCCACAGTAATGTGCAGCTCACACATGGATATATATTGCCCCCAGCAGCTCAAACATGAATATATATTGCCCCAGTAGCTCAAACATGAATATATTTGCCCCCAGTAGCTCAAACATGGATATATATTGCCCCAGCAGCTCAAACATGAATATATATTGCCCCAGTAGCTCAAACATGAATATATTTGCCCCCAGTAGCTCAAACATGAATATATTTGCCTCCAGTAGCTCAAACATGAATATATTTGCCCCAGTAGCTCAAACATGAATATATTTGTCCCCAGTAGCTCAAACATGAATATATTTGCCCCAGTAGCTCAAACATGAATATATTTGCCCCAGTAGCTCAAACATGAATATATTTGCCCCAGTAGCTCAATAATAAATATATTTGCCACAGTAGCTCAAACATGGATATATACTGCCCCAGTAGCTCAAACATGAATATATTTGCCCCAGTAGCTCAAACATGAAAATATTTGCCCCAGTAGCTCAAACATGAATATATTTGCCCCAGTAGCTCAAACATGAATATATTTGCCCCAGTAGCTCAAACATGAATATATTTGCCCCAGTAGCTCAATAATAAATATATTTGCCCCAGTAGCTCAAACATGGATATATACTGCCCCAGTAGCTCAAACATGAATATATTTGCCCCAGTAGCTCAAACATGAAAATATTTGCCCCAGTAGCTCAAACATGAATATATTTGCCCCCAGTAGCTCAAACATGAATATATTTGCCCCAGTAGTTCAAACATGGGTATATACTGCCCCAGTAGCTCAAACATGAATATATTTGCCCCCAGTAGCTCGAACATGAATATATTTGCCCCCAGTAGCTCAAACATGAATATATTTGCCCCAGTAGCTCAAACATGAATATATTTGCCCCAGCACCTCAAACATGGATATATATTGCCTGCCCCATTGCTCACCGGCTCTGAGGGCCCGCGGGTCGTTAGGGGCCCGGTTTGGGGGTGTCATAGTGGGCCCCCACCAGTTTCCCTGTGATGGTCATCAGTGCACTTAACAGGCAGCCAGCGGCGCATTCTGTAAATGCCGCGGTGGCGCCTGCAGCATGCCTGCATCCCAGTCTAAAACTGGAGCAGGCACGTTGCACTGGCGACGCCCTTCACGTGACATATCATGTGAGGGGGCGGCGCAGGCGACACAGCGGCGTTTACAGATTGCGCCGCTGGCTGCCTGTGTGCACTGATGACCATCACAGGGCAGGGAAACCGGCGGGGGCCCACTATGATGCCCCAAACCGGCGCCCCTAAAAAACTGTGCCCGGGGCCACCGCCCCCCAGCCCCCCGACACTACACCACTGGTTTTGTGTTCTCTGAATAGACGAAGCATTGCTTCTCCATGGGGATTTCACTGCCCTCGAACAGGCACCAAACAGGCACCATATGTGCAGAGAATTCGCCAACATTCGGCGAACTGCCTGCTCTCTGAAAAGCCGAATGGCCAGGAAAGGTAACCATATGCTGAAATTCACTGTTCGGTTACCTTTTGGCCACAATTTGGATCTCTTTGAATAACCCCCATAGTGTTTCCATCTTATGTCCATTTGTCTGTATCTTGTTCCCTTTGGTTTATGTAAAGCACTGCGGAAACTGTTGGCGCTATATAAATAATGACAATAATAATGATAGTACTTTTCAACTTGGAGATTTTTTTTTATGAAAATAATTGTTTTGTTGCCTATAGCATCCATAGTCCAGTGCCTTCCGCCATACTTCCTACAATTCCACTAAAACAGCTCCAAAATCTTTTAGGATACAGAATTGCAACTACTGGCATTTCCAGCAAGGGGCTCTATTACATTCTTTGCGCAAAAAATCTCGCGCAGCGCGTTAATTTGTGCGCAAAGCGTTAAAGATTAACGCTCGGAAATTAACGCTGGTATTACAATCCGCGCGCATTTTTTCATCCGTCAAAAAATAACACGCGTAAAAGAGACGCGCAAAAACGTGCGCACATTAACGTTGCGCACAGAAATCGGTGTGCGGACTGTTTTTTTACGCGATTCAGCCAATCAGAATTAAGAACCACAATTGTCTCCCGTTAGGTTTTTACGCCTGCCAAAATCAATCTGAGTATATATGCTGCAGCAATAATAAAAACATGCACAACTTCCAATCTTTTATTGTTTGGGTATGTGTAGAATGTGTAACTATACTTTTGCTGTATTTTTTTTTTTCGGGCCCGGTGTATTTGAGTTCGTACAGGTCGTTCAGATTTGCCATTAACACCAGCTTTTCAAAGACGTTAAAATGCGCGCTAACGTTGTCCGTTAAAATTTGCGCATAGATTGTAATACCATCCGCGTACCAGCGCACAAACGCATTTGCGCTCACAATGTTAAGTATACGACGCGCGCAGTACGGTACGCTCGCAAATGCGCAGGTCCACCCGCGTTAGATGTTAACATGCATTTTTTGCGCGGATGTTGTAATACGACGTTCAGCGCAAAGGGTTTCGCCCCTTGCGTTAATGCGTTTTTGCGCACGCATTAAGATTTGCGTTGGGAATGTAATAGAGCCAAAGGTCAGCAGTAATTCTCCATAATATGGCCCCAACATGTGAACACCATCAATTAATTTAAGAAACTTGAGAGACCACCCAGGCTTAAACTGTCTTTTCTGGCAGGGGGCTCATATTTGGGTGCTGGATTATAGTTTTTTATAATTTTTCTAGACAAGAGGCTTACATTCCCCATCAGTTATTGTATCCCAGCTGTATGTTTCTTTACACACAGGTCAATTGTTATCATTATCATTCTGGGTGGAAATTAAACATTTCCCAGGGTAATACTTTCCATTATCATTGAGTGACCGGATTGACATCTGATTGATGAATTAGCAATTTCATCATAAATGTGAAGGGCTCACATTTCCAGATTCCAAATTCTTTGACAAAATCAGAGTAAAGCATATACAACTAGAAAGTAGTAAAAAAACAATTCAACTGGGACTATTTAAAATGAAGTTACAAGGCTGACCAGCTGTTGCTTTCATATTATGTGGACAAAGCACATTATGTAACAGAGTTAATCTCTTTATACAAATGTACATTTTGATCTGTGGTGACAGAATAACAAATCCCCTGAAAAGTTTCTATTTTAAATTTGAAATATATTATTAATTATACTTCGTTCAAAGACAACCAAACGACAGTTGAACAATGATCTTTCTGAACATTGATCTTTTTTCATTTTTTAATAGATTATGCAAGGTTAAAGCAGAGTATTGTATTTAAAAAGAAAAAACAAAGCAACACTACATTTTACATTATTTTTCATAGACTTGTTTTTGATTGAAGAAATTAATTAAACCTGGATAACTTTGGCCTAAGTAGGCTGAAGCTATTGCTGGGGGTTGCTGTATCTCTTGTGTAGGGGAGACTTCCTTGGCATTTCAGTTCTGGCTGCCCTTTTTCGGTGATGGCAGTCTGATTTGCAGATGTTTTCCTTTGTAAAGATACCATTCCATTAGGCTTAAACTTTCCTATGACCGATGACACAATGTAGGGCAGGCCACTTGTGATGGTTCTTATTCTCAGTGTTCTCATAGACACATGTTTATTCTCCATAGCTGCATTTTTGTTATAGGATATACTTCTTTTGTGAAGCATACATATATGAGGCATAATTAAAATATTTATATATTTAGCCAACGTTTCTTAAAGTGTATCAGTAAGGAAGTTTCAGGGAATGAGATGAGGCTACAGGTTTCACAGCTGGACAAACGCTGCATAGGTCTTCTATTTTTTTTGCTGCACTTTCATGTCAGATTTTTCAGAAGTATGAGTTTATATTTATGTGCCTTGTTACTAGTTATTCATAGTGCTGCTTTGTACATCTTGATTCAAGTGTAGAATGATCAAAATGGCACCAAGGACCTTATTCCCGGCTGAGCCATCAACAGCCAGCTGCTTAAAAGGTAAAGATGGCATAAGCTGTTAACACTTAAGGGGTTATTCAGAAAGCAACGAAAACTCACTGGCATTTTGGTGCTTTCTAGTTCGGCACAGTCTCGTGCGCTTCAGCGATTCCCTTTCGCCGACCCTGCGGTGAATTCACTATTCACTGCAGGGTCACCAAAGTGGAGTCGCCAAACTGATCGCCAAACTGACTGCCGAACACCTCAGAAGACTGTCGAACTGACCGGCGAACACATCGCCGAACTGACAGAAGACTGATCACACTGACCGCCAATCTGCAGAAAAAAACCCTGAAATCTGCTATTCTTTTAAAATGTGTTTAAACCAGTAAAAATGCATGAAAATGTGTGTAAATAATAAAAAGGTTCTATAAAAAATAATAAAAAGGTTTGTTACAGAATAAAAATATATATATATATATCGCCTTTTTAATAAAAAATTGGTAATGAAAACTTGAGTCTAATAAATACAAAAAGGTTTTCCAAAAATAAATAAAATCACGTTTTGCTGAAAATGAAAAGAATAACAGTTTAATAAAAAAAATAAAAACTATATATATTTTTTATATTGAATCTTATGGGACTTGCTTGTTTAAACCTGTCAAACTGAATCACCGAAAATCAGGGAATTTCACTGATACTTCGGTGCAGTTTGGCGTTTTTTGAATATATTAACCATTACTTCTCTATAGGACAATTTCACCCCTGCCGAAGATCGCCGCTTTTTTCCTATTCATCATGATTAAAAATATTCATGTTTCCAGTCTGGCACCCCACCAACTTGAAATGCCACCAGCCGCCACTGATGTGTAGTTAATTACCAATTAGAAAAATAACTTTCATCCCATGAGCTGATTTGAACTGAAAATATTTATAAATTTAAAAAAAAATGCAAAATGAGTAAATGTAAATAAAATATATAACCAGGAGAAAGTTGTTAAAGTACTGTGTTAAGAATGTGTTTGAGCCACGTTTACATATCATAATAAACTGTACATAACACTGGTATGTAAATAAAGATTGAAAGGCTTAGACTTGCTTTTTATAATCCTGCTGAGTTTATATAAACCACACTGAAATCCCTTTTTCAGACAGAGCTCCAGACTGGACACCTGTTTCTCATCAAAATATTCTCCACGTTGTTGAACAGGACCCATCCACATTCTTATAGTTTCTCATATTTAGTAACAGTAACAGATTATCAACAAATGGCGATTCCTGAAAGATGTTTTTTCCCCTCTCTAAAAATAATAGTAATATTTCATCACAGAGCACTGGAAAGTAAATGGCCCATAGTTTATATTGTAAGATCCAGGTAAATAAAAGAGAGACACTTTAGGGCCTAAGACACAGAAGCCAGTCACGTATGAAAGGTACTGAGGCAAGTGGAGAGACTGTGTATATAAGGCATCCATTCTGATTCTCTACCCATAACAAACTCTTATACAATAGAAATGCAGAGAGGCTAAATCAAACACTTCCTGGCAGTGGTGGCTCTCTAATTAGTCAAGTTTGGCAGCTGTCTAAGACCTGGTGCTCATGGAGGCCACGCTGCTGCCTAACTTATCTGCTGTTGGTTATCTGGGGCGCTTAGTGTAGCGCCCGCTGCCCAGTTGCTGAGGTGAGGGGTGGTTAGTGCAAAACCTTTGAATCCCCGTCAATCGTTTGGATGGGGATTTGAGGTTGCCCCTCGTTCTTAGGCTGCGGCCTGTGCCGGGTGGGCACTCTAAATTGGCTGCTGACTCTGGCTGGCACCTTTTTTTTTATTTATTTTTTTATATTCAAAATTTTTATTTTGAAATATGTCATCATACAAGTAAACGTAAAGTGAGGGCCTCGCAGGGCTGCACATAGTCGTCTGCGATAACTCAGCGTAAAGAAAAAAAGCATATAGACATCTATAATAGCACAGCTCAGAGGAAAAATCACAGTCATCTAGAAAATTAGCCAAAAAATTAACTCTCAGGAACATAACACGACGTCATATAGAGCACTGCGGGTCAAGAACAGACATGTCATCTGGAGAAAGTGTTTCAGGAATATAATATGAAAGAAAAATATACTGCTAAAACATCTGAAGAAGTCCGCATATCAGAAAACAGGGGTATAATACGGCATCGTCAAAGCAAGAAAAGAGAAGTCTACCTCAAAAAAGGACAGCAGTTAGTAGAAAAATAATAAAATGAGGGAAAGGATAAGCTCATGACACCGACCCCACGCCAGCAATGGTGCGAGGGGAGAAAAAAAAAAAAAAGGGTCGGGGGAACGGCAGAGGCCAGTATTGTGACTTTCCCGGCTCACTCCCAGAGGAGGCCGTGGAAGGGTAATGTCACAGGGCCCAGGAGCCCGAGGGCCAAGTATAGCAGCCAGAGCCATGGTAGGTGCCATAGTGGCGCACCTCGGGGCAGCCTGAAAAGTGCCAAAAAAAAAAAAAAGGGAGGGAGGGAGGGGAGGATACACCATCGCTAGTAGGGAAAGTGTCGATAGAGGGGGAAAAATAAAAAAAAGAAAAGAAAAAAAGAAAAAAATTTTTGAAAATTCTCAAATAGGTTTCAAAATATTAAAAGGGGGGTGGGTGGACTATAAAACTATAAAAGTCGTCAAGCGGTCGCAAAAAACAGAAGATGGGGAGGGGGGACATCTCCAAAAATAAAGTCTGAAAAACGAACATCCAGAACGGGGGGGGGGAGTATGAGCCTCAGAAGATACCCCACACGGAGGGGGGGAGGTCATGACAAAAAACTTGTATCGGCAACAATAGAGGGTGCAGGGCCGGTAAAATGTCAGAGTCATCCCGTATCCCACAAGGGTGGCCGGGCCGCCACAGGCAGGGCCACGCGGGTTCTCCCAGGCACCTCCGCCACATCAGGTAAGTATAAACGGCGAACGTTGGGGGTCACATCTTCACACACCAGCCCCTCGTGAAAGCCCCGGAAGATCAGCAAGTCTCGAAACAATCCAGCCCCGGCTGGGGCCACATCATGAGGACGAGGCACTCTCCTCCACGCAATGGCTGAGCAAAGTGTAGCGTCCAGCCACTCCACCTCCGTCCACCGCACCTGGGGGCCGGCAGCTACCAGCCCGGTCGTCTCCACCGCATCTCCAATCATGGTAGCCTCCATCCCGTCTCCATCTCGTCGATCTTCCGCCTCGCCAGGAGAGCTCTCAACTCGTCCGGCAAGAAAGGAATCCGCAACCTCCGCCGCAGCAGCCACACTCCAGACGGGTGCAGTCTCCTCCTCCATACACATAACCGCTTCAGACCCATCTTCTCTGCAATCAGCATGAACAATAATCTCCTCCTCCTCCGGTAAATCAGCGGGTACCCGGCCAGTCCTTACCGCGACCATCAGGCACCCCCACGAGCCCCGGGATAACGGGCATCCATCTTCCTCCCGTAGCTGCGTCAAGCAGGCCTCAAGGGCCGCAAACGCAGCCTCCATAGCACGTCACTCCGCCTGCTCCCCCGGTCCACCAAGGAAGCAGGGGGGAACAACTACCGTCCAGAGACAGAGGAGTAGGCCGCAAGATGGCCGACAAGCAACAGGCCCGTCGGTCAAAAACTCAGCTGTGCTCCGAATGGGGGGACAAAAACGGGCACCGGAGCAATCCCCGTTATGGCCAGTCCCCCAGGGATCCCACTAAAGGGTGTTACAATGAGAGGCTCTAGCCAAAAAATCCCATTATCAGCGGCCTCCGGCGGAGCTCCCTTGAGACACGTCTTCTCCCTAGCAGAGCCGGCCACGCCCCCCCTGACTGGCACCTTTTGATGTCAGAGAGTGCACCGAGTCATGTGACATCTGCTGCTCTATCTCTGGACTGCCCAATGATTCTCCAATGTACAGGCTGCACCCTGGAAGAAGAGTGAGTGAGGGTGTTGTAGGTCTTGCTGCATGTTCCATCCTGGGACACCTTTTGTGATCATAACTTTTTCAGGTAAGAACACCTCCAGTTTAACTGCCCACCCCTAACCCCCAAGCAAAGCAGACTTAATTTATTTGCCTCCCCCTGAAAAAAAACTATATTTTTTTAATTTTTAAAAACCACAGAAAGCAAAACAGATTTTTTTTTCCTTTAAAAGTTTTTTTATTATGAAGGAGTGTCAGCAAGACAAGTACATAGAAAATGGCCTCGCAGGGCCAAAACATGGCATCTTAAAGAGGAGAAAATGGTTGCGCAGGACCATAACATGTCGTAACGCGTCATCTGTAGAAGTACATAAATAAAAAGTCTTCAAAAAACATCAGCTTAGAATCAGAAAGCACTGCATAAGGTAAGCACTGCTGAAGGTATCTAATATAAGGAAGGGAGGGGGGAAAGGGGGGGTGATAGCAAAGACCAGAACTGTGCCTTTCCTGGCAGATTCCCAGACGGCCATAATACCGCGTGAGGGCCAAGGGGGGTGAATGCCAGCAGGCCTGGGCACTCGGAATAGGAGTGGCTAATAGGAACAGTATAAAAAAACTGTAACCCTAATCATATAGCACCCCTGTGTCCATTTACCCACTGCGCAGCTTGCACACACCCATACCATATATATCTATATCTCTGTCTCACACACACTCAATACAGACCTCAGATATAGTATAATCAGTAGCGTGTATATATATATATATATATACTGTATATATACAGGGCTCAAAATTTCAGGTCCCAAGCTACTAGCCAGGCCTTAAGAGTTACTCGCCACCCAACCCTTATCCTTAACTCTGCCCCTAAACACACCCTCTTAAATTATTATTTATTATTAATAATATAACAAAGCAGTGGAAACATAAAGGGAAATAATGTGTGGAGTGTATGAGCGTATCACAGAGCTGCACAGCAATAAAACTCACAGTAATGTGCGGTTTGTATGAGCGTGAGTTTTATTGCTGTGGAGCTCTATGATGCACTCACACTGTACATATCAGGGAGCTCCACAGTAATAAAACTCACGCTCATACACACCGCACATTAATGAGTTTTATTGCTATGGAGCTCTGATACGCTCATACACACTGCACATTACTGTGAGTTTTATTGCTGTGGAGCTCTGTGATATGCTCCTACACAGTGCACATTATTGTGAGTTTTATTGCTGTGGTGCTCTGATACAGTCATACACACTACGCATCAGAGCACCACAGCAATAAAACTCACAATAATGTGCACTGTGTAGGAGCGTATAGGAGCTCCAATGCCTTTTTTTATACCCCCTCTCATTATTTTTACTCCCTCTTTTTTTTACTCCCTCTCTTTCTCTCTTTTTCACCCCCTCTCTCCCCTCTCTCATTCTTTTTCATCCCCTCTCTCATTCTCTTTTTCGCCCCCTCTCTCATTCTCTTTTTCACCCCCTCTCTCATTCTCTTTTTCATCCCTTCTCTCATTCTCTTTTTCATCCCCTCTTTTTCTTCCCCGCTTTCTTTTTCACCCCTCTTTCCTTTTCATCCCCTCTCATTCTTTTTCACTCCACTCTCATGCTCTTTCACCCCATCTCTCATGCTCTTTCACCCCCTCCTGCTCTTTCACCACCCTCTCATGCTCTTTCACCTTCTCTCTCATGCTCTTTCACCCGCCTCCTGCTCTTTCACCACCCTCTCATGCTCTTTCACCCCCTCTCTCATGCTCTTTCACCCCCTCTCTCATGCTCTCTTTCACCCCCCCTCATGCTCTTTCACCCCCTTCTCTCATGCTCTTTCTCACCCCTCTCTCATGCTCTTTCTCACCCCTCTCTCATGCTCTTCTCCACCCCCCTCCTCCCATTGTCTTCTCTTTTTACACCCCCTCTCCCCCGAAACAGTTACTTACCAAAGTCAGCAGATTGGGCTGCTCTGTCCTCCTTCCTGGATGCAGGCTGGCTCCATCTCTTCTGTGTGCTGATCGGAGCTGCAGCGTGCTTTCCACACTCATAACAAGAGTCTGGGAACGTATGCTACATTGGTGCTGCACCCTCCTGCTCGTCACCTGACCTACCCACATGATGCTTCGTAGACTCGCAGCACTTACGCTGCGAGTATGCGACACCTCACATGGGTGGGCAGGTGACCTGCGAACGTGAATCTCGCGGGTCACACAGGAGGAGGCAGCGCTGATCAGACAGACAGCTCCGGATTCGGACTCCAAGAGTCCGATACCGGAGCTGTGAATTAAGGCGGCGGCAGCCCACTGAACCCAGCAACCAACGGGTCAGTGTGCCCCACTCGCCCGCAGCTAATTTCCACTCGCCGAATGCAAGCAGGAGAGTGGAAATTTTGAGGTCTGATATATATATATATATATATATATATATACACACACACTGTATACACTATATATATATATGTATTCCATACAGACCTCAGGTTTAATATAGTAAGTTATAGTGTGTGTTTGTGTGTATATATATATATATATATATATATATATCCTATACAGACATCAGGTATAGTGTATACAGTAGTCTGGGTATATATACTGTATACACTATACTTGATGTCTGTATGGGGTATATATACTACTGTAAACACTATACTTTCCTTACTATACCTGAGGTCTGCATGGGAGACATATATCTCCCATACAGGTCTCAGGTATAGTATAGTAAGGAAAGTATAGTTAGGTATAGTGTATGTATATTATATACCCGCATTTTAGACCTCAGACCAGACTCATACAGGGAAGGATGAGGGCAGAGGCAGCAAGGAGGGATGGACTGACAGGGAAGGAAGAGGGGAGGTACGGGAGGCAGCCAGCCACGCACAGCCGAGTCTACCCGGGTGATGAGCCAGGAAGTGGTCTCGGAGCAGCGCTGGTGGGAGGGATCTACAGCACACGGCGCATGCGCAGTGTGCTGCAGATCCAGCCCCTCCCCTCATCGCGTCGCTCCACTTAGGGGAAAGTTGGATTTTACCAACTCCCGTCTCTCAGTGCCGCATCATGACACGGCCTGAGAGTGGGAGGTGGAAAAATCTGTACACACTGAGCGCGTCTCGCTGCGCAGCGCCGCCTACAGGAGCTGCGCGTTGCAATGAGCTCTGTGTGTCTTTAGGCTTAAAGCCTGAGATACACTGCAAGGGTAGCAAAGCATAGCGAAAAAGCAAACATTTCGCAGGCTTCACTTCACTCCGCTCCGCCTCGCAGCTTGTCTACACTGGATTATGTTTGCTTCTCTCCACCCTGGACAGGAATCCAATACTTCGCAGATCAAACTAGAAAAATGTTTGTTTCTCATCAAATGAAGCAAAGCCCATTTCATTG
The DNA here is from genome assembly GCA_009667805.1 of Leptobrachium leishanense. NCBI lineage: Eukaryota > Metazoa > Chordata > Amphibia > Anura > Megophryidae > Leptobrachium > Leptobrachium leishanense. The sequence continues at coordinate 188,176,447 of CM019066.1, forward strand.
AAAATAACTTTATTGTAGAACAACTTTTAAATTACAATGTACAACATGCCAAAACTTTATTTTCTCAAAGAGCATGTCACATAGGCAATGTCTAAATTCCACTTTTATCAGCCGCCCAACTGCACTGATACAATACGAACCATTTAGAAAGTTTCTGTTGAATAAAATACATATAAATTACTACCAATTTAATTGGAATAGTATAAAAAAAAGTAACCCTAATCATATAGCACCCCCATGGGTCATACACACAAACACGCTGCAACAATACCACTTTTAAGACCGAGTACAAGTACCAATGTTTTGTTTTAGGTACTCACCGTTACCGAGTACTGATATTTTTATTTAAAGTCACGTGACCGCTTTCCAATAAATAATTTAGGATTTTGCTGAAAGCCTGTTCAGTTTATGTTAATATTGAAATGTATGACCAGACACCCCATTTACCCACTGCACAGCCTGCACACACCCTGACCTCAGACACAGACACCACACCTCATATCAGATATATATGTATACCCACTCAGATACATGTATACAGACCTCAGACAAATCATGCCCACTCAGAAACATTCATATACACCCAGAGTGTGGGCGGCGTTAGGAGGCTTCTGTAGCTCCACCTCTTGGCAGAGTAGCGCAATGGTAGGGAAAGATCTACAGGACATGGCGCATGCCCCGTGTGCTGCAGATCCTGCCCGTCCTCTCATCGTGCTGCTCTGCCGAGGGGAAAGTTTGATTTTTCCATTTCCCGCTGCTAAGTGCCATATCGTGACGCCGGCAGATGGAAAGCCTGGACACACTGAGAGCATCTCGATCCGTGGCGCAACACATCTCACCCCTAAAGTCAGAGATACACTGAGCACGAAGCGACGCATGTTGAGAAATACGTAAAGGGAATCCACAAGGTAGAGGAAGGGAGTATATTTAAAAGGAAACAAAATAGCAAAACAAGAGGACATAGTCTTAGATTAGAGGGGCAAAGGTTTAAAAGTAACGTCAGGAAGCATTATTTTACTGAGAGGGTGGTGGATACATGGAACAGTCTTCCAGTAGAAGTGGTAGAGGCCAAAACAGTAATTGAATTTAAGCAGGCATGGGATAGGCATAAGGCTATCCTAAACAAAAGATAAATCCAGGTAAAGTATCCATGTAATTGGGCAGACTAGATGGGCCGACAGGTTCTTATCTGCCGACATTTTTCTATGTTTCTATGTTTCTATGAGATGCGGTCAGTGTCCAGTGTTTTCAACCTCCCTCGCTCAGGCAGCAGTACGTGTCGGTGCTGAGCAGTGGGAGATGGAAAATTCCAACTTCTGCCACAGGAGGAGCGACGCGACACTAGGTGGGAGAGATCTTCAGCAAGCAGAGCATGTGCCGTGTGCTGTAGATTCTTCCCACCTAGCGCCACTCCGAGTCTGCAGTGGGTGGGGGAGGTCTGGTCTGAGGTCTGTGTATGGGGTATATATAACGAGGTCTGTATGGGGTAGATTGTGTTAATGGTGTATCGGTCGGCTTTGTCTGCTACTGCTGAATGTGTATACACAATCACAGTAGTGAAGGGATTAGTGATTCTCCTGACTTGGAATCTACTCCAATGTGTAGACCACCAAAGTAAAAAAACAAACATAGAAATTGAATAATCCAGATCCCTAGCATTTGCCATTTCTGTTGTAAAGAACTATTTACAAGGAAGAAATATTGTGGGATAATAAACTGGCACGAGTTTACAATAGAATGACAGAATATAAATATATAGTTCTATACAAAAGAAACATTACACGGTAAACTATCAACTGACATGTGGATAAAATGAATTATATTATGACCCTTTAAACAATTAGAAGGAATTAATGTCTCTTGTCATATCATAGAGTGGGGTATGCCGTATGCGAGATTGTACCATGTAGACTCCTTAATGAATGTATAGGAGCCCCAGCTGTAAAGCTAACAGCATGGGATTCCTGCAAACATTAGTAGACAAATGTGCAAATTTAGTTACAGTACAAATAGTGTACCTGCACGTATCTTGTAGGAACATCAAGCTCACATGAAGATTACATTTTTAAATAATGCCTACAAATAGAGACATCTTTCAAGTAACCTATTATATTACTTCATATTTTGTACCTCTTCAGTAGTTATGTCTAACCTTCAAGTGTCACATGTCTGGCTGTGCAATGTATGCACTGGGTGTTGGTGTGAGCACAATATGCAGTGAACTGAGGAAATCAGACAGGTTAGGTTGGGTCAGACGAGCGCAGTGGTCACGTCCGTGTTACCGCACTTTACTACATCCGTGGTAGCAGATAATCATGACCAATGAAGGCCCACACACGAAGTACGTCCGCACGGAAGTGCGGACGCACTACGGAAGCAGCAAATGGACGCAGGTTAGCAAGAACGTCGAGCCACTAGGACAGACGTGCGGAGTAGCTTTGTGTGTGAGTGATGGAACGTGGTCAGACGGACTGCATTTATACGTCCAGCATTTTTAACGGACAAAATGTTTTTTCATTTCAATTTATTTTCCCTCCTACATCCGTCAAAAATAACGTCAGTCACAAAAATGGACTGTTTAGCCACTACTGCGTCTTCCCTCAAAAAGTGCGTCCGTACTCCACGGGTGCACAGTCCGTAGTCAACGCGCTCATGTGACCCTAGCCTAACAGGGTTTATTAGAGAAACACAAGAACATAGACAGGAGATATGAACTAAACAATTGAGGAGGCTGGGCAAGATAGGGAATAGACTAGAGAAGAGAGGAGATACAGGAAAAGGAAGTTGGGCAATAGAAGGAGGGCTGAGAGTAGTGGGAATGGAGGTTAGAGAGAACTGAATATAGGAGTAGCTAGGAGGCAAGAGAAACAAGAAATAGGGTGAGAATACCATCCTAGAAGGGGTGAGAAGACAAAAGCGGAAACCAACAGTACATAGGAAGGGCAGACATTTTATAAACAATAATACAATAAACACAGATAAATATGAAGCAACGGTATCAGGTTAGGAATAGGCAACAGAATGGTCAATCATTCAGAGCAATGGGTCTAGGTAGGCGGCGGGCAGAGTAGTAAAAGTCCGAGAAAAGGGTTCTGGTACATGGGGGATCCAAGATAGTGGGCCCTAGGGATCAAAGGAGGGTACCGGTAGGTTGAAGTTGTGAATGTCCAGATAGTTCAGTAGTGAGGATACAAGGAAAGTCTATAGAAGTCAGGCAGGGTTTCAGGGGGCAGGTCTGCTTAGGTTCACAATCAGGAACTTCCATGAGGGCTTAAAGGGGCTGCCTGGGGTTAGAGTGTACTGACCCTGACATCAAGCTGTATATTCATACGAGCCAGACCAAATCCACTACACCTTTTTGCCCGTCTTCTATGACCAATGGAAATTCCTTGAATATTGCTCATCCTATGTAAAACTCTGTGAAGAGTGTTGACATCTTACAAATAGTGATAAGAACATAGGTCAGGGGTCAAAATTCCCAATCGACTGCTCGCATTTAGCGAGTGGAATTTAAGTGAGGGCTAGTGGAAATTGCCATTTGTGTATACCTGCTTCTCCCATACACATGCAGCAATCCGCCGGACTGACCGGATCAACGCTACATGAGTAGCAGCTGAGCCTGTGCTGCCTGCTAACACTTAATGCTTAAATGTTCACTCGCACGCAGGTTGCAAATTTTCATTAACACTAAACAGTTCATGTTAAGATCTTTAGCTTATACAACGATATAAAGGAAGCAGAAACACTTCCAAAGGAAGGGTAACCCAAAATTTTAAATTGTGAAAACGAAAAACAATTTTTATTTAAGACAATAATGCAAACAATCCACACCAAAAAAGAAAAATATAGTATAAAAAACACAAATTGAAAGGAGTAAAGGTTATACGTACTGGTATATCGTAATATAAGGGCAAGGTTGTCAACTTGGCTACATGTCCTATTAGGACAACCTCGTAATATAAAGGGGCTACTAAGGAAACTGTACCACCTTAATATAAATACGCTATTGCGTTAACGAGGTCCCCAATCAGGATAATAAAAATACGGATAGTGGAGCTATTTCGGAAATATATGTGTCGGTACCTCAGTATGGAAAGATATCAGAACCAACATGTTTTTGCAAAAGAGTATTAAAACACTTCTAGATTGTAATATGGAGTCTTGGTGATTGAATATATCAAAACCATGGGTGGATGTCGAGTAGAAAATAATGCCTGCTGCTGATAAACTAGTAGTATCTAAAAGGCACTTGAGGAATGGCTTCTAATATATAGGCAGCAGACTGAACATTGACTTGATAATTAGCTCAATAGAGCATCAGCAAAAAACATGGGTGCACATATATTCTGATATCAACGATAGATAATTGCCAATTAACATATACGACACATAAGGAATGGTTGAAGCATAGTTATTTAGGCTGAATATATATAAGGTCAACAATTCTGAATGAATGAAGTCGATAAGACGTGGTGGAAATAATGCTGGTTTATGGCACTACGATCTAATTTGTAGATAACGATTAGAGCGATAAACCATATGATGTGATCAAACTACCATGGTAAACAAAGGATACACACGTTCTTAACGCTTGCTATCAAAACACAGCCATGAGTCATGATCGTTATCAAGGAATATCACAATTTAGGCTATTGTGGAGGAGCTGAAAGGATATTTAAAAGTATCCATTTCAAAATGAGCAAAGTGTATACAATAAATTGCTACCTTCTAAAATGATATTCTCCACCATTCATTAACAATTTTGTTTAATCAACATTCAAAAGAATAAAATAAAATAGTATAACCCAAATATATTCAAGTCAGCCCTCATATATACCAAGGGAAAGATTTAAGGATACAATTAAGCATTCATTGTGGTACTTTGTAACGGGTGGTTTTACCACCGACGAAGTCATAGCGTTATCCACAATTGTGGGTAAACGACCATAGCTCGCTATCTTTCTTGCACAAATGCACATACAATATGGCCAAGCCAAAAGACAGTTTAGGCGTTCGTTATGGTAATTTGTAAAAAATAGTTTTTGCCACTATAAATTCATACCGTTATCCGCAATTTATGGGTAAACAAACATAGCTCGCTATCCTTTTTGCATAAGTGCATGTGCAATATGGCCAAGCCACAAAACAGAATTAGCAACCCATTAATTACCAGAGACGCATAAACAATGGATTAGGTATAGTGTCTGTTAAAAAAGAGTATTATACTCAGAGTAGAAACTCAACGCGTTTTGCAGTTTCAAATTACGGCTTCATCAAGAATGATGCTACTCATTGTAAGGGCATCTATATATACTGTTTTATGATTGCCTATGACGCTCGCCAGGTAAGGACAATTTTCTATGTAAATTTAACGTGGCCTCTTAATCCCTCCCCTACGTTATCCAAAGGTCAGTGAGATTCAACGTAATTTCCGTTATTAGGTTCTCTAATTACCCCTTCTATTATGGAGATGTATCTCGCTACCCAGCAACAAAGGGCCGTTGGAGGGTAGCCTCGTTTCTATTACAAAGTCATCTGACCAACTGTTTTGATATTGCCATATGCTGCGTTGCTGCGCAACGAGGGAAACGGGAAAGAGTGGATCCCTTTAATATTCACAATAAACAAGTCTTTCAAACAAAGACCTACGAGTGTTAAATAGAACCATCTCAATCCCGATTGTGCACATACAGAACGAATATATGTCTAATGGTCATCAGTGATATCCTTACCACCATGTAGATGTTAAATTAAAATTCTGGCGTTATATCATAGTACACAAAAAGATGTATGGTTATAATAATGCCTATACAATAAGACAATACAGTGTGTGAACAGATTATTTTACAGAATTAACATACAAAAACCTTGCCCTTATATTACGATATACCAGTACGTATAACCTCTACTCATTTCAATTTGTGTTTTTTATACTATTTTTTTCTTTTTTGGTGTGGATTGTTTGCATTATTGTCTTAAATAAAAATAGTTTTTTGTTTTCACAATTTAAGATCTTTAGCTACATTTATGAAGAATCATTTTTTTTTTTTAATAATTGAAATATAAGTTAAAAATAAATAGCACCTCCCAAACATCCAACTGTTTTGTAGCCATTATGGAAATTCTAATTTTGTAAGCATTCATCAAAAATGGCAAAATCAGAATATAGACATTAAGGCAATGGTTTTAACACAATAATCTACTGTCAGAAATTGAATGCATTAAACCAGGATGGCTGTGTGGTTAAGGTGTTGGACTGAAGGTCCAATGGATGTGCGTCCGTGGGTTCAAACCCCACTCCAAGTAGGATTTTTAAGGTATAGGGAAAACTGTCACTGACTCCTTGCTAAAACCACTATTATTTAAATAGACAGTGCAACTGAGACTTTTAATTTAAGATATAAATTCAGACATTGAAATCAAAATATAAACAAGAATACAATGGTATAGGAACAGCTACCTAATGTCAGAGACATTATACGTAATAGCTGAATGCCTGGGTGTTTCGGCTCTAGACTTAAGTTTCAGTGGACTTATGTTTGTGTGTTCAAATCCCGTTCCCGACAGGAATATTTTTGTGTAAGAGAAACAGTAAACTACTAGTTCTATCATAAAGTTAGAAAGTAAAATCACAAGATATTTAAACATACATTTTTCAGCACAAACAAGATAATAATAGTATCAGATATGCATTGCACAAGTCACATAAATAAAATTCCCTTTTGACAAATTTCCATAAAAATTTGTCATTTCAAATTAAGATCTTTTACTATATATATATATATATAATATATATATATATATTATATACAGTACATGTGAAGGAAAAGGTAGATTATCTTTAAAGGGATACTCCAGGCAATATGACCACCTCAGCTTTTTAAGGTGGTCATATTGCCTGAAGTATCCCATTTTTCTCCCCAGCCTTCTACCTTTTCCCGATCGGCTGATATTGCTGAGAGAAGTGGTGGACTTTACTCCGCCCTCCCAGCTGTCAATCAGCTGATCGGGTTTCAAGGTCCCCGCATTTTGGAACTCTCGGCAAAGCTGGGATGTCATCGCGCTAGAAGAGCGATGACGTCCCACCACTCCGGCAGAGTCGCAGGAACGCGCAGGAGAAGGAGCTGGAGCTGCTGCCGTCTCCTCCTTCTCCTCCGCCTAAGTTTTTAGACGAGCAGGCAGGGTGAACTTCAGCTCACCTCGCCGCTCGTGAACGTGCGCTGCTCCGCGCATGCGCGGTTGAATGAGCTGATTGGCTGGTTTACGTGATAGGCGCCCATGCGCGCTTTGCACGTAAACCTTAAGCCAAGTTCCAACTTTAACACAACGGTAGCGGAAGAGGAGGGAGGTGAGTAAAAAAAAAAAAAAACCGCAGTTGGATAGGTGTAATTTTTAGGGTAAGTATAACATTAAAAACAATATATATATGTACTGAATGACTAGTTAGGGCAATAGGTTTAATATAAAGTAAAAAAAAAGGGGGTGATTTTCAGCTTGGAGTGTTCCTTTAATGATTGAAATATAAGTTGAAAAGAAATAACAGCTCCTACACCGCCCAACTGTGTTTTAGCTTTTAAGGAAATCCAAATTTTGTAAATACACTTCGAAATATAGCAAAATCTGAGTATTGTCTTTGAAGTAACCAGAATGGCCGAGTGTTTATGGTGTTGGACTTATGATCCAATAGATGTACGTCTACATGGGTTCAAACCCCACTCCTCCTTGAATTTATTGCGTATATTAGTTAAAGTCGCCTTGCTAAAACTGCAAAATACTTTCATACAAACGAGACAATTAGGCTCATGTATAGGGTACTTACAAATCAAGATACAGACACATGAATACAATGGTATCAGAACAATTATCTAATGTCACAGACATAATACTAGGATGGCTGAGTGTAGGGGCATTACCATGTAGACATATTCCAATTAATTAGACAAATAAAATGGCCACCATTTCAAAAATTACAGGTGTAATCCAGAAATTATCCACAAGATGTGTACATAAAGCATTATTCTGTATAAAAGAATCTAAAAGTGAAAAAAAGTGATGAGGTACAGCTGTGATTGATAATTCTAAGATCCTAGAGCCCTTATCAGATTTCTAGACTTTGATCAAAGACAAATAATCACATAATTTTTCTTTTTTTTAACTCTGCCTAGCAACAGTTGAGGAGACCATGACACTGCATAAAGGGACTTAACACATTTTATCAATCAGGCACATATCATATGAAACAAATACAAAAAAAAATTATATAGGTAAAATATTTTATGTTATCCTTTTTTATTCCAAAAAATATGGTACGGTGCTGCCCCATCTGTCTCTGTGGATGAGTCACCATATGAGCTAAAATAATTCATGTTAATCATGGCAATCTTGGCGGATTCCTCAACATTCTGGCCTTGCTAATGGAACTGTAGTTATATTGAAACCATATGAAAATTGCACATATGAAGTACAGTCAGTCGGCATGGCCTGTTAGAGATTGATCTACATTTGACACTTTATACGGTACACCACAAGGAGAATCGTTTTCAAAATTGTGCAAACAATAAGAATACTTTCTGGAAATCTCATTATCATTTTCTCTCTTTAACAAATTTTCATTACCACTAAACAGCTCATGTTAAGATCTTTAGCTACATTTATGAGGAATAACATACAGGGTTATCCAAAGAGATCCGAATTGCTTGAGAAAGGTAACCGAACGCTGAAAATCAGCGTTCGGTTACCTTTCCTGGCCATTCGGCTATCCAGAGAGCAGGCAATTCGCCAAATCCTGGCGAATTGCCTGCACATACGGTGCCTGTTCGGTGTCTGTTCGAGGGCAGTGAAATCCCCATGAAAAAGCACTGCTTCGGCTATTCAGAGAACACAAACCAGCAGTGAAAGGTTCCCCTAATGCCCTGCCATTCGGTGGTTTAATTCGGCAAGTTAATTCAAGAGAATCCCATAGGCTTCAATGTTAAAAATATTCCCGTTTTAATTCAATATCTAATAAACCGTTCATTATAAAATTCTGCAGCAAAAAGTCTCTTTATTTATAGATTTTTTAGAATACTTTAAGCATTTTTCAAAATTATTTTTTTTTTAAAAAAGTGCGATTTGTTTTTCAGTTTACTTATTTTTTTTGTAACAGCCCTTTTTATTATCATTACCTGGACCTACTGTGAAAATTTCAGACATTTTCGCTCAGTAGTTTCTTTGCAAACAGCGTTTCATTTTCCCAGATTCATACAAATGGTTTTGCTAATTTATTCACTGCCTCCTCTACGTCACAGCTGCTTTGGCACTGTGTGATTCGGCTCCTGTTCGGCTCCTGTTCGGGTTTTTCGAAGGTTAATCCATATGTTTTTGCTTGTTTTCAGCATGCATTCGGTTAGTTTTCGTCAGGTTTGCGGCAGCTTTTCCCTGCAATTCGGGGACCCTGTGCTGTTTGCTGAATACACCGCAGGGTCACCGAAATGCAATCGGCAAAAGGAAACGAATTGAAGAGAACGAAAAGTCACCGAACGTGCGGTGACTTTTCGAATCTCTTTGGATAACCCTGATAGTTTTTTTAACGATAGAAATGTAAGTTAAGCAGAAATAGCAGCTCCCAAACACCAAACCGTTTTGTAGCCATTATGGAAATTCTAATTCTGTAAGCATTCATCGAAAAATGGCAAAATCAGAATAAAGTCATGAAGACATTGGTTTTAACACAATAATCTACTGTCAGAAATGTCTGGCATAGAACCAGGATGGCCGAGTGGTTAAGGCGTTGGACTTAAGTTCCAATGGATGTATGTTTGCGTGGGTTCGAACCCCACTCCTGGTAGAATTTTAAAGGTATTGGGGATATATGTAAAAGACGTCTTGCTAAAACCACAAAATATTTCAATGCAAATTGCAGACAAGAGAGGCTCACGTATACTGTACATAAAAAGATACAACTATGAATACAATGGTTTCAAAACAATTATCTAATGACACAGACATTAAACGTAATAATAGGATGGCTGAGTGTAGGGGCGCTAGAGCAAGATGCTCAGAGTTTTATGCATGCTATCATACCTTACCATGTAGACATATTCCAATTAATTAGACAAATAAAATGGCCATAAATTGAAAGATTTCAGGTGTAATCCAGAAATTATCCACAAGATGTGTACATAAAACATTATTCTGTATAAAAGAATCTTAAAGTGAAAAAAAGTGATGAAGAACAGCTGCGTTTGATAATTCTAAGATCCTAGAGCCCTTATCAGATTTCTAGACTTTGATCAAAGACAAATAATCACATAATTTTTCTTTTTTTTAACTCTGCCTAGCAACAGTTGAGGAGACCATGACACTGCATAAAGGGACTTAACACATTTTATCAATCAGGCACATATCATATGAAACAAATACAAAAAAAATTTATATAGGTAAAATATTTTATGTTATCCTTTTTTATTCCAAAAAATATGGTAGGGTGCTGCCCCATCTGTCTCTGTGGATGAGTCACCATATGAGCTAAAATAATTCATGTTAATCATGGCAATCTTGGCGGATTCCTCAACATTCTGGCCTTGCTAATGGAACTGTAGTTATATTGAAACCATATGAAAATTGCACATATGAAGTACAGTCAGTCGGCATGGCCTGTTAGAGATTGATCTACATTTGACACTTTATACGGTACACCACAAGGAGAATCGTTTTCAAAATTGTGCAAACAATAAGAATACTTTCTGGAAATCTCATTATCATTTTCTCTCTTTAACAAATTTTCATTACCACTAAACAGCTCATGTTAAGATCTTTAGCTACATTTATGAGGAATAACATACAGGGTTATCCAAAGAGATCCGAATTGCTTGAGAAAGGTAACCGAACGCTGAAAATCAGCGTTCGGTTACCTTCCTGGCCATTCGGCTATCCAGAGAGCAGGCAATTCGCCAAATCCTGGCGAATTGCCTGCACATACGGTGCCTGTTCGGTGTCTGTTCGAGGGCAGTGAAATCCCCATGAAAAAGCACTGCTTCGGCTATTCAGAGAACACAAACCAGCAGTGAAAGGTTCCCCTAATGCCCTGCCATTCGGTGGTTTAATTCGGCAAGTTAATTCAAGAGAATCCCATAGGCTTCAATGTTAAAAATATTCCCGTTTTAATTCAATATCTAATAAACCGTTCATTATAAAATTCTGCAGCAAAAAGTCTCTTTATTTATAGATTTTTTAGAATACTTTAAGCATTTTTCAAAATTATTTTTTTTTTTAAAAAAGTGCGATTTGTTTTTCAGTTTACTTATTTTTTTTGTAACAGCCCTTTTTATTATCATTACCTGGACCTACTGTGAAAATTTCAGACATTTTCGCTCAGTAGTTTCTTTGCAAACAGCGTTTCATTTTCCCAGATTCATACAAATGGTTTTGCTAATTTATTCACTGCCTCCTCTACGTCACAGCTGCTTTGGCACTGTGTGATTCGGCTCCTGTTCGGCTCCTGTTCGGGTTTTTTCGAAGGTTAATCCATATGTTTTTTGCTTGTTTTCAGCATGCATTCGGTTAGTTTTCGTCAGGTTTGCGGCAGCTTTTCCCTGCAATTCGGGGACCCTGTGCTGTTTGCTGAATACACCGCAGGTCACCGAAATGCAATCGGCAAAAGGAAACGAATTGAAGAGAACGAAAAGTCACCGAACGTGCGGTGACTTTTCGAATCTCTTTGGATAACCCTGATAGTTTTTTTAACGATAGAAATGTAAGTTAAGCAGAAATAGCAGCTCCCAAACACCAAACCGTTTTGTAGCCATTATGGAAATTCTAATTCTGTAAGCATTCATCGAAAAATGGCAAAATCAGAATAAAGTCATGAAGACATTGGTTTTAACACAATAATCTACTGTCAGAAATGTCTGGGCATAGAACCAGGATGGCCGAGTGGTTAAGGCGTTGGACTTAAGTTCCAATGGATGTATGTTTGCGTGGGTTCGAACCCCACTCCTGGTAGAATTTTAAAGGTATTGGGGATATATGTAAAAGACGTCTTGCTAAAACCACAAAATATTTCAATGCAAATTGCAGACAAGAGAGGCTCACGTATACTGTACATAAAAAGATACAACTATGAATACAATGGTTTCAAAACAATTATCTAATGACACAGACATTAAACGTAATAATAGGATGGCTGAGTGTAGGGGCGCTAGAGCAAGATGCTCAGAGTTTTATGCATGCTATCATACCTTACCATGTAGACATATTCCAATTAATTAGACAAATAAAATGGCCATAAATTGAAAGATTTCAGGTGTAATCCAGAAATTATCCACAAGATGTGTACATAAAACATTATTCTGTATAAAAGAATCTTAAAGTGAAAAAAAGTGATGAAGAACAGCTGCGTTTGATAATTCTAAGATCCTAGAGCCCTTATCAGATTTCTAGACTTTGATCAAAGACAAATAATCACATCATTTTTCAGTTTTTTTACTCTGCCTAGCAACAGTTGAGGAGACCATGACACTGCTTAAAGGGACTTAACACATTTTATCAATCAGGCACATGTCATATGAAACAATTACAAAAAAATTATATAAGTGAAATGTTTTATTTTATCCTTTTTATTCCAAAACATATGGTAGGGTGCTGCCCCATCTGTCTCTGTGGATGAGTCACCATATGAGCTAAAAATATTCATGTGAATCATGGCAATCTTGGCGGATTCCTCAACATTCTGGCCTTGCTAATGGAACTGTAGTTATATTGAAACCATATGAAAATTGCACGTATGAAGTACAGTCAGTCGGCATGGCCTGTTAGAGATTAATCTACATTTGACACTTTATACGGTACACCACAAGGAGAATCGTTTGCAAAATTGTGCAAACAATAAGAATACTTTCTGGAAATCTCATAATCATTTTCTCTCTTTAACAAATTTTCATTAACACTAAACAGCTCATGTTAAGATCTTTAGCTACATTTATGAGGAATATCATAGTTTTTTTAACGATAGAAATGTAAGTTAAGCAGAAATAGCAGCTCACAACACAATAATCTACTGTCAGAACAATCTGGGCTTAAAACCAGGATGGCCGAGTGGTTAAGGCGTTGGACTTAAGATCCAATGGATGTATGTCTGCGTGGGTTCGAACCCCACTCCTGGTAGAATTTTAAAGGTATTGGGGATATACCTTGCTAAAACCACAAAATATTTAAATGCAAAGTGCAGACAAGAGAGGCTCACATATACTGTACATACAAAAATACAAATATGAATACAATGGTATCAAAACAATTATCTAATGTCACAGACATTAAACGTAATAATAGGATGGCTGAGTGTAGGGGCGCAAGAGCAAGATGCTCAGAGTTATATGCATGCTATCATACCTTACCATGTAGACATATTCCAATTAATTAGACAAATAAAATGGCCATAAATTGAAAGATTTCAGGTGTAATCCAGAAATTATCCACAAGATGTGTACATAAAACATTATTCTGTATAAAAGAATCTTAAAGTGAAAAAGTGATGAAGAACAGCTGCGTTTGATAATTCTAAGATTCTAGAGCCCTTATCAGATTTCTAGACTTTGATCAAAGACAAATAATCACATAATTTTTCTGTTTGTTTACTCTGCTAGCAACAGTTGAGGAGACCATGACGCTGCTTAAAGGGACTTAACACATTTTATCAATCAGGCACATGTCATATGAAACAATTACAAAAAAAAATTATATAAGTGAAATGTTTTATTTTATCCTTTTTTATTCCAAAAACATATGGTACGGTGCTGCCCCATTTGTCTCTGTGGATGAGTCACCATATGAGCTAAAAAAATTATGTGAATCATGGCAATCTTGGCGGATTCCTCAACATTCTGGCCTCGCTAATGTAACTGCAGTTATATTGAAACCATATGAAAATTGCACGTATGAAGTACAGTCAGTCGGCATGGCCTGTATTAGAGATTGCCATGATTCACATGAATTTTTTTAGCTCATATGGTGACTCATCCACAGAGACAGATGGGGCAGCACCGTACCATATGTTTTGGAATAAAAAAGGATAAAATAAAACATTTCACTTATATAATTTTTTTTTGTAATTGTTTCATATGACATGTGCCTGATTGATAAAATGTGTTAAGTCCCTTTAAGCAGCGTCATGGTCTCCTCAACTGTTGCTAGGCAGAGTAAACAAACAGAAAAATTATGTGATTATTTGTCTTTGATCAAAGTCTAGAAATCTGATAAGGGCTCTAGAATCTTAGAATTATCAAACGCAGCTGTTCTTCATCACTTTTTCACTTTAAGATTCTTTTATACAGAATAATGTTTTATGTACACATCTTGTGGATAATTTCTGAATTACACCTGAAATCTTCCAATTTATGGCCATTTTATTTGTCTAATTAATTGGAATATGTCTACATGGTAAGGTATGATAGCATGCATAAAACTCTGAGCATCTTGCTCTAGCGCCCCTACACTCAGCCATCCTATTATTACGTTTAATGTCTGTGACATTAGATAATTGTTTTGAAACCATAGTATTCATATTTGTATCTTTGTATGTACAGTATACGTGAGCCTCTCTTGTCTGCAATTTGCATTTAAATATTTTGTGGTTTTAGCAAGACGTCTTTTACATATATCCCCAATACCTTTAAAATTCTACCAGGAGTGGGGTTCGAACCCACGCAGACATACATCCATTGGATCTTAAGTCCAACGCCTTAACCATTCGGCCATGCTGGTTTTATGCCCAGACATTTCTGACAGTAGATTATTGTGTTAAAACCAATGTCTTCATGACTTTATTCTGATTTTGCCATTTTTCGATAAATGCTTACAGAATTAGAATTTCCATAATGGCTACAAAACAGTTTGGTGTTTGGGAGCTGCTATTTCTGCTTAACTTACATTTCTATCGTTAAAAAAACTATGTTATTCCTCA